>VZSZ01005026.1:5378-155403 GCA_013398815.1 Ibidorhyncha struthersii | reverse complement strand
GTTCTTCCACCCTCAGTTTCAGGTGGTCACACTCCCTTTTCCCCGTTTCCTTTCATCTTCCCACTCCAGAGATTACTACCCCCCCCCCCAGCTGCACCAGTTCAAGTGTAGCATGACTATCCCACAGAATGGCTCTCTGAAATACTTCACAGTGTCACCCCAGTAAACTCAGGGCTCAGATCTAGGGCACAACCCACTGAATGGGTGCAACTGGTAGGACAATAACTTTCTGAGGGGAGGAGGTGTGAACCTCTTAAATAAAATGTGCTGATAGTGGTGTAGGAATGTGAAACCACAACCTAATGAATAACAGATAACAGCCTTCAGGCAATAACACCAATGGGTTGATTGATGAGGTCAACAGCGTTAATGAATGTACGTATTTTAAATATTTTCACAAGTAAATCACATTACTACTTACTGTAGTAGGAATTTTCACATCTTCAGGTAAAATAATATGTCTTTGGTTTTCTATTGATTTTAAGCAGAGTTATTACAAGTGCAATTCTCTAAAGGGATTTGATACCTGGGTGCAGAATCTGCATAGAGCCTCATGCTTGTCTCCACCTACAGAGCAGCTGCAGGTGTCAAAGTTGCTGTAAATAGTCCTGGGACCAGTATTATGCATCTCTAGGAGGGCTTGGTCGCAATGTGAGAAATCATTAGCCTTTCTTGTCAGTTATTAAGGAGTTGGAGCTGTCCCAACCTCTGCATCTACTCTGTATCACATGCTTAACTGCTGAAAGCCATACAAATACTAAGGGTGTCTGCAGAGTCCCCATGCCAGCAACTGCTCCGGTAAACAAGAACTGCAGCTCACTAGTCCTGCAAGGAGCACTGTATAATCTAGTGGTAAGGGCAGAAGAATAAATGTCACCTAGTCAGTCTATGATTTGTAACTTTATTTACCATACCTCATGCTGTTTCATGACAACAGCCTCCATAAAGGTTTCAGGAAGAGTTTCAAGGTGGGCTATCTGCAGTTTTTCTGGAAGGGCAGCTAGGCTGCAGTTGGAATGCAAAATGCCAAACTAGTTAAGTCTGGTTAACTATAACAAGTTAACTCCCTGTTAAAATAAAAGCTTTAACAGCAAGTCTTTCTTGCCTACAGTGAGTCCTTCCCTCTGCACTTGTTTTTTCAGCTGAGCACCTCTGAGTTGCCTGCTGCACTGCAATAAATTCCCCCTGGACTGCTCTGGCTCTGGGAAGAGCGCTCCTCTGGCAGTACGGGCACCTCCCAGCTTGCATCCCGCTTGTCTTTCCCTCTCGCTTGCCTCACCCTGTCGCCACAAGCTGCTGGCAGTTTGATGTGCTTTCTGGGCAGCACCAGCAGTCCCTCCTCATGAAAGGTTTTGTCTGGCAAGAGCACCCAAGACAAAGCAAGAAACCCACCTTTCTCCCTGCTGCCCAGTCACAGCCCTTTAACAAAATGTTTTGCTATACAACATACCTTAATATCAGTCCAGTAAACTATGAGCAAACAGATGAGATCATTCTGCTCTCCATTCCAGAAATTTACAGAGGTCTGACCTGCACTGAGCATCATCTACTCCACTCAGAAAGTTTAGTGGCAGGATGTAGAGCTTACAGTGCTGTAGCGAACACCAGGGTGCAGCTGAGCAATAAGGGGCAGGAGGCTGCAGGCCGACAGGCAATGTGCAAACAGAGGAGCCAAGCGGAGTGGAAAGAGGTGATGCTGAGAGCAGAAGAGTTCACAAGGGGAGTTAATAACTCTACATAACCTTTTCTTAATATAGCAGCAGTGCTCCAGATGTAGACTAGTCGGCGCAGGATAGCAGAGACCTCTCATTAGAAAGGGCAATGCTTCAGGTCTGAGCCAGGCTTTTACAAATGATTCTTGTTTCAGGTGAGCGCTGCTGACAAGGCTGTTCTGTCAAAACACAGAGCCCAGTCAGCCTGTGCTGCTGTGCTCTGGTTTGTGCCTCTACCGACTGGGCCCCACAATATTCACAGGCTCAGCTTCCCCCTGACTTCATGAGGAGCAGCATCTGACCTCTGTGAACATCCATCTTTCCACAAGCATAAGAGCAGAGAGTAAAAGATAGAAATCATATCACATAATCTCCAAAATACTGGCAGAGGCTTGGAGAAATAAATTGAGAGTAAAATAAAGAACATAAGCAAAAAATCATCACAGCTATCTAGAAATAGAATTGAAGGGAGAGGGTCATCAGTATGGCTAAGAAGAAGTCTGGGCAAGCTACAATAGAGAAGAAAGGCAATTAAACAGATGAACAGCGGCTGCAGGAAGCTACATGAGTTCTTTGAACCATTTCCCTATTGTTCATTGTGGGAGGAGGGTAAAAATTCTTCTGGGAACTCCCTTCAGGTAACCAAGGCATAGCTGTGGCACGAAGTGAGCTCTCTGAGGAAGAAGTGTTGAAGAAAGTAGAGACATTTATTAGCAGTCACTGTGCAGGGCTCCATGTTCTTCTGAGAAGTGAGAATGAAGTGGAAACAAAGAAAGTAGCTGAACTGACAGAAGTGCTGCTTATCAGAACAAGGCCTGTGACCAAGACCTAGTGGGTGGGTATATTCTGGCTCCCGTCTTTATAAAGGGAATTTACAGAGCGTTTGTATCATTTCAGCTCAAAGGAAATTTTTTAGATAAAAGTTATTAAAGGCAGATTCATACGCTCTATAGGGGCAGCTAAATACAGAGAAAAAATATGGAAATGCTGCTAATAACAGTTCCTACAAATAATGGCATGTAGGATGCCAAGTTATGTTGAATAGTCCAGAAAGCAAGGAAAATAGTAGGGAATTTATTGACACTATGTGCCTGTTCTCCTTCTGATAGGCACCTAAGTCTTCCAGAAAAAAACACTGCTTCCCCCTGTACCCCTTATGGCACACCTCGCTAACAAGATATTTGTAGGAAAGGAAAATTTATGAGTGACCTGTTCATGCCATGGAGCAGGCAATTAATGAATGCATTTTAATTACCTTTCCTGACACAATTACAAACGTTAGCATTCTTGGAACTATCACCCTTTTAAAAACAAATGCCAGGTACTCGATGCTTGTGGCCTCCCGCTGCAGCAAAACAGAGGCTGACTGTGGCACCGGGAGGGACATCCTCCTGGTGTCCCAGGCTGGCGGCTCCCCGCTCTGCTCAGCCTTCCTGCTGGAGGGCAATGGGCAGTTCTCCTTCCTTCCCTAAAGGAGAGATTTGGAGCCGACCTGCTGAGTTGCTGTCCTTTTGAGCTTCCTGTCCACTGTAAAAGAGCCCGCCGGAGTGCCAAGTGCTTTGGGTTGCTCCTACGCTAACACAAATCCAGAGTGGCATCATGTAATCAAAGTTACAATGCTGTAAGCGCGGTGAGAATAAAGCCCTAAAATTGTCATTAATGAATTTAGATTGGCTTCTTCCTAAGCATTCCTCAGTGGCTTTTTATTACCAGGTTGCTCTGGGCAAACTAATAATCACAGAAACTGTACAGAGCCTTGAAATGGAATGGATTAGCTGAGTTTAACAAACAAGGTACCACTCTGTTTCTTAAGCCAGATTTTGTGAGTGAGTTAATATAAACTAATATTCATCAATGTTCTCCATCCAAACAATACGTGCTTGTTTTTACCTCATTCCTACCGTTAGATCAGCCATGCAAACAGCCTGTTGCTGCACTCTGCTGTGGTTTAGAGCAGGCAGACACAGCCTGAATCCTAGATGGCAAATTTCCATAGCTGAGCACTTGTGCCTAACTCTTAGTGCAAAACAGCTCACTGCTAAAGCAACTGTACTGAGTTAAACCAATTACCTACAACTGTACTGAATAAAAACAATGAAATGCAGGGAAACTTTGTATTTGTTATAAACCAGCTAAGCTTCAAAAGGTTATTTCTGCTGCAAACTGTTTCCTAGTTTCTGCTTAAAACACTTTTTCCTCAGGCAATGTATTTCTTCCAAGCAATCACAGCCTTTCTCGTTTGGCAAGCATTGGTTCCCCAATTCCCACCCCCTCAGTTTTGTACAAAGCAAAATTAACATGGTTTCATTGGCAGAGCAAGAACTGTTTATCCAGGCATTTATTAACTGGAGAAGTCCTACGTGCTTAGATTTGCCATTTTTTGTAATACATGGCTCACTCTGTAACCAAACTTCACCCACCCAGAAGCTCCCGGTATGGAGGAGAGGAGAGAGGTCCAAACGGTGACCCGATTACAGACAGTAAACTGAGTACAGAGCTGGGACCTTTCACAGTCAGTGGTGCTCTCTCTTTTTCCAATTGTGTTAACAGACAAGTAACATTTCTAAACTCCTGACCTCAAACGTGCTCTTCCCACACACATACTGCTTGGTCTATAATCTGTAGATTATCTCTTAATCTCCTGTGCTCCCACTAGCTCTAGATCATAACACTGCACTTTGACATACATGCAGGACTGCAGCCAAAATGAAGTTTTATGGCCACAGGAGCTCTTTCAAGTTAGAAACCACCCCAGCAGCAACATTAAATGACCATTGTAAGATTACTGTGAACAGGGAAGATGAATCTGGGGGCTTATTCTCTTCTCCTCTTGTTTCTGCGCTGATATTCACATGGGTAATTAAAAAAAAGATAAGGTGTTTGTAGCTGCCTCCAGATACATCAAGAGGTGATGCTTAATCATAGAATGGTTTAGGTTGGAAGGGACCCTAAAGATCATTGAGTTCCAACCCCCCTGCTATGGGCAGAGACACCTCCCACTAGACCAGGTTGCTCAGAGCCCCATCCAACCTGCCCTTGAACACCTCCAGGGATGGGGCACCCACAGGTTCCCTGGGCAACCTGTTCCAGTGCCTCACCACCCTCAGAGCAAAGAATTTCTTCCTGATATCTAATCTAAATCTCCCCTCTTCCAGTTTGAAGCCATTGCCCCTCATCCTATCACTACATGCCCTTGTAAAAAGTCCCTCTAAAGCTTTCTTGTAGACCCCCTTCAGGTACTGGAAAGCTGCTATAAGGTCTCCCCAGAGCCCTCTCTTCTCCAGGCTGAACAACCCCAACTCTCTCAGCCTGTCCTCATAGGAGAGGTGGACATAGGAGAGGGTTAATGACATCTCTGCCCTGTGGACCACTAAGGACCATTCCCAAGGGACCTAATAATGTGACAAAAGTCCCAAATCCACTGCCCATAAACTTAAATTCAGCATTCAGGGTTCCAGCTCTTCACTAAGTGTCCACAAAAAGGTTGAAATCTCTTAATAGAGGTGACAGACAGTAATTAGCCACCATGGGCTATCGCCATGAAAAACAAAGAGAGGCATCAGTAATTTTCTGACAGTGGTGAGACCAGAGCCCTTCCTGTTATTTAAATTTGGCCTCTTTGCAATGTTTCTGTTTTGCAGAGAGGTTGTTACTTTCAACCACTTCCTGGAAGAAGCAGCAGAAAAAGAAGTGCGGGGAAAAGCCAGGCTCCAGCACTTCATTGAGAACCTGTTGCAGCGCGTGGATCTGGCAGAAAGGCAGCTAGAATATTACCAAAATCAGCAGATGGTGTGCAACCACACCGATGTCAGTGAGCACGTGGTAAGCCAGCAAAGTCCTTGCCCTTCATTGTCACCCACCACCAGAGGGAAAGTACTGGAATTTGAATATGGGTGGGCTCAGTGGGACAGGCTGATGGCTACTCCAGACAGATTTGGATTTGTCAAATGTTTCCTCAGGCTTGTTTTATTTATGTTGCAAACTCCTACTTCACATGACTGAAAGGAGCAGAGATTGTATGAGCAGCAGTAGCCAAAGATGGGAAGGGGAGGGCAGAGAATAATGAACTATTTGCCAGATACTTAACTTTTTTTCCCAGCTTTGGCTATTGCTGCTGTTACCTTTGCAAGAAACACTTTCCTTTATGTCACTTAGTGACTTGGCAGTTTTTTGGAGATCTCTAAAGATTTTCAGGAAAGATATGTATCCCTATAGAGGACATGTGAGCCTGCTGGAAGGACAGGCTGCTTTCTGTAGTTACCTATGATGGGACTCTTAGAAATGGTGAATGGATCCCCAGAGGTCTGTCCCCCACAGATTAGAAACCTAAGCTGTCTGAACATGTTTTTTTAAAATACACGATTTCTTTAAAAACCCTCGTTATTAATACTTAAACTCAGTATTTTTTCTACAATGCATTACCTTTATATGGTAAGTCTTATCCACATGACTTCCAAAGAACATTTCAGTTTAAATGAATACCCCATACTGCCTTTGCTAAATAGCTGCTCATCCTGAGAGGTGGGAGGAAAAGCACAGCACAGCACTGCACAGATCACACACAGCACATCACAGGTATGCAATGGTGGAAAGCAAAGGTTCCCATAGCCACTTGGATGACAAAGAAATTTGGGCAAGGCCTGAATAAATGTAAATGTGCTGAAATCTAGTGCAGGACATCTCAAACAGTGTCTAAGTGCCAGTGTCTGTAAAGATGGGTCTCAGTATTAAATCATTTCCCCCGCTCTTGATGTGTTTACTGGGATCCCTGGCTCAGCAGTGTCCCTTGAGGAAGGCACTAATTTTTGAGGCAGCTGCCCTGCTTTCTGAGTGACTTCAGCATTCCTCTAAGGTCATCCATCCAAATATTGACCAGCCTGACCTTCAGGAGGTAATTACAGAAAAGCACACCATAAGATGGCTCCAGACTCCATCCAAGACAGATGACAAGCAAAGTTAGGCTGGGCAAAAGTCCATCTGCAAAGTGTGGACAATACCAGGGACAGAGGGAACATTTACAAGAACATAATCATTTTCAGATGCCAGATCTGACTTGCTTGGCTCAGTGACTTCATTAAGTGCTATTCAAAGGCTCAGTCTAGTAGCAGTGATGGGAGATCAGTACAAAGAACCAATTTAGTACCCAGACCAATTTAGGCTGAGCTGACATTAAACACCTCCTTTCTTGACCCCCACTAAAAGAGGGACTAGACAAAGTGTTTCCACGCTGTGAACCAAACCGTTGTGAAAAATGAAGTCATGCAACATTGTGCTGGCACTGAGGCTATGCTGTCCCTAGCTGGTCTCAGGATTTGGGGTGGGAAGGGAGAGAGAGACACGCCTGAATTCTCACCCTCCACCCTTCAGTGCTGCTGTAGGCAGAGCCAAGGGCTCGTAGCTGGAGTTTCCTAGCCACTTGTGTAAAGGAAATGTATCGCTGCAAAATTAAAGGCTCTGAGAGAAAGTTAATTTAATACAGTTTATTCAGGCACTGTCCCTTATTAATTATCTCGAACACAATAATTACTTCTCATTGTATCCATACTGTTTAATCTAATGTGACTCTGTTCAGTCCACACTTTTTAGCAATTTACTTTAATTATAGATATGATAAAAACAATGAGGAAGAATCCAGCCACTAACAACTCACATGTTGTGAATTTTAAAAACAGATGTAATAAGTTGGAGGAGTAATAATCTGTAAAAGTGGGGTTTTTTTCAGTTTCATGAATATTCTTCTAGTTTTAACAGCAGATGAGAATGGAAATGTGATTTTGAAGACTGCGCATATTTTATCCCAGTACTTTAATTACTTGATAATATAATAGTAATATTAATAACTTGTTTCTGTTTTCTTTGCAGTTTACAGACATTTCATTAAATAAGAAACCCAGATGCCTGTATGTATATATCTTTGTTTTTCTCTTACTTAAGTATATTAACTTGATGTGCTTACATTTCTGCTCTTGCATTTCACCTTATCCAAAAGCCTGAATCAGGTTGGGTTTGGATCAGGTTCTATACCTGAGCATGATCTATATTTATGTAATGTAATAGAGGAAGAGAACATATTTCTGCTAAATCAAAGTTAAAATCAGATACTCTTTAAAAAAAAAAAGAGTAATTTCTGTTAAATGAATGACTCCTTACTGCTGACTATAATAGCCTATTGCAAAGCTACAGTATTTGAATCTCTTCAGCAAACACAGGGCAAGTTTCAGCTGAAAGTATCTTTAATATTCTGTAGGTAGGAGAGAGACAGTTGTTATTTCCTAACTGACAGTAACACTGTCAACTTAAAAATCACGTGTAAGCAAACACGTGCCCCAAAAAAGCATGGGCACTAACAACATCTCAGGTTACTCGAGCAGCTGTCCTGGGAGCAGCAGAACTAATTGGGGCTAGTTTCCCATGTCTTTGCAACTTGGTCATGAGTCCCAGCAGCTGGTTTGGAGCATCACGCATGCTGCTTGGCCAAGCGATGGTCAGGCAGTACATCCTTCCTCAGGGCAACCTTTCTTAGTGGGGACATGAGTTTGGGTCTTTTTCCCATTGCCGTGAAACCTCTTGCATCACCACAGTTCTGTGACTTCTACATCTCTACCAGATTTGTTTGTGTTTGACCAATGGGTTCAAGAATTACTGGAAGGCTGAGACACGTGTACAGATGGATTGGCTGGAAAATAAACTAAAAATACAACATATGACCTACTGGATTGGGGGGTTGCTTTTTGATCTTTGGGTTGGTTTTGTTTTTCATATATCTTAGTCCTAGCAGGCAGCTGGCCAAGTACCCTTTTGCTGATAAGCAGTGTTTGCATTAATAATTAACAGCATGGGGCTTTAGCTCTGTTTTCTTCTAGTTTTTATTTTCATAGCTTTTTTTCCCTACTGATTTGAGATTCTGGAAAAACTTGACTGTACAAAGCAGAATTGGAGTTGACTCTGTATATGCTTTTCAGGCTTCTGGATGTCTTAATATGATTGGTATCAAGGAAAATAGTATTAAAATATAACCAGTGAATTCATTGACTCGGTGAGATGAGTCCTTCCACTGACAAGTCTTTGGTCTAAATATAACACAGTTTGGTAAAACCCATTAATTGCTGACAAACAGTGGGAGTTCAAAGGCATATGTGAAATTGTTTAGAGGTTTCTGTTTAACTACTGATATACATCTCCTTTGAAAAGACACTATCAAAACTAGAATTTAGTAGTAGCCTTTGTTTGGAGTTACCAGATTAAAAACATCCCAACTTGTTATACAAAGCAGGGAGGAGAGAGGAGAGGATGCTCAGAGGGGTAGGAAATTTTTATTTTGCTCTGCCTGTTCCGTGGATGAATCCAACATTTGCATTCACCACACCAGCTTTTTTAAGAGCTCTAACTCAGCTGAGTACATAAAATGAGGTTTTAATGATATGTACCACTTAAAAAAATTGGGAAATGTTACTACCCATACAGAAAATTCATTGTAATCTCAGGGAGTTTGGGGCCACTGATGGCTTATGTTGTTTGGTATCAACGGCTGGACTTACAATCCCTCTTGCTCCAAGGCCTGTGCCTTGCTTCCCCGTTCCTCCTAGCTGTTTTCAGGAAATGCCCCACTGAAGGGATGGCAGACCTTTGCTGATGTTCACTACCGGTCTTAGATACCTTCTTCCCCTGACTGTGAGTTAGGGCCAGATGTCCATCTTCTCTACCATAAACTCGTTCAATTTAAATACAGTTTAGCTCTTTTAGGCAATCCCCTCTGATCATATTAACCTTGACCTTCTTCTGGTTTTAATACCATCATTCAGTGCAGCAGAGGAACGCTAACATCACCTGCAATCACCTGCAATAACGCCTGCATGTTCTTTGGGAATAAATGATGCAGTTTTTTCACCATAACAACAGCTGAGAAAAACAGAGGACTACATTTTTTAACAACAACTAAGTAATGAATGGTAACAACAGTGCCCAAGAAGTGCTCGTAAACTAGAGTGGCCAACGCTTGTGCACTTAGATGAATAATTTCTAACCCCTAGCAAGCAGTCAGAGCCCAGGCCTGCACCAGGCCAGCATGGTACAGCACCTGCAAGCTTCAGCTTGGACCTGCATGGAGTTTTCCCCCCAAAACTTCCCCATAGTGAAGTCTGGTTGGCAAAGCTGCCAACCAGATAAAACGGTTTTGTAGGTAAGGCTTGGTTCCTGTGCTGTCGACTGGCCCTCACTGCCTCCCACCAACAAATACAGAGGCATTTGTGACACCCTTCTGCTCTTTTAAAAAGCAGGAGAGGGCTTGCACTGTATGCACTTGAACAACTGTAGCTTTTTCCAAGACTGACTTTGTCAAGTGTGCAATATTGTTTAACTCCCAGGAGAAATAATACTACAGATACATGGTTTCCAGAAATAACGAGCTATGGAAAATAGGCTTACAGGGACCTTTAAGAGACCAACTTGTGCATCAGCACATCTGTTCTTCACTTGTCACAGTAGCTGGGCAGACATGAGCTGGTGCCTTATGTTCATAGTGCTGCTGATACTACATGTATGTGCTGTGAAAGATTTCAAGATTATGTTAAAAGGGACTGTAATGATCTTAATTAGCTAAACTGTGCAACTGCAGTAAAATTTCAGAGCAGAGGGCATGGTTCAGCCTTTGCAGTACCAGGCACGGTGCTGTCACTCCACCTGAGCTCACTGATTTCAGCAAATCCTGCTGGGCCTGAACCATCTGCAGAGAGAACAATGAATTCAGCTTACTTTGGCCTTTAAGCTTTCTTACCGTTCTTCCCACCAATTTCTGTATTCCCCTTTCCTCTTCTCTCATTTCAAATCAAAGACTAAAAGCAAAGCTAAAGTTTCCCTAGATGGGTGGCCAGCACAAAGGCAGAGCGTGGAGTTTCCTGAGCTATAGGCCTCTCAGGGCAGCGCTGAGAGCCCACCAAGAAGTTTTTACAGTTCCTGCACACACTTTCTACTGTTACTGGTGCTGTGTGGTCTTTCAAAGACCATGGGATGTTCATTCTTTGCAGAAGGTTGCTGTGCATCTTTAAAATCCCTGTAGATCACCAAGTAACAAGAATATAGACCCCAGTAAGGTTTGAGCACTCCAAAATCAGCAGAATGCCATCTGAATAAAAGTGTAGATGGACATGCATGAAGAGTCCACCAGTAACACATGTAGGGGTTCCTATAGCAAGGGATGCTTTTGAGTATTGAGAAAGGTAATTCATCTTGCAACTCTGTTTTTAACTTTCAGCCTGGTCCTGTAAACCAAGGCTATTTCTGTCTTCAGAAATGTATGGGTTTGGGACATTCGGGAGACCTTTCACTTTGCAAGATTTAGTAACAGTTATTAATAATCACTATTATTAATTTCAGGAGCCGAGGAAGTCAATATGCTTCATATAACATCCCTGATGCAAAGCCTCATTCCTTTCAAAAAGGAAGAATCTTGTTGAAAAAAGCAAAGGATGAAAAAAACAGCTTGCAGCCAGTGAAATGCTTCTATGAACCTGTTGATTGCTCAAGAGAAATATTGAGAGCACAAAAGAAAGGTGAACCAGTCTGCTCTGCCAGGAAAGTGAGCGCAAAATCCAAGATGGGTAAAAAGGCCAAACCACTATAGGAATGGTTAGCAATATATAGTAATGCAGGAGCTTGGCTTCAACAGAACAAATATTGAATGAAGATAATCATCCTACTTTTTGCTATCCATCTGACCATGCCAAATCGTATCAGATATAATATGTAGAAATATATACATTATGGAAGATTTATATTATTTAGTAATGCCATTCCCTCTTTGGGCGCTGTAAGAGAAGTGACATTTTACTCAGTTTACAGGGAGGTTTTTCTATTTATTTATTTATTTATAGAGCTTATTTTAAATGACTGCATTTATCTTGCTGGGCAGTACTGTGGCTGTATGTTTAATTATTTTAGTGGCAGCATGCGGCCTGGTAATTTATTTTCCATCTGTGCTGTTGCTGAAGTTCAGAAGAATCCATTTAATCGGCACCTAAATACTCAGTCTTCCAGCTTAGGTAGGTGTAAGATCAATGATTACCTGCACAGACATACTTAGATGCAAAAGGTCTACTTCAGTCACTTGAAGGCTGTTTACAGCAGTAGATTGCTACCCTGGATTTTCTGCCATATGCCCTGTCGAGCACATTTCCACATTTTATTACGTATATTAAACCTCTCAAGACTGCCAGCAGCCACGTTGTCTGTTGGTACAAATTTGGGATGCTCCGGTGTCTCAAATTCCAGAGCTTTATGGTTTTGGCATACATACCAGCCTCTGGTGTCTCTTGGCGAGGAGACCAGATGCTGGTACTGCAGCCCTGACAAACATGGCCGCATTGAGCCAGAGGATAGATTTCAGTACCAAGTCCTAGCTCAGGTTATTACCAGCTGTGGCGCAGCAAGTGAAAGGCTAAAGCAATGTGCTGCATCGCGTGGTACCACGTTCAATGCCTGTGCTTGGTTTTAGGCTAGAGGCCTAAACCGGCTGTGATCGTAACCCAAACCCTTCACATTTTTATCTCTGAAAAATCTTTACAGCGCTGAGAGATCCCTGAATTTCAACTAAGAACCCAAGAGCAAGGTAGTTGGAGATGACTGCAGGATGGGAGTGCGCGTGTTTACATTGGTTTGTGCCAATTAAAAGGATCCTTATTTATCAGGGTATTTATCAAGATGATTTCTTGTGTGTACAGTTTTTTGGTAACATGAATCTTCATGCCATGTTTACAAATATGAACATCCTGTCGATGTTACTGATGAGATTTGTTTTCTCAAGAAAAAGAAAGGATAGGTGAGACAAGTCTGTGTAATTTATTTTTTAAATGCTCATAACAGATGTAAATTGTTTTTGTGGAAGGTGATTTTTACAGTATGTGTACAAAGATTTGTGAAAAATGTTTTTCATTTTTTATAACTATGACTGTAAGCAGAACTGAGAATTAAAAGACAGTGTATCACTATGATTACTGCTGCAATAAGCACCCGAGTTGCAATATTTTTAAAGCAGAAGATGACCAATCAGTCAGCTAGGGTCAGGTAACTACAGATGTTATACATTTGTCAGTGTACAGAGCTCCCAGAAAGTAGCAGAGTGAAGAGAGAGAGTATTATTCCTCACTTTTATTTTAAATAGTATATATGGAATGACCAGATATATGTTTAAAGTTTCTCAACACTGTTTCAGTAGAAAGTCACAGTGTAAAACCAATTCAGGTATTTAGGTTGTACAGACATTTTGGTATTTATTTAACCACGTCACAAGGCCGCATTTGGCCTTATGCTAGGCATTGTGTGTGGTGAAAAGAAGTTGTTAATTGTGTTGCATGGGTTTGGGTCAGATCGTACATTATGACAACTTTCTTAGGCAAGTCACAAAATAGAAACATCCTTTAGTTTTTTCTATTGCTTCCCACATCCTTTTACAAACCTGAAAAAATGACCCTTTTTGAAGATAATAAAGGTGAACTTTAGAAAGATAGTAAAGTAAAATAATTCATCTGTCCCTTTATCCACTTGACACTGAAAGAATATTTTTATTTTTAAATGTCTATCTACTCTATTAGTCACCAAAGTTAAGTGCAACTACTAGTTCACAAATGAGATGTTTATTTTATTATTTATCATGCCAAAATCTTGACTGTAAGTTGTCCTTTTGGGGGAGGAAAAGAAAAAGAGAGTAAAAGAAGTTGCATGTTCTTAAACTTTTCAAATCCTAGGTTACACTTACTTGCTGAACAAACGCCAGGTTAGTTAATTAGAAAGAAATTGGATTGTACTGTAACCCCAGGTAAAAGTTTTTAAAATATAAACATTATAATAATAAAGATATATTTCTCAGTTACTGTGTCATTTAACTGTGTGAAAATACGTTTCTTACAAAAGCCTATCCAACAATAGAGAAAAAGACAAAAAACAGCAGCCCCACTTGGAGTTCTTCAGATTCCTCATGTGAAACAGCATGTCAGTGAAGCTGGACTGTGGTCTTTGAAAGCATAACAAATTAACTTGAAAGACAGCTACAGCATCTCGCCCACATAGCTTGCACGTCACCTGCCCCTCTCCTACTGTAATGATGCTTGAAAATTATTCCTGAGATAACCCACGTGGTCAGGTAACCTGCCCAAAGCAGAGGCGGGAGGAGTGGAGGGAAGGGTCAGGCAGAGGAAATTGAGGGCAGAGGGGCTCCTGGAGAATGTAGGTGATAAAGTCTCCCTCACATTGCCAATTGTTGAATCATCATTTCATCAGGTGTCTCCCTGGTTATACTTGGAAAGAGAGGTTTTCCCATGGGGTAACCAGGTTCCTGTCGAGATGATAACCCATGGGAGAGGTGCTGTAGAAGACTGGACAAGGAGACGAGGTCCCTGTGACACCTGAGAGCGTGAATAAAGTTCATCAGGAAAAAAGGCTCCTTCGCAGTCATTTTTATGCAATTTACTAGCTCATTTTGAAAATTATGTCTGGTCTCAGCAGAACTTGACTGCTGAATGTGTGTATCACATCTACACTTCACGGCCTGTTAACAGAGGTGGAATGCTTGAGAAGGATTGGTACACACACTAGGCTGAATGTAACTGGTGTTAGCTTGGGGGGGCTTTGGGGGAGATAACACTGGAATCAGAAAAATGTCAGTTTTTAAATGTTTCTTAAATCTGAAAGTGTTCTGGCAAAGATGACCACTCATCTTTGAAAATGAATTTGAAGCACAGTTACCACGTTTTGCCCCTTGAGACACTTTGAAGACAGGTGGATCGTATGCTCACATCAAAGTGAAATTCAGTAGGACCCGGCTGCTTCATTCCCATATACATTTTTAAAATCACACTTGATTATAACTGAAAACATCTCTGAGCAGTATGTATACTGGCTGGGCCCTTACAGGTGAGCTTTCTGCTTAAAACAAAATGTTCTTATTGACACATAACATTATAGGCCAGGAAAACAAGACTAATTGAACCAGAGGCCTTTAATTAGAGCTGTACATAGAAGAAACACAATCATTTTGAGATGCCCCTGCCAGATGAAGAGAGAGCACTTTATGGCATTTGATCCCCCCCCCTCCGCCTCAGCAGTAAAAACAGTCTCCTCCCACCCAGAGGAGATCTGAACACATTTGTTTTGTTTCCAAGAGAGTTACTGGAAATATTCAACAGGATATTTGTATTCAAAGGTATGGCCACCAATTACAGCAGTTACTAGGTCAGACAAATTACCACTTCTATCATCCCTAGTAATCCTTCCAATGCCACCAGCTCTTTCAATCTACTTGAGCAAAATCGTGCTCTTCTCTCTCTTTATTCTGCGTCACCAGATAGTTGCTTTTATGTGTTCTTACCTCAAACTAATGCTGATTATTTCCATGCATCCTGTCTGAAGTGGCTGGAGTGGACTATTTTAGTGCTCTCTGCAGTGGGCATGGGCATTATTTTTTTTAGAAAAAATAATCCCAGAAGTGATTTTATGGCGTGAAACATACAACAAGCTCTTAAAAATAGATCCTGTTGTGACACGAACAAAATGTCCTTTCCCACTTTGTTGCTAATGCCACCCTCTCTATAGCCACGCTTTTTTCATTCTAGTCGCTTGAATTTTCATTTGTATGTCTCTCCAAGGAGAGGGAGAAACAAGCAACATAGGTTAAATGCTGTCATTGGCTTGACAAGCCTTTTCCTCCTCACTGTCTGTCCTAGCACCACACACTGCCAGCAGGTAAAAGTTGGCTTGAATTTTTCATAAAATCATGAAAAAAATACATACAACAGATTTCTGGTTCATTATAATGTTATGAAAGGAAGAAGCTCTTCTGAGCTGAGAGGGAGAGAGAAAGAGGAAGTTAGATCCTCCGCTTGCTTGAGAAGTCACTTTCAAAGATAAATGTGATGGGTCGGAAGAATTTACCCTGTGCTGGTGTGAGATGAGGGAAAACAAGAGTTACATATAAGGCAGCAGCAAAAGGATGGGGGACTCATTACTGCCTGCTATTTCTTGGAGGCTTTGACCTACAAAACATCAGAATATATATGACCTGACACATTCAGTCCTTGAATCACGCTTTAGACACAGGTTTTGAAGCCTGATTACTAGTTTGAAAGTAACAAACTTTAGGACCAGGGCTTCCAAGAAATTCCCCAAACTCTATCCATGGTATTTGTTCAAACCATAGTTTATTAGCTTACAGTGGGTAACTGTGCTAAGGGGATGTTGTCACCAGGGGGGATTTCTGTGTGCTTTTGGTACTTGCCTTCTCCCATCTCTGCTCTGTGACCGGCAGCAGCTGGCCAGGTGCCCACGGTTCTGCCTGCACTCCACCCCAGTCAGTCGGTGCCTACAGCAATGCTTTCCTTTACATTACTCTCCTGATTTTTTTTTCTGTCTGCTTCCCAAGCTCCCCCCCTCTTCTTTCTGCCAGCTCAGTACCTTCAGCGGCTTCTCTCATGTAGCAAGCACATTTTCCTGGGCCTCAGCCTGCTAGTAAGTCACTGCATCGCACCAGAGACACTGGCAAAACCTTTTCTTTGGCAGCCGGGGGCAGCTGCTGCACTAAGGTGGCATATTATCCAGCTGTGCGCAGCACAGCTGCTTCATTTGTCCTTCACCAGGTGGACAGAGGAGATGGTGCACTACACAGTACACCACACATGCACAATATTGGCATTTACCCACACTCTGGCAAAGCTCAACCTGTTTACTCCAGCCATGACTACACCTACACGTACTTTTAAGACAGTCGGGGAGCAGAAGCCAGGCAACAGTCTTGTGTTTAGATGAAACGCACATTTGGGCCAAACAGACAAAAGGCATTGTGTGAATACACATCTGTGTGCAGCGCAAGAGATCCTGACCTTACAGCATGCAGGTATGTGGTCAGCCTCAACTACCTGAATGATAACTCGAAGCTTCACACGTGGGCTGGATGCACTGGGATAAAAAAGGCCCTGTCTTCTACAAGTGTGCTGGGTCGGTGCTCTGGTGCTCTCTGCTGCAGCTGCCTCTCTGGACCACATGGCTGCTCAGGCTCTTGCTCCTGCATCCCACTTGTTCTGCCGGCTTTACACTGCCTGGGGCGGCAAGCTCGCCTATTGCCATTCATGCTTCTCATGCCTGTTTGCAAATGGATGGTGGACCAACAAGGAAAGGTCAAAGGTGTGTGTTTCTGAGAAGACATTTGAAGCCCATCGCCCCTTAGCTGGAGAATGAGGGCAGCCTTGGCCGAGCATCCTACGCTTTGGATGTATTTTCACAGGAGTATTATACATACGGTAATTGCCCTTTGCTGAAGTGCAGTTCGGGCAGTCATTGCAGGCCTCTGCTCCCAAAGGGATTCCTGATCTCCTACCAGCCAGCACTGTTTGGGGTAATTTTGTAAGACAGGGGAGGCGGAACATTGCTTATTTGAACAACACGCATACACGCAAGCTACAGCTCCGGTGTGTGCACTAGGAGAGGGTCAAGAAAACAACTGAAAGTAGGTTGGCTGTGTTCTGATTTTACTCTTCATTAAGATTCACTATTAGATAGAAACCCCAAAAGAAACTTTTCAAAACAAACCTACCAATGAGCTAGTCCATGAATTGTATATACACCTGCCACTGAAAATCATATTATCATAGAATGCTTTAGGTGGAAAGGGACCTTAAAGGTCATCGAGTTCCAACCCCCCTGCCATGGGCAGGGACACCTCTCACTAGACCAGGTTGCTCAAAGCCCCATCCAGCCTGGCCTTGAACACCTCCAGGGATGGGGCAGCCACAGCTTCCCTGGGCAACCTGTTCCAGTGCCTCACCACCCTCACAGTAAAGAATTTCTTCCTAATATCTAATCTAAATCTCCCCTCTTCCAGTTTGAAGCCATTACCCATCATCCTATTGCTCCACTCCCCGATAAAAAGTCCCTCCCCAGCTTTCCTGTAGGCTCTCTTTAAGGACTGGAAGGCCACTATAAGGTCTCCCCAGAGCCCTCTCTTCTCCAGGCTGAACAACCCCAACTCTCTCAGCCTGTCTTCATAGGAGAGGTGCTCCAGCCCTCTGATCACTTCTGGTGTCACAGAATATATTCATCTGAAGCAAATATTCAGACATTTTCCCCCCTTGCAGAAAATAGTAGGCTCAGAAGATATTTTTTCATTTTTTTCTCATGGGGAAGAAAAAACAGCTAAAAAACCTGAAATATTTCATCATGGACTAGCATCGCCCCAAATCCATGAGGCTTACGCTAAGGAACTCACCCATCAGAGAGCCTTTAATTGTCTCTGTGTCAGCCTGCTTGGCCTACTAACTGTCCCGAGGTCCAGGGTATAGAGGTGACCTCCTAAGAATGACATGGTTTAATTATCCCACCCTCTGAAGCTTTCTGCAGGCACCTGTTTAAGAGGAGCACGTGAAAGTCACTGGTTTTGCATGCCGCCAGAGTATGCCATGGCATTCGTGCCAAGCTACGCCAGGGCCACCCCCGGGCAGAGGCCCTTCACAGGGGATTAGCCTGAGGAACCAAGGGATGGAGCAGGCATCACCCAAAGCCTGGTGACGGCAGCCAAAGCAATTCGAATTGATAGGAACTGAACCCATTGCTGCACCAAGAACCATAAGTCTCCAGCTCCGCGGTGTGCCTGTGACTGCCAGCATGGCTGTGCACTTCCCAAGCCTGCCTAGGCTCCTCACCAACCCTACAAAAGATTTGGGGTAATGGGACGCATGGGGATATGTTGAAAAACTCTATTGCATATAGCAACTTTGACAACACGGTTTAAAGGCACAGAGGGACCATCTCAAAGGGCAGTTTGTGGGCACACACAAGCTTATCCTGCCCTTCTCCGGTCCTCCAGAGGCAGAGGAGTATTTCAGCCATGCTGGGAGCTGACTAGTTCTGAGAAAGGGCAGATGGAGCCCACTCTGCCAGCAAACACCCTGCCGATGTACCATTAAGGGCATCAAACATTTTATCCATTAGCAAATCATGAAATTAAAAGGATAATCACAACTATAATGAAGAAGCTGTAACTCTTTTGTCAGTTAATTTAATTGCCACTGTGAGCACACTGAACTGTCGTGAACAAGTTTTATTGTAGTCTTTATCTGGAGAAAATGTTGTTACCAGAGGTTATTCAGATTTCACCTGCAGACTCCCCTCTGAGGGGGGCAGCTGAGGGCAACAGGCAGAAGGCAAAAACCTGTGTCCAAGTGACCCAGGAGGAACATTTGCCAGGGAACTGGCAGAAGTTTAAGTTTCCAGGAGCGTGGGTGGGGAGAATGAAAAGGAAGGTGCAACTGATGCAGTTGAAACAGATTAACATGGCATGTGCTAAAGAAGGGACCAGGACAGCAATACAGTTTCTATTCCCATCTATTCTTTTAGTGGGCTTCAGTAACTTCTTAGTTTTGTTAACCCTTTGTTAACAAAGAAATGGAGGGGCCCATCCCACCTCAATACCGTACGGTATTCCCACCTCTGTTTTTTAGGGTACACCATTAAAGGACTTATAAGAACCAGATTATTTTTTATTTTGGGGACAGGGTTTTCTCTTTCTTTTGTTGCGAGTAGATGAAAACCTGCATCACAGATCCCTGTCTCCTTGGATTTCAGGATTTGGGCTATATTATGTGTGAATCTGGGTAGTGTAAAAGGTCTGTTCACCTCCTGGGCAAAAGCTAAACCACTTTCATTTTATCCATGTACACAGTTGAGGTGTCCAGGAGGTAACGCGTATGAGTCAGTTCGGATGTGAGTTTGCATGAAGCAGAAGAGGTTCCCTGCACGGAAGGAAATTTCACGTTGTCATAAAACTGGTGTGAGTTCAGAATCAGCCCAGCAAACGTGTACCCTACCTGAAAATTCGTTTTTTAGAGGAAAAAAAAACTTGAGACACAGAAGTTGGCAGCTGAATCCAGACGGAGCCTTTTTGCCACTAGGTGGTGATGGCTGATAATGAATTGGTGCTGCATGTTCTCCGTCCCTGTCCAGCCGCGGCTGAGCGGCTCACACTCTCCTCACCATTCACGTCCCCTCGGGGGTCCTGTGCGTTCCATTTAAACACCCTCTGCTGTTACCAGAGACAGCCCACTCCGTCTGACACCTCAGCTTGAGTTACACATTAATTCGAGGACTTTACCAAATGCATGAAAGTGTCATTTAATTAACTAGAGATGGTGAATGGACACCAACAAGCCACATGCTGCCAGTCGTCACTTGCAACAAGATGCTTGCAATAAAGGTAGTAACAGTAGCTGAGCCAATCCCAAGATCGCACAAATTGAGCATAAATGATCAAAATTTCTTTTTCTGACAGAGCCAAATCTGCACAATATCCACCACAGTCCACTGGCAAAAAGTAGAGTTTTCTGGAAGAGCGGCGGAAGGCTGAGGCCCAGGGCAGGCTGGTGAGGTGCAGGGATTTCAGCACATGAAGATGAAAGCGTTGCTGCCAGAAGAGGCTGAGCACTCCTCACTCCTGCTCATGCCTTCTCAGCAGCACCTGGCAACAACTGTCTGGCCACAAACCCCTTGAGCTGCAGGGCAGCTGTGCAGCCACCCTGGTGCAGGGCCATACTCTGCACTATGCCACAGCCGGCCCCGGCACCCCTTCCCTGTCCCCATCCCCTTCTGTGAGCTTAGCGGCTACTACCCTTCCCATTAAGCACATGATGCTCTGTTTCTTCCTAACCCCAGTTAAGGGGTTTTATTCTTATCATAGAAATTAAGTCTACTTGGAACAAAATAGCAATTTTCTGTTATAAAATGATGACTTTCTGAAAGACATAAGAGGACTAATGCACTCGGCAATGGCTAACAACCATATGCCAAATGGCCCTTTGCTTTTAGTGTGCACCCATCTGTTTCTTGATGCTCTGCCACAGCCCACGTATCAGAGCCTGCTGAAGACAATCCCGGGCAGTAAGGGTATCTCTACGACAGGGGCTGCAGGGGACCCATCCGCTCTGCAGGGAAACGGCTTCACCCCACAGCCTGCCCCAGAGCAAAGGGCTTTGCTGCCAGGGCAGAAAGGTATGGGCAAAGGAAGGGAGAGGGAGAGAGGATGGACCACCCATGGGCGGGAACCATGGCAGGGGGAATGTTCTCCCCAGTCCCACATCTAGCGGGCTGCTGCTCAGGTCCCAGGCAATGCCAGGGGCATTCAAGATCACCAAAGCTATAGTGACTCTCACTTAGGTGAGGTATAAACAACGAATTCAAGGTACCCATTACCCCCCTCATTATTACACTGATCAGTTCAACATGTGTACAAGCCTGACAATCAGCTGCCTCCTGTCCCGAGAAAGTTTCAGGGGGCTTTATGGTTGTAAATATATATTAAATAGGTTAGAAGCTTTTTCCAAACAACATTAGATGCCCTAAAAATGTTTTAATCCACCTGCCATAGCTCCTCCTTCACTCCAGAAATGACTCCCACTCTTTCCCGGAGTGCTTCAAGGGCCACCCTACCCTTCTGTGCCTCAACCACCAGTGTCCAAGCAGGGAGACAGGTCTGCCTGGCTGAAGTGACGAGTCACCCACGAGCAGCGCTGGAGTGACAAACACAGTATTTACCACTCTCAGAGCAATCCACAAGCAGAAATTTGTTTTTATGAAACATTAGTCATTTTAGATAACAACAAATCAGTACAAATCCCGTATTCACATAAATTACAGCTCTGAATAGCTGACCCACTTTATATATAATCTTGGCACAAAATCTTGACTATGAAATTTGAGGCAGATTGGTTTCACTTTGGTCAACTTGGAAAGAGAGAAATGAAAAACACGTTAATATGGTACTCAGAATGAGGGCTTCTCTCCTCTTCAACCCAGGCTGTCTTATTCTTGCAGCAGTACAGGGACTAAAATCTTCTGAAAGTGTCCTGTTTAGATTACATGCAGTTCAGTTTCCCATGGAAGTAAATTCTGGTGACAGACACAGCTTGAACCTGTCCTTTGAGCATCGTACTATGAGCGTGGCAAGTGCCCCTCTCCTTGCTACCATGCTCCACAACCAGTATTACAGGCCTCTGCCAAGAGACCGTTCTACCCATCGCACTGTGCAGGTACATGTCAGGCAGTGCACAAATTTCTGAAGACTGCGTTAAAGAGAAAGGTAACCACTCCATGCTAGGATATACACATATTACAGCTAAAACCCCAAAGTGTTTCTAATCTGAATTAACCTACCAAATCTCTGGGACCAGAAGTCCTTGCTGTTTAACAAGCCTTTGCAGCTGTTGTGTGGTTATATGGGCTGTCCTACATTTTCAAGGAACTGCAGCAAACCTGGCTATTGACAGCTGCTCCTTGTAGAATTTGAAACTGGATCCATAAGCTTTAGCTGTACTCCCATTTAAATATATGAGGTTTTTAAATGAAAGTACAGGCTAATGGGAAAATTAAGTTATATTCTAGGGATGTTACAAATGCATCAGAACAGTAGATCTGCATCACAAGCTGGCCAACAATTCAACTGAGCACCCAAACAGGGTTTAAGCCAACACCAGCTTGCACTAGCAAATAAGACTCAGTCTTCTAGAGACCAAATGCTAGTCCATCACCCAATCCTTTTCTGGATGTATACCAAGACCCATCACTGTGTCCTCCTCTCTCACCTCCACCTTCAAAGAAACATACCACGGAGCCACAAGCTGTTAGTAAACTTAACCTTCACCCTTTTAATCAGCAGTAGCACTCATGCTGTATGTAGAAAAACTTTTAATAACACACAGAAAAAGGACTGAGAGCAAACCCATTGATTCACTGTAACAGAACAGCACGCCTGTTTTACAAGTGTATAATTTCTGGTTGGTAAAGATTTGAGGTGAGGGAATACAAGCAGACAACTCCCAGGTAACCAGAAGGGAGAACTACACACAAGAGACAGGTCTAATATTCAGAATACCTGTGGACATTAACAATGTAATCCTGTCACTAATCGTAGCTCGTAATGAACAGTGACAATGGGGTTCTTGGGTATTGGACGGACTCACATAGCTTGTTATTTTAAATAAATACCATAATCGTATGAAATCCCAGCAACTAAAATATGAAAAACAGTATGAACTACCAGTCTTTTATGGGATGGAAAGAATTATCCATAGCTATCCAAAGGCTAGTTTGGCTTTCATATACTTGTATATAAACCATGAGTCACTTTACATCATCTTGCCTCCAACTCTTTGCAAAACATAAAGGTTTTGTTAGTGGTGTTTAAGCTAACTGCAGGTATTCCAGGTTTAGTTTGTGTGGGATGGAAAGAAATACTAGCCTTTTGCTTAAAAGGAGAGAAAATGTAGATTTATATCGATAGAAGGAGAACAAGGCAAGGAAGAGTACATAACCAACTGCATTACGAAATTCCTAATATCAAATACTAGAGGGGATAACTATGGATATTTCTCTTCTTACAACAACAGAGAGAATCAGCCCCGATCCTGCAAGGAGAATACAGTTGATCTCACCTGCAATCCCCCCGATAAGGCTCTGCAGGAGTTATCCCTGCACACAGGCAAGTTGATATCCTAAAGCTGTATGCTGTGTACAGATCCATAGTATTTCAAGATCTACCTGAAGACTCCTGTCTTAACAGCAGCGTCCTTGCTGTTTGCCCTGACTTCGTACCTGATGCCCCACAGGAAGAGGTTGGGAGGCTTGACTTCTGCCACTTGCCCCCTCTGACAGGTGATCATGGTTCTCTGTTCCAGTTTCCCCGCTTACAAAATTAGAATAACGATTACTCCTTTGAATACTTTCAGTCCTTTTGACTGCGGTTGCTACAATTGCAACTTTACTAATGCAGGATGTTAGATAAGCCTCGCTGCTCTGTGATGGAGTGTCCAGGTGAGTAATCTGTCCATTTTACAGACAAACTGAGATATTGAGATGCTAATACAGTAAAGTGGTGTAAGAATGGAAAAAAATAGATGATTCATTTTCGGTTTCCCCCTTAGCAACTACCAAATGCTCATGGGACTACAGAGGGCCCATCCTAACAGCTGCCTTTAAGTGAGCTCACTCATTTTAAAGAAATTTATAATTCTTGTCTGTTAAACACCATGCACATTTTCAACTTCTAAAACTGACATCAACTCCAGCACTTCGCAGCGATCTGCCAACCGCTGGCAGCAAGCTGGCTGCTGCCTCTGCCAAAGAGGATTAACACTGAATAATGTTGACTGGAGGTAGAAGACCTAATTCTATTTCTAGCGCACTAGTATAAAACCAGAGTGAGTAAGGTTGTCTACAAAAGACAGACGCAATGGTGTAAAAGGATCGCTGTTGGAGAGCATCAGGCTCAGAGGAATTGTTGGTTTATTTATTTCAAGGATATATGTGTTTGGAAACTAATGAAAATGCTAAATTTGCTACAAAGATTTTCAATGGAAAAGTAACATTACTTCCAATAATCTTAGGTGCTGTTAATAAATGTAATTAGGACACACTTAAATTTGTTTAATAGTTACCCAAAAAGGTTATTTCCAATCTGTAAAGTAATATGCCCCTAAGTATTACAGATAGCATGTGATTTCGTTAGCAGCAAAACGGCAAAATACTTTGCAAGCTGAAATCCCTTTTGTCACCCCTCTGTCAAATGCTCTCCTGACCCCTTATAGTACAATAGTTGCAGTAGAAAAAAGCCTCTTAGGGGTTTATTTGGATTTTGTGGGTTCTTATTTTCCATTTTTACAGAACAGGAGACATTTCCCAGTCTACTGTGTATTATTTCTCCTTAGGCAAATGCACAAAAGGACATTCACAATTAGTGGAGTAATCGCAAATGTTACCAAAAAAAACCCAACCCAAAAGCTTACAGTAGCTGTAAGTGCTGCACAGAGTCCCCCTGAACCCGTTTGCTGTCCATCTGTAGAGCCTTTCTTCATGTGCTCTCTGAAGAAGTCAAAGATGTGAGGAGGCCAACCATCCTGCAGCTTCTCCCCACCAAAACCCAGCCGCATGAACCCTCCCAGATGGTGAGGAGGGCAGGCAGGACATGGGCAGGCACAGGACTGTCAGGTGTCTGAGCTGGTCACCCTGGCTTCCCGGGCACATTCAGGCCACAGAGCATCATCTCACCCCACGTAAGCATCTCCATTAGACAAAGGATCCATGCCAGGAGCAGGGCTGGGGCGACCAGCTCAGAAACAGCAGCTGATGGGGTTAGCATCTCCAGTCATCTGGACTACCCTCTCCCTCAGTATCTTTCTGGGGCTTTTTAAGGAAAACACTGTTTTCTGAATTTACTGAGATTTACCTGCCTTTACTTGAACTACTCCAAAGTGAGAACCTGTCTTCAGCATGCCTTGGCCAGCGGGGAGAAGCCATACCCCTGCCCAAGCATTTCTCCGACCTTCATCCTTCCCTAGGGCAGGACAAAGCACCCATAGTGATGTATGGCCACCAGGTTACAAATTCAGTCTGTTTGCCAGACACACAACTAGGGAGGAGGTGCTGGACAGACTGAGACTGCAGAGAAAGGCACTGCAGTTTCGCGCTTGCCAGGCTTTCTGCTGAGGACGCAGTTGTCCTCTGGTAGCCCAGTTTTTGGGACAAACCAGAACCAGCTGAGTGTCAGTCAGACCTGAAAAGGTAGACTGACTTGCTTGTAGACCAGCAAATGATGTGATGGTACTTCACAGTGCCCCCTCCCTACTGGTAAACTAGACCTAAATACTTTCTTTCTTCGGTTTCTTCCCACCTATCAGTGTTGGGCTCAAGGACATGATGGATTACGTGGCAGAGCTGGGCAGAGTACCTGACCCTGGGACCTCATCTGAAGCTGGCAATGCAGCCTCGCAATCCTGCCAAAGCTGGCAATGCAGCCTCGCAATCCTGCCACAGATGCACTGACCACAGCACCCTGAGTGACTACCACAGAGTGTGGGATGTGAAACCTTGTCTTCCCCACCCCAAATACTCTCAGTATCAGGAAATTAATAAAAATGAATACAATAAAGGAATACACAAAGGACTACAAATATCCCCTTTGTTGTATCTGATTTGGACCTGGAGTGTTTCCCAGCTTCAGTCTAGCCACTCGATAATCTGAAGTGGGGAATGCTACATAAATTACTCATTATTCCCACCAGATGAGCTGTCAAAGGCTGCGGAAACTAGTTCATGTTCACTTCACCTCTCTCTGCTGTTACTTACTTTCCACTCTATTAAGCTCTGCTGTTAAACACTTTTGTCTCAAGATCCTAAGAGAGAGAAAGAAAGAAGGAAAGAAATAAAGAAACCCTCCACCAGCATCCTGGAATTTTACTTTTGAACAAAAATCCAGAAGGACACAATAAAAGCCAAAGCAATCGTTCTTTCTCTGTGAGCTCATCATTACACCCCACAGCCATCAAACAGCCTTCGCAGCCTTGCTGCATGCCTGGGGTTACCACTAGTACAGATAGAGGTATCCAGCCCAAGAACTGCAGGAAAAACATAGATTAAACTCCCCTCTTGCTGGAGGTGATCCCTGAGAAAAGGCAGCTCTGGGGCAGAGCTTGTGCATTTCTTGAGCTGCAGCTACTTGTATTTATTTTCAAAGTAAATCACAAATGCCAGAGTGTCACATAAATACCGAGTGCTACCACTTCACTGCAGCTGCGGTATCTGCTCGGCACACCAAGGAGCTCCAGCCTCCAGGCCAACCAGCCCAGAACTTGACACCACAACTAAAGTAACATCTCACTTTGATTTTTCAAAATTAATCATTAATCTTCGACACTTCCAATTAGTCACTAGAACTTATATTTCTGTCTGACCCTCATCCCCAAGGTTTCCTGTTTGTTGTTGCTTCCATGCTGCAGACAGCACAAGTGGCAGAGCACTACTGCTCATGAAAAGGATGTTTTTATATATGGCTCTGCCCCAAACACCTGGAAGTACTTGTAGCCCTGGAAAGGCAAGCTGAAATACTGGGTGGCCCTGGAAAGCCAAATGTCATTTCAAGTTTGCAAATGCTTCCTGTCATCATTTTTGGGCCAGACCAAAGCCTGGAGGGAGCCATCCCTAGGGTTAGGAGAGACAAAGTTTGAACCCAGGATGAAATCTGACACCTCAAGTCCCTCTCGCATCATCCTGGTGTTTCCAGCACGCCGCTGCCTGGCACACCTCGGCACAAGCTGCCACTGGTTTTCTGTGCTGCGCAACATCAGGCAACACCTTCAATTTTTCTGTAATTGCAGCATGGTGCATTACTGTCAAGTGCCATATGTCCCAGGCCCTACAATGAAGGGCATTTGGCACAGTCAGGCACAATGGCAGCCCCCTCCAGCTGGGAGGCAGCCAGCGCGTCCCAGGGCTGAACAAGAAACCTGGATGCTGGACAATCAACCCAGTAGTACCCCCCTTGGGGCAGTATCAAGAGGACATCTGATCCAGGAGGGAGCCTTGCATCTCCCTGTTTCACCAGTACAACAGTTATAAAAACACTGAGTGATGGCTGGAGCTGCACTGCTCTCTTTTTCTCAGTACAGAAGCTGCAACCAAGTGTGGACACCAGTTTGCTTCAACTCCACCACGAGCTGGCTGGATGCGTGACAGCTTCAGACTACGCAAGATCGAAGAAAAATAGGGTTGGAAAGGCCCCATGGAGGTCATTTACTCTGGTCCCTCACCTCCAAGGCAGGATCAATTTTCCCCTCATCATTCCTGGCAGGCTAAAAAATAGAGAAGAATAAAGAAACCAAACTTCAGGGGATTGGGGCAGGCTAAGTATAACTATGAAAGCATAGTCTGAACAGGAATAAGGCTGAATGCACTTATTCTAGAAAACCATGACAAAAAAACAGTGTCAGGAGCTTGACTTAAATTCTTTTTTAAAAATAAACAAACAAATCTGGAAGCTTTAAAGTCCAGGGTATGGGTCGAGAACTATTTCGTAATCCTTAGTCACCTACATAGTCAACCAATGCGGAAACGCATCATATCACATCCTAATAAGCAGTATGCAAATATTTTTGTAATCTTGTGCTAATGACACCAAATATTATTAATATGTCATTTGGCACACTATTGTAAAAATAATATTTAACAATGTATTAACTGAAGTTGTAGCAAGTGATGTATTTAGCTAATTGTATGCAATTAAATTAGAATTAAAAAGGGGATGTTTCATAATCTGCCTTGCTTTTCACTAAAAATCTAAGCAGGAAATTCAGTAAATGAAAGCTGCTGGAAAATCACATGAAGCATCAAGCACTGGAAGATTAATATAGCACAAGGCATCATATGTTGTTCATCTAATTTTATTAAAAAGCCACCAAGTTTAAATCTTTGGACATTTCATACTGAGCTGAACATCACTCTTTTTTTTTTCCTGAATCCTCATCCTATCTATTATATCACCCAGGCTTAGATCTGTTGCATCATTATATCCGGAAATGCAAAAAAAAAAAAAGATTATCACATGTATGTGATGAAATACCTGTGTCTGGACTGTGGAGGGAATGCAGATCCAGTACTGTACTTCATCTTGAATAACTTCTCCCTGTAGCATGCATGTGTGCTCCTCACGCTTTTGTCAATAACTAGTAATACATGTGGGCAAAATTACAAGGTGTTACAAACTGCAGCATGATTTCTGTTTGGAGTTTATTCTTTGCTGCACCACTGGTGGTTAATGGTTTGTGTGAATATTAACTGCCTGGATGTGCTTTTGGAAAGGAGGACTGGGAACTCACTCCCTGACTGATCTTTTTTGCAGTTAGTTATTTCAAGGGTTTCTCTGTGGGCATTGCTCCAACTTTGTACACGCAACTGTTCTTGCAGTACTTGTAACTCAGTAATAAGGACTTGTGCACTCAAATTTGGCCACTGAGGATACAAATGAACAATTTATCTGTGCATTAAAGAAAGACAAAACCAGTTGCTTGTTCAGCACCATGTCTTCATTTTCTCTGTTGCTTTGGGAAACGAGCAGACCCCTGTGAATGCAGGGATGTATGCCTGACCATACTTACTGAGGTCGAGCTTTGCATTCGCCTTCTCTCTCTCTCTCACAAGGGCAGCCCTGCCCCGGCTCCTGCTGCGGCCACAAGTGGTATCAGCGCTGACTACAAAGGAAGCCAGGTCAACCCTACATGACACGCATTTTAGATTGCGTAGTTTCAACATAAAGTCTTGGCAATACCTCAGGACTCTTTTTCCTGATAACTCCAGCTGCTGTTTCTACTATTTCATGTAGGCATCCACACAGCCTTCCCTCACCCCTGTCTGATTCGCTAAAGAAGCTGAGTTTGCTGGTGTTTGGTAACCCACCACCTGTGCCCAGGGATTCCTCCTCAGACCTAAGGAGCAGCAGAAGCTTATGGCAAATGAGCTGCTTGTCTGCTCATGTATCCTCATTTCCAGCCCAAACTCACTAAAGACTTTTTCTGTGTCTGTGCTTGCTACCTGCCAGAGGATGGGGCACGATGCGGAGGTGGGAGGGACAGGCATTTACACTGCAGGGACCTGCAGAGGAGTTATCTCACTATCTCTGCCTCCACCCATGTCTGCTGTGGGACCCCACAGTGCCAGGAAACAAATAAGCATGGGGACTGTCATTCTGTCAGGCTTTGTCCCACACTACAGTGAAAGCTTGAGGATCCCTCAAAAAACCTCTAAAACCTCTCTTCAGCCACAGAGGACCCGGGTCTGCTCTTAGATGCTCGTAGCCAGACTTGGTTTTAATTTCTAGCCCAGCAGGCACATCAGAGAGTGAAAGTTAAAGACCATATTTCCTGTTGAAACACAGAAGTTTTGCTTTCATGCGCTGTTGCAGTTATCAACCAGGACCTGCTGGAGACAGGGGGAAGCTACCGTTCACCTATGTGGTGCTGGCTGGGGATCACAGCTCTCAGCACCTCCTGCCATCTCCTGCCTCAGCGGCACATTCTTCAACATCCTTCCACCCAACAGTGGCAACTCAATGAAGCACTGCCACAATTTGAATAGTTATTTGCATTTCATTAGCAATGACAACATTTATTTTAATACAGTTAAATCAGAGTAGCATTTAATTTAATTTTAACAAGATAGTTATTAAGCTAACCAAATATCAATTGATTGCTGAAGAAACCACATTGTGAAACAAATAAGTTGAGAAATAAATCTTGTTGCCAGGCCATTAATGTAAAATCACATAAATAATAAACATCTAATTAGGTTCTCTCTAATGAAGAGCTCCAACTGTTCATTGACATTCTCTGGGAGGGCTGGTGCCTTCCCAGGTTGGCTGTTAGGGTAGAGGGGCCTGATGCAAGCGCTCAGAGTGCTGTACGGACTGGCCCAGGTTGGGCAGCTGGGTTTAAAGAGGAGCTCAGCCTCCCCCTGTGCTGCCTGGTTGGGACAGCCTTGCTCCACACCCCTCCAGGTGCTAGGTGCTCAGAGCACCCGCAGTATCTCACTCAGGCATGGGTGGGATGCCAAAAGTCAGGGAGGAGGGATACACCACGCAGGGTCCGCTCCTGTCAACACCATGGGGCTGCAGCATGTGGGGGTCATCCCCCTGACAAGTGCCACAGCTTCATCCTTTCCTTCTCAGCACGAGCAGTTTATCATGCTTTCCTGCAAATTACTCTGTGTCTGGAGTAGCAAAAAACAGTCAGTTATTAAACATTTCCTTTTCCAGTATTGCTAAGGACCTGTAATTTTCATCCATTTGTATGTGTGGATATCGTTTTCAAGGAGTTTGTTTGTTTGCTTATTTAAACACAGATCTCTTAGAGGGAGTTACTTTCATAGCTTTTCTGACCATCTGCTCTGTCCAGCTGCACATAACAGACCAAAAAATCTCACCCAGGCATCTCTGAATCAAGTCTGCAAGTTCTGCTTAAAGCATATTATATTACATGCAAGCTCAATTTAAAGCCTTCAAGTGATGGAAAATCCACTGAATCCCTACACAAGTTGCTCTGATGGTTAACTGTGCCCACTGTGAAAAATGTGCGCCTTTTTCTGAGCCTGAATTTATCTAGCTTTAATGTTTATTCACTGACTCTTCTCATGTCTTCTTCTGCCAGGTTAAAAAATCACCGATCAGAAATAAATTATTTGGTCCTGAAACTGCCAGAAGATTAAGGTATAAACAAATTGAGAGCAAACCAAGGAGATTTGTCTGTGTAGAGACAACTGCCACAGGTGGCCGTTTCTTTGCCAGCCCCAGCAGTCCCTCAGCCTCTGTCTCCCGGGAGCTGAAGTAGGGTCTGCCATGGGAGAGGGCAAGGGCTCATCTCTTGATCAACATGATTTTTGGAGGAACAGCATAGCAATTTCAAGGAAACGGGGTCAGAAAGCCAGTTTACTAAATTGCAAATGAGGCCCCCGGGCAGAAATTTCCTCCCCCTGTTGTTTTTTTTTTAATAAGAATAATCAACACCTCGTACACCCCTTACCCTTAAAAAAAAAAGTACCTGAAGCATACACACTGCCCATGTCCTCAGATAACCCACATAAAACTCCGCTTCCCCCAGAATTTCCCATACAGGCACATAACCCCCTCCTTGCAACTGGATCGCTGGGGGAGAGGGAGTTGTTTTCTGTTCTGTTTTGGCTTATGGGTAGCCAGCAAGCTGTGCATATTAACATTTGGTGAGTGCCCAGTGAGAAGCTGCTGTCTCTGCTAGAGCTGGGGAAGCCCCCAGAGAGCTCCTCTGCCTGAATCACATCAGGGAGATGGCACTGAAGAACCATCACCTCCTGTGGATGGGCACTGGCAGTGGGGGATGAGAGGTGGGAAGGACCGGGAAGCTCACACCCAGGCATGCACGTCCCCTTGCTCCCTCCAACCCCTGTGGGAGCTTTTCCGGGTGAACTGCAATCCAAAGTAAACCGTGATGGATTAGTCATGCTCATTAGATAACCTGGACCTGCACAATTCAGTTCTTGCAGTAAATGTGGCTGTAGTTCACATCAAGGCATGAGCACTCATATAGCTGAAAGCATACTTCTACCAAGGTGAGACAAGCTGTCCAGGGGATCAAACGCTGATACAAGCTAATTTTGCACAATTTTGTTGTACGGTGCTGAGGCAATGAAGCTACCATAGCCTACGACAGTAGTGTCCTGTCTCTGCATGGCCCTGCCACATGGTGTCCAGCATCAAACCTGACTCTCTCCACCCTGCTTGCTCGCAGAGAGGGAGCGGGCCTCCAGCAGAGGCTGAAACAAGGCAGCACATACATCCCTAATCACAATAAAAGCAGCGACCTGGATTTGTCGGTGTTACATTACACAGATCAGAAGCTGTGATTTCTAAGAGGGAAGCAGGTGTTTTGGAATATGATCTATTTTTCCAGAAGGATGTGATAAATACTTTTCAGCTAATTATTTTGCACCAAACCATGAGGAAATCGTCTCCAAAGAGGACTCACCAGCTTGGAAGACACTCAGGACTTTACATCAAATGTTAGGCTTGACAGTGATCACAGGGCAGGATGGGTGGTGGCAGCAAGGTTTCCAACCTGCCTCAGGTGAACCAGGGCTACGGCTTCACTTGTAGCTGAAGTGCGGTAAACCACACTTACTTTTTTTCTTGCATCTTTCCAACTCTGTTTTCCAAACAAAGCAACTTAAACACATCTGGGAAGAAAACTAAGCAATTAAACAGAAAATGTGAGGGACCTTGTGCAGTATAAGTGAAGAAGCTGTTGAAGATTGGCTGAAATAGCCAGGGCATATAGACTACTGCAGGCTGGGGAGAAAAGGTTGTCAACCACAGAGCCGAAGAACACACGTCAATCCCTTCACAACCAGAAGACGCTCCTTTTCTTAGGCCATGGACACCCATCACCCCTGAAATGACCAGCATGCAACAGGTTAAAGCAGTTATGCTGAAAGCAGAGAGGTACCGCAGTGCAAATATTGTTAGCACATCCATCACTCACAAAAGAGTAAATTATTAACTCCTCCTAATTAGGTGCCACTCCCATCCCACCTCTCCACATTAATGGGCTTTGAAAGGATGGAGCCACCACACGTGGAGGTTTAACAATGCAATCTCCTCGCCACATGACTAAGCGGGACCGTACAAACACCACCCGTCCACCAGCTCTTTTGGTCACGACACATGAAAAACTCACTTCCCTTGTTTACCATCTTGCGATAAACCTCCAACGGAAACATTTTTTTCCTGTAAGTGACAGCATTTTGAGAAAATACCTGCAAATCCCTCCCCAGGCCCTTGCAACAGCCCCAATAGATCCCTGCCATTGCCCGCCAGCACAGGAGGCATCTGCAAGGGTGCACGCCATCTCTCGCTCTTGCAGTTGTGTTGTGACCACCATGAAGAGCCATCACCAGCACACAGGAGCCACTTTCTTTCTTGCAAGGAAACAAGTATGAAGCCTGAGTCAGATGGTAACAGGACTCTTCATGTAATACCCTTCTATCTCATCTGCTCCCCCTCATTCACACGTGCTTCTCTGCCATCCGACCAGCACAAGTATTTTTTTATTACCCTGGAGCAAGGTGTGAGGCAGGGTCTCATGGAAAGCATGAGACCTCCCATCTCCAGTGTGGGCTCACCTCTTGTCCCAGTCCCAAGGGGCACAGCAGCCGCTGTGAGGGGAAAGGCAAAGTCCCACTAAAGACAGAGCAGGAGGAGCGAAGGGAGACCTAGGCACAGCCCCTCGGCCTCGGCAGGCAAAACACCCTGCCCTGCTGCATACTGTGAGGCAGGTCCGGGTGTTACCATTTAATAACTGATTATGTGCAATGCAAAAAGCTCTGTAAGCTGAGGGTGCCACATCATGACTTAGGAATTATCTTCTTTCCCGAGGTCTCCCTTCACAGAGCTTACTAAAACCTGCTTGGCACAGTATTTCAGTTTCCAGGTACAAACAGTCTGGAAAAAAAGGGGGAAAGTAAAGCAAAGCACAGCAAGTGTGCAACAATGTTATTGTGAGCTCAGAAGATGTTAAATGAATTAATTTGATTCATTCTTAAATTTAACTGGCAAGATTTAATGGTTCACATTGAAAGCATGAATAACTATTTTGTTCCATGAATGACTATAGTTTAGTGACTCTTGATGTCAGTGTATTTCGCCCAGGGTAAAACTTGCTATATGAATTATTCACTGCTGGGTGGATGGAATGAATGGGGCCATACTCATAGACAGGATGCCAACTGTGGTTATTTGACATGACGGGGGCACACTCGATGCTGACAAAGGACAATAGTTAATTTACAGTGTGGTACTGGGGCTCAGTCATTCTCCTTAAGATCTTTATAGAAAGCATGGCACTTTTTGTCATGTACTCCACATTAAGATGGATTCCGTGTGCCAAAAAACACTGAAGCATAGCTCACTTTTAAAAATGTTCACTAGTTTAAAGGCAAAAAAAAAAATCTACCTTCCTGTCTTGTTTGGCTGAAACATTGCCCCAAAGAAAATGTGTTTAAGAGCAACTTAAAAACAAATGGAGGAACGCATCTATATATCACTTGAGCATCTTGTCATAGATGCAGTAGTTGATATCTGCTAGGACCTTTCCTTGATAGGAAAGGATCTGGCGGCCTCTCACAGAACGGGGTCTCGGACTGGAAATAATAGTGCTTTTACCTAAGCTTTTATTTCCAAAGCTGAGAGAGAAGAGACTGGGCAAAGTTTCTGCACTAAAGTATTTACAATGAGCAATCGGAGTAGGACATTTTCCCAGCCTTCTTAAAAAGCTGTTGCTTTAATGCAAGCCATTTGTAATCTGGAAAGACAGGACGCAATTCAGCTTGATCTGACAAATGGGCCACAAAAGTTTACTTACGCATAATAATGATACATTCATCTTTACTTTACACTTCCCAACTGCATGCTTATTGCAAACATCTGTGTTGCTGAAACGACTGGCATTACAACTCATTTATATGGTTTAAAAATAGTGATAGATGAAAGCCAGGAGGGGGAGGGGTGCGAGGCGCTTTTTTCCTCCCAAATTTCACAAATACTTAGTTTCATGTTTGAGCATTTTTCTGTGAATGGGCTGAGTCAGTGCCCTGGTGTGTGCAGAAATGACTTCATGGGTAACTTCCAAACCATCAACACAGCACAAACCTTGTGTGCATCAGTACTGCACTGATAATACATCTAATACTTCGCAAAAAGGCTAAAGGAAAGATCACTAAACGGTGGCTTTGATTTTCCTTCCATGTTACAAATGCCCTACCATCCAGTTGCAGGAGACTCCACTGCTCCGTAGGCCTGCAGTTCTCTTCAGACAGCAGCTACCTGACCATGCTCGGATCACCAGTAAAGCAGCTCAATTCTTAATGCCATCCCCAAATTAAAGTTTAAATTAAAATTTAAAGTTTAAATTAAAATTTTGCCTTGTGCAAAAATGGTACACTTTCTCTCAAACTATGGTGTGCTGGAGATCATGCCTACATCTGAAATGAGCCCGCCTGAATTTGCCTGGTTTTTATCCCACCTGGCACTGGATGATTTGGCATAAATCCTGCCTGAAATGCAGTTCGCATGGTTAAGAGTGAAATGGGATATTTCTCCTTGGTTCCCAGATCTGTCAGGTATTGCATGTGTTTGCTTTTTGATCAGATGGCACTTCTGCTTTGTAGCTGCACATGAAGAATTGTGCTTCTCTGCTCACATTTGGCAAGCGTATAACATCCCTGGGGATCCTAGATACAGGTTAGTATACCCAAAAGGCTCCCAAGTAGTCTTCAGAGGCTTTCTCTCTTCAGACATCCAGGTATTATTATTTGACTGCCTTTATTTATGCCGTGACACTGTGTACTCTTCATAGTAATGTGGAAGATCTCAGTGACCCAGGCTGATGGACAGCTAGGTGTGAGCATTTGAAACCTTTGCCATAACACATTTTATATGTAAGCTCTTTAAACTGGTTCATGGTTGGCTTGCTTGGTTACTTTGGTATATCTCAGTATTTACAGTAAAATTAGCAGGTGTGTGTATTCATGCCAAGCTAGCAGAAGACAAAAAGTCAGTTTTGAACATGATGTATGATGCCTCTCTTTCTAATAGGCTCACGTGCTACTCTGGCACGGTACTCACAGTAACATGCACTGAGGATGCTGAGATCACAAGCTAAGCAGTGTAAAAAAACCAAATCTCCAATGGCTTACAAACACCTCTTGCTCACACAATTCCCTGTCTCAAAACACTGGTCAAACTTTTCACGTGAACCCTTCTGCAAGGCATTTCATTCCATCACCTCTTTGCTTAACTGTGGCTGAGGATTTAGCACCAAACTAAGGGCCATGCCTGCCTGGAGGAGCAATGCCTCAAGTTTCAGGACACCATGCTGCTCACTTCAGAGGCTACCTACCAGCTAACAGACCTGCTTTGTACCTGCCTCGTTCTGACGTAGCCCCACTCCTCTTCGCACATGTGAATCACTGAGAAACTTGGATAAATTTGGCCAAGTGAATTTCAAATCCCAAGCACTGCCAAACTAAGTTTATATTCTCACATGTGGGCACTTCGGAGATTGCTTTTGCACATTGTGGGTCAGCTCATCGAGAGGGGAAAGCCAAACACCTCACAGAAGCTACTGCAGCAATTTCCTCCCTGCACATCTGCTCCAGAGGCACCGAGAGCCTTCTTGCAGGTTGGACCTGTGGCTGTCTCAGCTGAACACTTGTGTTTGACACGACTGCGTTATACTCGTGTATATCATTATTAACTAAAACTACAAGAATAAAGAAATAGATGAATTATTAGGAAAAGTAAAAGGTAGGAGCCCGTTTCAGCAGCCTCAAATGTACCCCTCAGGCCAGCACACCAGCCGGCATGCTGGACTCACTGGCTCATTTCTGAGTTGCGATATTTCCCTCACCATTTCCTCACACACCCTGCCTCCTGGGCACGGGGGTGGAAAAAGGAGCAAGCCATTCCCATGCTTAGAATATCATTGCCCACCCTCCTGGCTCCAGCTCTGGCAGGCATCGGAGCAGCAGGATGGGTGCCTGACATCGTGTGCACCACTCCACAGGGAGAGGTACAGAAAGAGGCACCCTACAGGGGCACAGCAAGGACTGCAGGTCGCCTGCTGCTGCCACAGGGGAGGCTCTGCTGCCTGTAGGGGCCAGTTCCAGCCTGCGGACACAGGACACACTGGGCTCTCCCTCCAACACTTTTTCACCTGCAGGTATGACAAAGAATGAAGTGTAAAGTAACCAAAATGAATGCAAAGTAGCAAAACGAAACAAAACAGCCCACTTCCCTGAGTAATTTTGGTCTCTGCGTTCACCAAAAAAGGGCTGAAGGGTGCAACAAAGCAGGGCACGTGACTGCGTTAGGAGGAACATCTGAATGAAATTCTGTCTCACCGCCACCTTTGTACGAATATGCTCTGCAAATATGGCCCACTTGTAAAATAGCTGAACAAGTGCAACACGTCACGGCACTTATGCAACAGCACAACTGGAGGGTGCACAGGGAGAATTGACTCCTCTTTAGCCCTTTCAAAAAGAAGAGCCTGTGCCACTATGAAGCCTACAATTGAGAAGCTATTAACTTGAGGTATGTTTTTCAACCCCTGCTATGTTATTTTCGGGACTGACTGCTGCAGACTGAAGAATACTTCCTAAATTTTTTCTCTTTCTGTACATTCTGAATGTTTATTTTGCATAGTTGTTTGTCCAATTTCAGATAATTTCATGTCTGGAATGTCTACAGGAGTCGGTGTGTGGGACCATCACAAGGCAAAAATAAACCTCTGTGCAGGAATTGCTTCTTAATGCCAAGGGCTTTTTACAGAGAAGATCTGTGCCTTGGTGTATGAGTGATATTGACAAAGATTTACTGCAAGCAATGGATCTGGATTTTGTTTGTTTGTTACAATTTCTATTAGGTGTACAATCTGTCATGCACAGAAAATCCCTTTCATTAGGAAAAATGAGAGCTACAGAGCTCTTCAATGTTTTCTTTGTTGTCCCCCTGATTTCAGGTACATTACCGATGAATAATATCCTATAATAAAATACAAAGATTGCAGTAATTGGACATGTTAAATATTGGTGATGCAGTGGGCCTCTGGATTGCTAAGCAGTAATTCAACAGCACCCTCTTGAAGCAGAAGCACACTGAACTATGCCATTCCCTGCTGCTTCCAACTCCTACCGATGCTGGTAACTATCTTCCTACAAAGCACAGTTGGATGAAATGTAAAGAAAAAGGTAAAAGAGTGCACCTTGCCATCCATGCACACTCAAGTGCCAATCAGCTAAAGGCCATCTGGGAACAGAAAGACACAGCTATTATCTTATTTCACAGTCCATACTGCCATTGCTTGGAAGGGATTTTTTGAAAACATGCATACAAAGTGCATCCTGTTATTTAATCTTTTTGTTCACTGAATTACATAGGAACACTGCCTTTTCCATACACTGCTTCATTAGGTCTGTGCAGGTAGAGAATCAAACCAGAATTGACCTTTTTTTTTTTTCTAGAAGTTTGCTGAACTGATGGACAGAACAAGCTCAGAGTTGGTTACCATGTGCCTCACTCATAGCACCATGCAGCGAAAGGTAACAGCACCAGCACCAGCCGCTTGCCCCCCTGGCATAGCTACAGCATGTCCTTGCTGGCAGCAAGAGGTGGTGCCTCCCTGACTCCAGCTCACAGCTCATCATCCATTTGTTGGAAATCCAAGTCCAGCTACAATCATTGCAATAGTACCAGGCTCCAATCTGGGGATCAGACGAGATCTTTTGAAGTTTCCAATGTGCTAAGAAGTTCTTCTAAGCAATAAAGGATAGCTGACATGTGCTGCTTTTCTCAGTGGAAAACTCACAGGATGATTAAATTAAGAACACAGTACTCTGAGAATTCCTCCTCTTTGATCCACATGTGACATTCCCCTGTTAACTGTACTGTTGGCCAGATCCCCAAGGGAAAGACTTCAGAAGATCCTGGGCTGAGCAGGAGCCACATACCTGGGTGACCCATGGCATCCCCTCCTTGCTGCCATGCCCCTTGGAGGTGTTTGGCTTTAGTTGTTAGCAAAGCACTCAGAGACAAGCCTCTTCACATCCTTAACCCAGCACTGGAATGTCTGTTTGGTTTGGACAAATGGCCCCCAGGGACCAGGGCTGCAATTTTGTGTCCTGGGCCTGCTTCAGGTCACTGTGAAAGTAATCATGCTGCTCAGCTGCTTAACAAGAGGGCAAAGAAGCTTGTGGAGGTGCCAAAGCAAAGGTCCTGGGGCTGAAGTACTGTGTATGCACACACACACACACAAATATGGACATTTCTGTCACCCAGATTTGTTGATTGTCCTTCTAAGAGATGAGAGGACTGGGAGAGGGGACTTTCTTCTCACGAATCTCTTGATTTTCCTTACTTGTCCCTAGTTGCCACAGGCCCCTTGGACAGCTGTCACTCCCCTCCTGCTTCAGGCCATTCTCCCGTGCATCTGCCTGGAGCACGAATGCCAAAACAAACATGCTAGATACAGAGGCGTTTCTCAGACTATTACAGAACCTATTTTAACAGATGACTGTGGAGCAATGTATGTGGGAAACAGAGATACAGTTCACAATTTTAGGAAGCTTAGAAAATTGTGATACTTCTAGGAATACAAACGACACAGGTTTAAGTACATTGAGGAATCTCTATTACCACCCTGGTTTAATTTCCTTACGCCTGGATCTCAACTCAGTTTCTATACTATGTACCATTTAAATGGCTAACTGAAAAAAACCTTCAATTACATTCATGAATATGGATAGTCCCTGGTTTCTGTTGTACAGGATTTTGTTTACACAGGCAATGGAAAGTTTGTTGTGGTTCACATACACAGAAAATATTTCAGCTGTAAACACCAGTTGGTGAAGTTGTGCATCACTCATTCAGTACGGTCTTTGGGTGCAATGGTTACGTTTAAGCACCCGCAGTCTCTCTCAGGCAAATCTACCAGCTAGATTTCCATTATTTTTCATTTAACAGGAGGTAAGCGATCAGCTGTAGCAGGGACATTTGCAAGTGTGAAAGCAAATGAAACTGTGGGGGAGGAAGAAGGAGGGAGGATGACGAGTGCTTTACTGAAGATCTCAGCAAAATATTGTTACTAGATAGGATTTCTTGCAACAAAACGATTCAAACAGAAGGGACACATCAGGGAGAACACAGACAGAGCTGTGATCTACAGGAGTGGAGCTCAAAGATGTTGCAGGTTTGGGCTGTTCAGAAATACCATGCACTGGGCTCTTCTAAAGATCACGGTCTGTTTTTCAACAGACACCCACACATCAAAATACTGCCTACGTTTCATGAAATCTAATCATCTACTTCTTGTCACTTGTAACTATTGGAGTTCAGGAGCTGAAATAATATTTGGTTAAATAAGTGCTCCTTATTTCTATACAAGTCCTTCTCTGCTCTTACCACTTCAAGAGCAAAATTCAGGGTCTGCAAGTAAAGACGAATGACACTAAACTCCACTGTACCTTATATCCACAGGCAGAGATCAACTATAGTGGAAAAGCTACCGAAATAGAAAAACCAAGTCTCTGGAGAAGCCTGAAAGAGAAAAAGCAGCCAGTGTTGCTCTCTCCTATGAAGGAGGAATGCGATATAAGAAAAAAGTTTGAATGTCACATGGGTTGAGACTTGCAGAAGGTGGGAAAAAGTATTCTCCTAAGGACATATTTTTGGAGCTGCTGTGGGAAATCTCTCTGCAGGCAGATCTTGCTGTGGGGGAAGCTCACACCCTGCCGTGAGGGAGGACTGGCCCATTTGGAGCTCAGGATAAACACTTGGCAGGAAAACAAGCTCCATCAAGGATCTGTATCAGGACTGGGCATGTCAGTCCCGCAAAGATTAACACATATGCTAAGCTTTCCGCACATGAATGTTCCCACTCTAATTCATGGGTGTAAACATATGTGTGTGCATAGAATCAGGACCTCAGCGCCTGTCTCCTGTAGATCACATGGAAATTTTTCTGACTGTAAACGTGCAGGAAGGGTTTTGAGTAGAGTTAACCAAACAGCCTCTGCACAGGCCTAGGTGTTTTGAGACCAGCACATACTCAGAAATATGACTGGTCCATAGGGCTTATTGCATGAGATTCACTCGAGAGAAGTGCCCCTGATAACCAGGCACCATTGGCTTTATTTTTTTTTAATCTATTTTTTTGATTGCTGCATATAAAAGCCATGTAAAACTAACCTGAATAATTATTTACTTTATTTTATTACAGTTTTGTCCAAATTACTAATGATTGTTCACACTTTCAAGGGACCTTTTGCCTTCATATTTCTTACTAAGCCCACTTCAGTAAGGATTTGGTCAGATTTATGCCATTATCAGCGTTCTTGTCAAGGGGATTCAGGACATTGAAAATCAGTGGATCATTACAGGTATTATGGACTTTTTATTAGTATTGTTCTAATTATGACATTAACTTGTCTAATCGCATTTCGTTATATCTTTTCTGATCTGTTGCTGAGCTGCTGGAACTTGAACTTTGAAGCAAAATGATTAAATGAGACGTGGTCAGAGCAGTCAGTTCTTCAAGCAACGGTGGTCTTGATACTCAGATCAAATATCTGTTTGTAGTTCGTCAACAACTTTCCTTTACAGACAGATAATTTGTATGCTGACCAATGTGGTGCTTGCAATCATGAACGAAAATGCTGTTCAGCAGGAATTAGTCTTTCTGGGTCTCAGCTGACCACCTTAACCAAGATCACTTCTCCTGTGTTGGGAAACTGAGGTCTCTTCACCAATTACTGCTGCCTTTTTGTAATCAAAGAGGGGAAGGAAAAAAAAAAAGAGAACTTTGGGGCTTGGATTCTACCGATGATTTGATTGAACCACAAGTAAATCAAAGGGGAAGATGAAAAGAATTCCTGTGAAAGTATTTATAAACCCACAGGACTGAACGACAAGCATCCGAGATTGCTAACAGAGCTAATAGAGGGAAGTGCAATACCTTGAGCAGTGATTTTTGAAAGTTCATGGAGAACAGATGAGGTGCCAGAGGATTTCAGAGCCACAAAATACAGCACTCAACTGAGTTATAAAAAGGGGCATCCAGGAATTTACTAACCAATTCATTTAACTTCAATAGCGAGTAAACTATGTAAAGAGTCATAAAGGAGCCATTATGAGAACTTAGAGCAACCCAGAATCATAAATAATTGGGTGGGAAAGGGCTTTAAGAGGTCATCTAGTAATCTCATCAGAAATCTCATAAGAGTAAACATTCAGCAAAATATGGTACTCAGATATATACATTTCAGCTGGCCCTTTCTACACATCCAAGGAGAGGATTCAGCCATTGCTTGGGGAGGGGGAACATTCCTTGTACAAGGCTCATTTTAAATGAGGGACATTCTTGCTTTTTCTGCGTGGTTTTGTCTCAGTATTGAGTGAAAATCCCCAGAGGTGACAGGAGAAATTACAGCAGCTGGCACAGGAAAGGAAAGCTGTTAAACTTGATGATCCTCTTTTTCAAATTAATATATCCTGGACAGAGACCCAAGTAACAGATCATCTGGGGGGTGAACTCTGATAACATGAACAGCTAAAGCCGAGGCGGAGGGGCTGGGAGAGAGAGTGCTCTGGTGAAGAGAGATCATAAAAGAACGCTTCTCCTGCCGAACACTGCAGGGCAACAGCAGCCTACCTTGCCAGAGATGCAGGAGAGGCTGTGGTCAGCACGAGGAAGAAGAGGAGCCGGCGTGCCTCTGAAATGCTACCCGGACCAACGGCTGCACATCCTCACCAACAAAGCATAGCTCCCATGGCAAGGAGGGTGCCTGCCACCCAGGGACAGGCATCATGCAGGTGTCCAGGGCACCCACCAGTCACTGCGCAAGGTCTAACATGCCTCGGGGCCAAGGGCAAGGGAAGCTCTGCCATGGACAGGATGAGGGCAAAAGCTACTTTTCTTTAGGGCTTGGAAGGCTTTTTATCCATTAATCAGAAACTTTTTAAGCCTTTATTTCAACTCATGCTTCTGTGAATTTTTATATTGTTTAGATCCTTCACTGTAAAGTTAAATGATAACTTTTAGGTCCCAAGTACTGTACTGAGTTTGGCAGAGTAGTTCAGGAGATCCAGGGAAATACTGAGCAAGCGGCTTAGATTAGGAACCAGGATGGGGCGTTTGGCGCTCACCTTAAAACACTGAATTGTGACCTGACCTCTGACAGAAAATCACTAACCCCAAAGCACCAAACTGCCAGTGCGGTACCAGAGCTTTACCTCCAAAGTGAAATCCCACATCTTTCCTTCTGCTCACACACAGCTGCTCACCAAAGCCAGCCAGCAAACCTACCTCAATTCTGAATAAGTAGCAATCGGCGATTGCAAAACTTATCTAGGACTTTGCCCAGCCAGATACATGTGTATTTTCCCCTTAAACGCAAAATGACACGAGGTCATTTTGAAAGGAATGAAAAAAAAATAACAGAAGTTTACTTGTCATTAGATATAGATAGTAATGACCAAAAGCAATAACCAAACCATGTGAGGAAATTGAATACAGACAAACTGCTATGCTAAATGAGAGAGGAGCACCAATTATGTGCAACAGAGCTCTTATTATATGGCATTCTGATTACCTTAAATTATATTTTTAACAGACATCCGTTTTTATTTTTGCTTCTAAAACAGGTGAAGTTCCTTTCAAGTATTGACGTCAGCTAGCCTCATCAATTGTTCCTGTAATAGCTCAACTACCACTACAGCCACAAATGCTATGAAAGAGCTAAGTACTCCCTGCACAAAGGGGATTCAGTTTGGTCATTGCTGCAGCGCGTATGCATGGCCTAGTCTTTTACAGCATAGTAATTGATATTGATTTTGTGTGGTAGAGGTCCCTCCCTCCATGCACTGGTCTTTATTTCCAAAAAATAATAAAAAGAAAAGTAAGTTAAAGACATCATGATCCATCTTGAAAATGAATCTAATTTTTTTCCCTCTTCAAAAAATGCAGTGAATTTAGTACTCATCAGATGTGCTGGACCAAGTCCATGGCAGACCTCCAGCACAGTCCACAGAAGAGCAAGTCTCCCTGTGGGCCTGCCTGCTTCGCTTGGCCATGCTTTTGGAATGCCCCGTTGGGTCAGCATGGAAGCACAACACAGACCTCTCTTTGGCGTAAGGGTCCCCACCACTCAAGAGGCCATGTGACAAGAGTACCACAACCCGCTGCAACCTGGATCGGAGGCCACCAGCTCTTTCAGCTACATGGCCAACAGTTCAATGTCCCCGGTCACATCCAACCCCTGCTGTGTCCTGTCCCCTCCTTTATTTCCTGTTTGGTCTTTCCTTTATATTTTGACCTTTAATTACTACTAAGGCTGCATCCTCTCTCACAGGAGCCCCGGATTGAACTATTTATTTGTCATTGCTATTATTTTGGTTTTAAAAGACATCCACAACTTAGGGATGGGGGGGAGGTGGGGAGAAGAGTGGATGCTAACATGAATGCCTGTTGACGGTTCAGTGGAAAACTTCAAGCCGCGCCAGGTTAAACAAGGAAGGCCACGAGAGCTGCAGAGGCCAGCTGAGTCCAAGGGAGCACTTGAACTCCCTGGGGAAGGCAAGGGAAATAAATCTACTGAAAACACTGAAATGACACTTTTGCTTCCTTCCAGTTTATCAGATGAACTCAGCTGGGGTTTTATTTCAGGTGTGAAGGTTTCCACCAACAGGTAGTTTCACGTAGGAAGCACTGGAGGCTACTGGCAAGCTGGCCACCCTCGGAAGCCCAAATGCCAGCAGCGTGGGGCACCGAGGCCTCACAGCATCGCACAGCCCAGCAGCTTCCCAAAGCCCTGCAGAACTTCTTCTAAGTGACCACACATGGCTGCTGCTGAAACCTTAACCCCTTGATTCATTCACTCCTTCTCTGCACCTCGAGAACGATTTCATGTTCACTGAAACATCTTCACTGGCCACAGATTTCAAGTGCCCTTTGATGCAGTTTTTGTTTAGGTACTGTGTTCATTTATGACAAGTAACTTTCACATGCACAAGTATACCCGCTTCAGCTAACACCAACGTCAAACTCAGATGGCAGCTGACTTCTACCCAAGCCTTGTGCCTAAAACCAAATGTTTTTGAAGGCCCATGGAAACGTGCTCTCCCATAAGATGTCCAGCACCTCTTGCTGCAGTCTGGGCTAAAAATATTACAAGTACAGTTCAGGGTTTTGTCATTCCCACTGCCCACAGGAGCAGGATGTGCAGAGGCAGAGGATCAGAGGATATAAAGGGTTCATTCAGGAGTCTGTCTTTTTTACATATTTAAAGTGACCCCAAACACTGTAAGTTTCCCGTTCAGTTTTGACCAGAAGGTTTGGCTTTGTCCTGACCCTCCTCTGGCCGGTGGGAAGCAGGAATCAGAGGCCAGGCTGTCACTTTTAATGCTGCTTTTCTGCAACTGACGGCTCTCCTGGTTCCCGTGCCCACAAATCGGCGATGCCTCCCTGTTCCTGCCCAGCAGAGCTGTGCCTCCCTACACTATCTCTGTACCAAGCTCAACAGCAGGGCAACTGCCAGCTGAGACCCTCCTCAGCCCCCTCACTGGTGCCTTGTCCTCTGCCAGAGCAAAGCCAGCGCAAAATGGACTCCCAGCTGCACCTGGAGGCACCAACATAAATTACATCCCACGAGACAAAGGGTAGGGCAATATGGACCTGTTGCATATTCCCAGGGTCTGTCTGATTTAGGTCAGTGTATTAACTGAGCCTGGCTCCCCTGAAGAAGATATAAAGCAAGATCTTACATTTCTTCTTTCTGCTCATTTTTCTCAATCTAAGATTAAAAGCATTTCTTTTTGAAACTTGAAATCTTGCTGATAACCCTGAAGTCCTAAGCCAAGCAGTGGTGTGATTTGGAACGAGGTGGTGACCATGTATATATGATGGAGAAGATACAGAGGTTTCATTTCCTACAAACTAATTCTCTACAAGCTGTGTAAACTTTCCTTAGTATAAACAAAGTCTTTACAGACAAAGATGTTAGGGTTTTTTTCCTCTTTGAATTATTTAGATTAAAAATAGAAATGCTATTTTGCTGTCTAGGAGCTTTAGCTGGTACCAGCAGATCGAGAGCTGCTCCTGTTGCCTTCCGCAGTGTACTTCCTCACACTTCTGACTATAAAATGAATGTAAATAAACTTACAAAGAAACAGCCTTGCACAGCCGGATATTACTAAGCAGTCTCAAGTTTCTACAACAGATTGACACCAATTTGTAGTTACCCCCCAGTACAAATGCCACAATCTCTTACTACAAATGGGCAACATGCTGTGAAGCCAACACAACTGCCCATGGCAATACCGTAGTGTCATCTTTGCTCACATCATTTTTCCATGCCCTTACTTTGGGGAGGATCAAAAATTCAGCTCTAAAAGCACATCAAACAGTAATTCTGCAAAAGAGGCAGCAATCCACAAAACGAGTTTGGTGGCCCAGCTCTGGTTTATATGTTTGCTCTCCATTCCCTACATGTGCAGAGCGCATCCCAGTGTGCCACAGAGGCAGGGAGGGGAGCTGCCGATTTGCTTTGCTCTCGCTGTTGCACTGCTGGTCTGATGGAGCCTCCTGGAAGAAGAGTGGAGTTGTCCCTCTTCAGAGAGCTCAGGGCACCCTCAGTTTGGAGAGGGAGCATGAGAGGAGCCAGAGATGACTGGGACACCTAGGGGGTTTGGTATGCCTCCCAGGAGGAGTGGGGAGCGGCCTGGAGCCAGCCTCAGTCACAATGGAGAGATGGCAGCTTGCCTGGGGACACAGGGAAGCGGGCTGGAGGATGTAAGACAGAAGGCACTGGGCTCAAAAGCAAGACGAGGAGAAGAACCTGCCCTCCAAGGACACAAAAAGAACCCTTTAATTTTAACGTGTGATTTTTTTCTGCTTCAAAAAGTTACCCTGTTGGAGCCTGTTTTCTGAGAAAACATGGCGCTGGGGAGTCCCTGGGAGTCTCCTCATGTGCGTGCTTTCAGGAAGAACGTCAGGGGTCTACCAAGGGGCCTGACTCACAGGCCCATTAGACGTGGCTTTGCCAAATAGACAAACAAGTCATTATGGACAAATATAGAAGTACCATCAGAAAGCAGCGGTATCATCCTTTAAAAATATTCCAGAGCACTTAATTCCCACTCATATTCAAATGTACATAGGACCAATTAGAAATGCTATTTGCTGTTAGTTGTTTTCCTTCATTGTATTATTTCATATCAGTACATTGCATATCATTTAAGAGGAAGAGCGCTTTCATACATCAGAAAGACATTTTTGTCTCATTAATGTCCTATGCCTAAAAATAAACCCACAAGATTTAAAACGAATGTTCATGATATTTACCTACCATTAAAAAAAAAAACAAAAACTCCATGCCTAAAGATACGATTTCCTAGAGAAGCAGTGGACACCTCATCAGAATGATGCTATTTAGAGCAAATAAAGCAGAAGATAAAGTCACTGGTGCTCATGGCTCCCTACGTGGGTCTAACCTCTACCTTCAAATGTTTATGTGCAAGCTGGGGGGGAGCATTCATGCTGTGTTGCCCACGTCCAAGCACTTGGGCTCAAGTGGGCAGGAGCAGCAGTGCAGCCCTGCTGCCGAGAGCCCCTGCTTTTGCCTGCAGTATCAGCAAGCGAAGGTCACTGGGAGGTAGTGTCATGCCTTACCCTGGCTTGTTCTGGAGTGTTTGGGGATTAATTTTGGAGGCCAAAATTACAGAGCAGCACATTCTAGAGAAGATAGTTTGCATTGAGAATAAAATAACCAGAAAATATGTTGTCAGTACAACCACTTGTACTTCTCTGAAACAACCTCCTTGGGAAATACTACTGTTACCCAGTTCTCCTCTGTTGAGAGCCTCACGCGAAGGCAGGGCTACCTCCTTCTGTGTCACTGCTGTCTGCAGCCACTGCTTCTCAGTACAGATACAAACAATCCACAGCTGAGATAACAGTCCACAACTCAGCTCTTTTTTTTTTTCTTTTTGCTTTCTCTCTCCCCAGTGACTACAATACCTGTTTCTGATAGTACCAGTGGTCTGACTTTCCAGCTTTCACCGGGGAAAAAAAAAAAATACCGTCAGTGAGAATAGATGCCTTAATACTGTTGCTCCTTAAGTTAATAAAGCCAAATATGTATTGGAATCTGATTTCTCACTTTTCTTTATTAGGTACTTTATCATTTGGTCTCCATTTTCCAATCTGATTTGTTACTACAAGATAAAGCAATTATGTGCTCAAATATAACTGCACCGTAAAACTCCAGCCTGTGAAACCATGGCCCAACAACAGACAGGGCTCTGCTGGTGATACCGTGGCTAGCAAAAACAGATCTGTTATGCATGACACTTGAGCACAGCAGTGACCCAGCGCCTGTGCTATCCCTCTGCTCTGCTGCTCCCCAAATCTCCCCAGAATGGCACAGCACCCAAAATGGGGAGAGACTGCCACTAGGTCTGCTGCAGAGGACAGGGAGGCAGCCACTGTCACAGGGCCAAATGCAACCCACACTGAATGGGAATGGCAGGCAAGAAAAGGAAGGGGATGGTAACCCATGAGGAAACCAGGGGAGAAAAAGGAAACCTTTCCCTCAGGAGCTGCAGAGAGCTTTTGCCTGACAAAGGGAGAAGCCAGGAAGCAGCATAGCTGCTTCCCAGATCACTACTAAGATGCACCACATGGTCCCAACTTGAAGCCGCCCCAGTGCCGGGGTGCAGCGGTGGCCCCTTGGCCAGTCCAGTGGGTTCAGGCTGCTTTCAAGCAGGGTGGAGGCTGACAGGCATCCTCAGGACCCCACTATCCCGCAGGGAGCCCTACCTGGCAGCCACCAGCTCCTCTCCCCCAGCACCGGGGCCAGCCAGGAGGAAAGGCAGCCGCTGGCAGCTCGCCAGCACATCTTGCATTGTCTTAAATATTGTGTTCCGACTACATGTCCTGTTCAGTATGAAACAAACCTACCAGAGGAAATGAACAGGATTTTGCTTTTAAAAGTATTGTGTCAGGTACATTAACAGTTCTGCCATACACGTTACTCAGCTCTTCAGAGAGTGCTTGGGTTTCATTTCTGCTGTAATTGTATCAGCATCTTGCTTCAAGCCTCTCCTTGGCTTTCCTGCTACTTAATTTATTTTCCTTCGCAGTCATATATTGAGCCATCTACAGTGCTCTGCTGGCTGCTGAACCTCTGGAAACACATCACGTCGAAGTGTTTTAGTGAGTCACCTATTGCTCTTATTTGCAGTTTTTACTTGTGTAGCAAATACCAACTCTGTGTTTAGGACCTATTACTTCAATGATTGCTCTTTTTTAGCTTAGCAGTTGCTGAGCACAGATAGCAAAACTGAAGACTTCTGTGGTGGCAAAGCAGTCATTTGTCAGGTTTTAACAAAATCTCTGACATGGAGGTTGCTTGCAGAAAGCAAGGAACTATTGTCTAATTATTAATACAATAAAGGTGAATATAAACCCAGTTGACATCCAGTAGGCAGTGAGTCATTAAGTGGGTGCTGCAGCAGGCCAGCAAGCAGTGTCAGTTCAGCTCCCCCGGCATCAGCGCTGGGATGAATGTCATTCACCATATTTATCAGTGAAGTTTATTCTGTGTTATTTATTGGTGGAATATGTGAATCTGACAGCAATCTGTGAATGACAAGGAGCTAAGAGGTGTATCAAATGCAAGAGCCATACATCATAAATGTAGATGATTTAAACAACTCAGAGATTTGTCAGAATGACAAGACATGAGCTTTAACGTGAAGGGGCGGAAGGGGGAAGCAGATATCAGGCTACACCTGGGGGAGACATTCATTCGCAGAGGGCAGATAAGCCAGGCTTACTTCTACAGAGCAGGAGTGAAAGGAGGAGGTTGGCCGCCTGTGAGTGCTGTCACAGCCGTCTTGCTCTCGTGGATACACCAACTTCAAGAGGACGATTTTTGACTGGAGCTGGAGCGTACACAAAGTCAAGGAAAACTGAATTTTGCAGCTTCAGGGAAGAGGCTGTGCGGCCCAGAGCCACGTAGCCTGGCTGGTACTGCTGCTGTCCCCAGGGAGGAAGGGAGGGTGTATTTTGGGATGGGTCTGTTACCAATAGTCACTGCCACATGTGCCCTGATCCCATCTCACAAGCCGGCTGCTACTCTGGCCCTCTACAGCATGGGCACTGGCAAGGTGGACAGCCAAGCTACAGCTCTAACTTGGGCATTTCTCTGTATTTGCTGGTGTTTAAAACCAGGCAGAAACAGACTCTTAGGAGTAATTATTGATCCCACAGGCTCATTACAGCTGCCTTTACTCCCCCTGCAGTGATTATGAGCAGATAGAGTGTTTTAAACAGCAGGGTTGTGTCTACATGTCTGCTAAATGACATATTTAAATGAGTTAACTAGTACCTGCGAGGAGATGCATTTTTCAACAATGGCCTTTTTTTTTTTTTTTTCTATTTGGCACACAGAAAGGCAGCAGGCAGAGTGCTTCCCTCCACCACGAGCAGACTGGGAAAAATCCTTTGTCTCCCTGGTGGTCCCCCTGCACCCCGCTCGTCTCCCCACCTCCTCCTGCCTCCTTCGGCCTCAGCATGCTCTGTCTGCATAGAAGTCCATGTGCAGTGCGAAGGGCTGCAAGGGGAAGGAAAAGCATTTTGTTTGCTTCAAGACCCAAACCAGCTTTTTCTGGCCTGGGATAATGCTGAGATTGCTGGAGGATGAATTCCTGCCACCAAACTCCAAAATTCAGAACAACTTTAAGATTGTTCAAGGTTGGGTGCCAAAACTGGCTACCCCAAAATCAATAATCATCCTTTAAAATATACACCTAAGAGGCTCTTGGCCAAAGTTGGGGGGAGCTGTCACAAGTAGATCACAAGCACCCTCCATTTAAATGCTTTGAGAGTCCTGGGTGTCACAACCGAAAGAAAAAAGGCTCCCAGGAGTCAGAGCTGTGGCACAAAAACAGCCATCTTACAGAAAGTGGGGAGATATATTAAAAGTGAACCACTCCAGGGAGCCAGCAGATGTTAAATAGAGTAATTAATTTAGTCTGAAATGGGAGAGCCCTGTCATCGGAGAACTCCTGTCCTGTAAGCAGGGGACGGACATCAGCCTGACGAGGTGTCCGAGAAAACACTTTTCATCAGGAGAGGATGCATGAGAATTAAACAGGTGAGAATATCGCTCAGGAAAGAAGGTCATCTCTAACTGGACTTGCAACCATTTACAGGCAAAAATCACCTAATTGGAAAGAGACAAACGTAGTCTCAGGTGAAACGACTGCAAGGAGTCCAACACTGAGGTTTTACAAAGGATATGAACCCAAATAACAAGTAGGATGGGAGGGCATATCTACAGCAATGATCGCCGGGGCCCAGGGGAGGAAGGTGAACAGAGCCAGCAGGCTGTGACAGCCAAGCATGGAGCCAGGGAACTGCTGCTGCCTCCACACAGCCCTGCGCACAGTGCAGGCAGGCACTGCCCACCCCTGCCAGTCAGCCAGTGACAGAAAAGCTATTGCTCCAACTCAGCCCCATCCACGAGCCAGGATTCACACTCTGCACTAACCTGTGCTGACGGTGGGGAAGGCAGGTGGGAAAACTCTCGGGGGTCTGACCTGAAAGGCAGGTGGGATAACATCTGGGAATAGACCTTCTCTGGGTTCTTGAGGGCAAATTCACAGTAACAAAAGATCTCAAGAGGATCTTGTGGAAAAAATAAGGAGCCCTTCCCCCCTCAGTTCTGGCAGTTTCCAGATGGGAAACTGAAATGAAACTTTTTTTTGAAATGTTCAGAAACCTTTTGAACCTCATTAGTTTTCATTTCATATGGCTCTGCACAGAAAAAGTACATAAACCTGCAGCTCTTTTAGATGAAATGATGTAACGTTCAGATTATATCGATCGGAGCAGGGAGGGGAGCATTCGTCTCAGTAATATTTTAACAAAAGAAGTCATTTTATGCAGCCTTTACAATGCTTTCTTATTTCAGGGGTCATGGGAGCTGCATAACACCAGGTCTTCACAGCCTCAGAAACCAAATTACTTAATTTTGAGGAAACAATACCTGCATGCAATTAAGCTCTTAACTTTACTCATGTGAGTAGTTTGAATTAGTGCATGGAGAATACTTGCAGGCTTTCTGTTGCACATGTGTAAGTTTTGGCAGGGATTGGTTCTTAACCATGTTAATCTTGAAGCCTTCCTTTCTTTGTTTTCAGCAGCAAACCTAGCAAAACTATAAGTACACTATCCACTTTGAAAATCCTGTAAAATCAATTTTGGAGCCTTCAAGGAAATCAAAGGAAATGTGATAAAATTAAAATGCTCCCACTTAAATAAAGTTTTATTTCCCTTCCAGTAACATACAATATTTAACTAAGAGTTTTAATACATTCAGTAAAATATGAGCATATTATTAAACTCTTCAAAACGACACGATTTACTGTAAAGTCATTACCATTCTGTTCACTCATGTCTGGCCTCTTTGTTTCAAGTCTGTTTTCCCAGCTTACAGTATCAGGTCAACAGACTCTAACATAAATGAGTAATGTGTCTGGAATTTTTCCTTGCAACACCAAACGTCAGACCAAGCGCAGGCAGAAGGGCCATGCTGTGAATAGGATGGGAAGAGGCTTCAGCTGTACCTCTTCTCTCCATTCTCCGTCCTGTCCCACTTTTGCTTGAAAGAGACTCCTACATGGGCTGCTGTCTGTCCCTGACTTCATTTCCTCCTCTTACAGCTTTCAGAAACAGCGTCTGGACTTTTGGAAGTCCAAAACCACCTTTTCTCAGGGTCTAGTAGACAAAAACATTGCTGCGCTTCCCACGTCCTCTTTCAAAATCTGCAACTGACCTCGGAAGTCCTGAGGCAAACTTGTTTCTGCCAGGTGGGACAGTCAGAGGGGATCTACTCAGATAAAAGCACTCATGGTAATTTCTGAGGTGCTGCCCAAGTCTAACTAAGTGAAGCAAGGGTGTGCCCTGCTTCTTGCTATCTGCCTGAGCTGAAAATGAGTGCCCAGCAATTCACAGAGCTTTATTGACAGGGCTGAAGGTGTCACCACACAGGAGTGGAATGTCGGTCTCTTTCCTCAGCACTTTAAACATCAGGTTTGGGGGAAGCGGGGTGTCCTTCTGAAACTTTCTGTGAGTAAATCTAGTGTTTTATACGGATATTAGCAAATGAAACCCAAGTTGTGTGAAAAATGTCAGTTCTATTTTTGCCAACTAAAATATAACAGGAAATTGTATGCTTAACATATGTGGAGAACTGTGAAACTGAACCAGAGATATGTAACCACTATTATTAAGAATAGTAAATACAGCTACAGAGGTGAAACGGATTATGCCGCTGGATATTTCCTTTAATATGAATTCCAGCTACAGTGTCACTTTGCATATGAAGGCAAATTGAAGATCCTTACAACAACTTCAGGAAACAGAATTGCAATCTTACAAATTGGTCATGTATTTATCTAGTCCCTTAATACACTGATGGGAAAACAAATGTATTATGGTACCCAAAGTAAATAAATGGTTTCTGAATACATTAATTTTAGAAAAGCACCAATAGCTTTGATAGGAAGGACCTGAATATGAATGTCTTACAAACCAAAAAAGGAAAGAAAAATCAATCTGAGCTGCTAAGCCATGAGCTATTTTAAATGATGCCTGGAATCTGGATGAACCGAAGCCTGTCACACCCCAGATCTGAATCATAAGCGTAGGTCTCCTTTGGGATGCCCTGGAAAGCCCCATGCAGAAATCACAGCTCTGCTGAGGCATGAGCCCGTGGAGTCCTCTGCAAAGGGTGCCTGGCTCACCAGGGCCGCTGCCACTGCATCAGGAAGGTGGGACGTCAGCGACCCTAAGCATGACAGAGGAGGGTGACAGGCGACATGAGAGTAACCACAAAAGCAGGGAGGCTTAAAAACACTGTCACCAATGTTTTTATTTATCAGAAGAGAAGGGTGCTGGAAATCTTCTGTTTGTTCTTAGAAAGCACTCGTTTTCCTAAAGAAACAGCCAGGCTTCTTTCCACACCTTTGAGGCTCGGGCTAAATATTTTTCACACTAGCTTTTTCCCAGCAAAGGGTGTAATTAGTCCAGCAGCTAAACATTCCCTTTCCAGTCACCGGTCCTGCCAAGGCCAACAGAGGGGCTCTGCACAACATATGCCTGAGAGAGAGGCAAGCCACTCAACCCGCACTGTCCTTTTTTAATGAGATGGAACAGATTAGAAGCAAATACTATTTGTACCTAACAGTTCAATCAGCCCAGTGTCCCAAATGAAGACAGTCTCACTCTTAGATCCTCTGCCAAAAAGACACAGTTTGACATGGACCAACAGAGATTAATTTCTTTAAGAGCTTCAATTTTCTAAGCAAAGAAACACTTTAACTCTCATGGCAAAAACAGGGTTTCAGACAGCATCCTTGAGAGAAGGGAGAAGCGTGAATGAAGAGAGTATATGCCAATAGTCATCCGTAAGGATTTTCCCTCCAAGTGCCTATTACCATATCCATCGCACCGGGATGGAGCAATGCTGGGTGCCAATGGTACACGGGCAGTAGCCGTGAGTGGGAATTGGCTGCTCCTCACAGCCAGCCTCCAGTCTTTGCTATTTTGGCATTAAGCTCATGCTCAAAGCGACAATTGCACAAAAAAACCTACTGGTGAGAAAACAGAGTGCCCAGCAGACCACCGGCCACCACTGACTCCAGTACCTAGCTAGCCCCCAGCCCACAGCATTGCCAAGTCCCCAGGAACCCGTGCACGGCTGGGATGGGGATCATCTCCCCAAAATACATCTGGGGGAAGGCTCCCAAATACACTCAACCTTGAGGGCTACTAATCTAATTTCTTTTCAGACTGGTAATTAGCGACTCACAGACAGGCATCTACTTTTAGGGATGGCTTCAACCAGCTCCAGATGGAAGTGCAACAGACTGCATCTTCCAGCAATCGCAGCCGCTTTTTACAGCCCAGCTCCTGACATGAGTCCCCTCAAAGCTTTGGCCGGTGCAACTCAGGCACAAACTATTACCACGCAGTGTTCTAATTATGTATTTCAACCTGTGGGTCCCCCATCACACAGGTTATTTTGAACTATGCTAGAAGTGCCCTGGTTTTGCACTGTTTTTCCTCTCCCCGCCCCCTCAAAAACAAGCCAGAAGCCTTTTCCAAACCACCCCGTCACCATGCACAGTGTCTTCCAGCATGGACTGTCTGATATCCTCTGACTCAGCTACGTCCGACGAGCCACAGCTGGCCTGGAGCTGGGCCAAAGACTTTTCCCTTCAGTTTTGTTGCACAATGTGATCTAAATAACCGGTCCCATCTAATTTGTTTCCTTCATGGGTCTAAGGAAACTGTATTTCACTTAGTGAGGTCTCAAGTTAGGGAAACATCATAAGGTCAGTGTCCAAAACCAATTCAGACAGCAATACAAATAAACATCAATTGGAAAAAGAGACAGTCAGGGAAAAAAGAAAACCCAAACTTTTGTGACCAGACTATCACTTTTGTTAGCATCATGGTCTGGAATTTAAGTTTCATGTGTTTCTATGAAAAGTATGAACGAAGCAATGTATAACCAAGGAATGAATTCTTACTTGACTGTGTAACCTTTTCCTTCTTGCAAATTTCTCAAGATAGTCTTTTACCAAAACTAGTTTAAAAAAAATTCAAAACTTTTGGAGTGAAAATGAACCACTAAAACCCTTTAATGTGAACATTACTAAAATGTTTGCAAGTCAATTGTGGCAGAGACTGCATTAAGCAGCAGCCCAATATGTATGTTTTGTTATCCTTATTTTTACTTTATCCTGACAGGAAACACTTCTTTGGAAAAGACAGCATATTTCAATCATTTCTATTTTACAACCTTAAAAAGCTGTACTGTCATCTAAAAATGAAATTTGATCACCCAGTGACACAGAATTTGGAAAAAAAAAAAAAGAAGTCAGCTGTACCCAAGAGATAACAAAACTTTAAGATGCTAAACTAATTTTCTTTTGGGCTCAAAATTTTGAGGCAAAGGGTTTTAATGCATGCATGTATACATGTGTATGTTTATTTTCTCATATTCTATTCGTATTCTAGCAATGTCTTGTGTTTTGGGGGACAATAGATAAATTATTTTCGGTTGTAAATTATATTAGAAAGGGGGATCTGTGGTGTGTTTCTGGTAATGGAACAAGCAATGCTTATGTGCTTGCAGACATCCCTAAAATCACACCCAAATACGCAGTGGAAAACAAACTAAAGGTCTCTCTTGTGCCATACACATCCGCTACGGGGTAAGTGCACCTGTCCCGAGTGGCAGAAGCTCATGTCCACCTAACAAAAAGGCAGAGAAACATCAGCTTGCTGCCGTCACACCTGGCAGCCCAAACACCAAGCAAAGGCTGGAAGAGTATGAGAGACTGTGCATCAGTGTTTCTCAAGATTTTCTGGAGTGTTTTCCTCTGGTTTTTGGCTCCTCGGTCTTGTGCAGTCCACTGTTGGTCCGTACCTTGGCGGGTGGAGCACGTTATGGACCCATACATGGGGACCCAGAGCTGCTTCCTGCTGGAGGCACCATGCACACTGCCCACTGTGCAGCACGCTGGGCCACAGGGCAGCTCCTCTCTGCTCTGCTGCAGAGGACCTAGACAATCACCATCTAAATTGCCTTTTTGTTGTATTTTATGCCACTTTTCAAGATGGCCTTTGGAAACTGCTAATCAATGGACAGATTTTGGCCCTAGAACTGGTGTCACTGGTGTGAGGTGGATGGCACTACCAAGGAGAGACGCTCTACTGACACAGAGCTGGACTAGCACCCTCCGTAAAACCCTTCTGATGAAAGACAAAGGGCACAGATGAAGCACACCTTCCTCATCTTGAACAGCCTCACAATGACCCACATGAAGTTGGTGAGAGCCACTGTGACTTTGTGAAGGCTTCAGACCACCTTATGTTACCAGCCAGGCAACAGCCCAGGCTGGTGCAACACAGAGGCTCCCTGCCTGTCCCTGTCTTCCTCTGCTACCTGACTTCAAAGCTCTCATGTTGGCTGCCCTCAGAGGACCAGGTATAATCCTTTTTCTCCAGGATTACAGCTGCACCACAACCATCAGGGTAAGAGATTTCCATTCAACACCGATCTTCCACCAGTGACCAGAAAGGGAAGAAATGCTAATAGCAAATCATCCTTCCAGGAGTTTCAAAACCCAGCAGATTCCACAGCAGGACAGAGAGCTAGTTTTTAGTCTGACTGGTCCTCTTATTTATTTGTTTAAGGGCTACCCCGGCAGTGAGGGGGGAAGAATTCCTTCCCCATGTAGGAGTGTGCTGCCAAGTTCCTCTGTCTTGCAACACGACTCACAAACATTTCCTGGTTCCCTCCATCCCTAAACGCTAGCAAGAAGCCTATTCAATACCTCACAGCAAACAGCAAGATCTTTCATACCTCAAAGGCATAATTTAAATACGGGAAACAAATTCACCTTTTCATTGAAAACCCTACTTTAAGCATAGCCAACTGAACGTATTTCCACATAAACTGGCGATAAATGGAGAGGAGGAACTCACAAAGAAAGAGAAGTGCTAATTTGCCTGTGCCCGAATCAAAGCAGTTGCTAGCTGCAAACATTGGGGCAGCAGCATGCGCGGAAACACATTGTTCGAATGCAGTTCCTATCGCAAAAATAAAAGCTCGCACATGGTGAAAATGAGGTACAAAATCTTACATTCTCTTCCTCATTAGCACAGTGGGACAATAATATCAGAGGTGTTAACTGGCAGGTGTGTTTGTAGATAATCACTCACGCCTGTTGTACAGTGCAGCAGAGAGAACAGAAATCAGGTTTGAAAACTATCATGCACCAGGTCGCTTTTCACCAAGGTTGGGTCCTATGGCCATAATGTATTAATGGGGATAATACATGTTGTTCAATAGCTCTGTAAAGCCTTTTCTCACAGATTTTAACTCTTGCAGAGGCAAAATGGGATTTCTAGAGGTCAAGTTCAGTCCTTAGAATACAGAGCAGGGCTGGCAAAGTCACTACAACTTGAAGCATCAGGTTCACTGTACACAGTAGCAGTCACTACAAACGGGCAGCAGATCAGGCTCACACCCTCAGGGCTTCTGAACGCGCTAACATCCCCAGGCTGCACTGAAAGCACCGGTGTGCACTGCTAGATCTGGGACTTTGTGTCTCAACAACAGAAATAAGTTGAGAAATAGTTTCCAAGAGGTTCCTGGACACATTTCCAGGATTGCAGGCTTTTAAAACCTGAGCATCCAAAGGCTCCAACAGATCTAGGAGGATCCACTGCAATCAATGGAGATGACCACGGTGATCTCGCTGCTCTTAGTAACCTGTCTCAAGGGCTGACCTATTTGTTCCCTCTCTGGACAGATCACTTTTCAGACAGCCAGTCAAACACAAATCTGTCTTGTTTATACACACAAGTCTATAATTTACCAATTTATAAAAATAACAAGAAATTAACACGTTCAGTGATCAGCTTCAGAAATAATCAGCTACACCAATTGTGTCTTTTCCTCTGTCACCCATTTGTGGCTAGAATGTGACTGCTCTGAGTAGTAAACACCAACCTGGTAGATGCTGCCATGGTCAGGCTCATTTCAAACTCTTTTCATTACAATTAAACCCATTTCATTCTTTGTTCCTTTCTTTTCTTTTTTGTCTTTAAACAGGAAATAATCTACAATGTTCTTTGAATGAATCAAAGGATATTGCTCCTCTAACGTATGTGTGCTCACCATGGAGTGGATAGAGTGCTTCCCCTAAGAGCCCTTTTGCTGCCTTTTTTTTTTTTTTTTTTGCTGTTGCAGACCTGTGCAATGAACCGGCTCTTCAGATGGTGTAAAGGAAATTGTTGCCAAATTGGCAGTGCCCCTACACCAGCACCAGAACAAAATCTGCCTCCGGAGCTTTAAAGAAAACTGGGGGAGACAGGGAACACTACCCTGGATTTCTGAATGCCAGAATCGGACTGATTTGATGTGGCAGGCTGCTGTCACCCACTGTCAGCCAACTCCTGCCCTGACTGAGTTTGGTCACTGCTCTCAACGGGAGCTGAACTGGACCCTTTGCTCTCTCCTTCACATTTTGGCTGAATGCGGAATGTTTTCAATCAGGGTGGGATGGGAAAAATTAAGCGGCTTTTAGGAATGGCATATCCTGAGTTTCCAGAAGCTGTCTAGGTCAGCCCAAAGTCTAGCCGGCCAGTGCACTCATCCCCAGTATTTATACTGACAGTGGAAACAAGCCTGGAACAGCTGCAAACAATTACAGCTCTGACCCTTGCATGGTGAAGCCCTGTAATGCAGGATACTTCCATTCACACTGCACATTGCAGCAGCTAACGCTTACTTCTGTATGAAAACATCCACGCTAAACTTACTTCATTATGGCTAATTGGTACCCAATTGAATTCTTTTAAAAGGTGTGCTTTGCAATGTCTGTCATACGAAATCTTCCCTTACCAGGAGGAAACATCTGTCTTCTCTGCAGTGGGTTGAATGTAGAGGTTTTCTGTTTCCACATTATACATATCCCAGAGAGTGTCAGAACAGAGCAAAACAATGGTTCAAAATTGTAGTGTGCTCTGCTACTGCCCACAGCTGTGAGTGCCATCGCCAAGGACTCCCGCCCATCTGCATGCTCTTTTCCCACCTCTCTCAAAAGCGGTCCCTAAGCCCATGTCTGCTCTCACCACAGCATCCACCCAAACCAAAACTCCAATCTCAAGTCACACCCTGGGACCTCTGCCTCCTTGCTTACCCCCACCCCACGTCTGCTCCCACAAAGCCTACGCCTGGGTTACCAACCCAGGACCTCTCACTCACTCTTGGCACAGTCTGGCCAGTCACTGCCCAGGCTCACTCCTGCCCCCTGAGCCAGGAAGTTCATGCCTTGCCAGTGCCCAAAAGCAGAGCCACCAGCAGCAGCAATAGCCTCTCACAAACATACTGCTTTGAAGAAGCCTGCATGCTGCTACACAGTGCATGATTTAGGCACCTCTGGAGTAAAACCCACTAAGGGCCAGGTCTGGCATCCACCCATGATCTCTTTTCTCCCTCCTCTACCACTCCAGCTGTACAAAGCAAGGAAAATATTGTCATGAATTCCCTCAGCATCAGTGGATCCTGGGCTGACACGGAAAGGATTGCTGTCGCCTCAAAATAATCCTGGCACAGGGAGTTTATAGCAAGGTGTTTTAGGAAAAGAAACATTAAGAGGAAAACAGAAACCAGCAACCCTGCTGGCATGACAGAAGGCATCAAATGCCAAGTCTTTTCATATTTACAGACACATGCAGTTTATGGTCTTAACCAAATGTTTCTGTGAGAGAAAAAGAATAAATAGTGGAGTCATTAATTTATAATTCTTGAGACTAATGGAAAGAATGATTGGACCATAACAGTGAAGCCATGCTCTATCCTCTTTGGCCGTATTTTAGGATCTTTCCCTCCTTCTCTTGCTTAAAGACTTCTTAAGCAACATTTAGATCTAAACTCTCTCTCACAGAGAAAGCCTGAAACACAAGCTGATAAAAATACACAGATTTGAACAGTACATCAGCCCTGGACTTTGGCTGAGCCAGCAATCGGGCAGCCTAAGTTTTGCTTTGCTCCTTGATGTGCTGAGAACAGACACTCATACAAATGTTATTCTTTGCCCTTCCTGATATGGGCTTGAGTAATGAAAGTGAAACAGCACATAAAGCAACTCTGGATATTCTGATGACTGAATTGAAGTTTTCCTCCAAGGGATCTGATAATTGAGAAAGCAGATTAGAAAAAAAGTGGCGTAAAATATTGCTGTAATCTCTCTGAGACTAGAAAATGTATTACATTGACTAATAAGTAACAGGAAGAGACTTTACATTTCCCTTTACACTTACATTTCCAGTTATATAGTTACAGAAGAAATGATTAGGAGGTTATTGTATTTCTGGACTCTCAATGGAGAAGACAGAAAACTGAAGAATGTGGAGAGTTTTAACATAAGGATAAAACAAAGGCATTGTTAGGAAAAATGCCAGCTTGCAAATGGCAGGAGGAGAGGCCAAGATCACAGCTCACTGCCCTCCACCACCCGATGGAAGCTCACTGTAAATTGTTATTCCTCTTTGAGGCCATTGTGAGGTTACCAGCAGATGACCATGGTTGGTGAAACAGCAATGAGCAAGGAAGCTGTGTAACACACAGTTCACACCTGCCAGAGTCACCCTTTGTTTGACCTTAGGTTTTCTGAACTGTACCCCTGAGTCTTTGCAAGGACCTGCAACACTGCTTGATATTATCCAGAAATACAAGTCTCCTCTTAAAACAACATACATCTTACCAAAATGTCACTGGAATGACAAGTAGTAAGTGCCCCAGCAAAGCAGTTCATTCTACTACTAAAATAGCAAAATGCAAAACCACAAAAGCCAACAAAAGCACTCATTTAGCTGGGGAAAAATACCATCATGAGCACTTGGGAGTCTGAGTCGCCCCCAGTGCTGCTTGGAGCCACAGCTGCCTCCGTCGAATTATTCACCACCAAACTCCAGTGGAAACGGTGTGAAGCCCACAGTAGTGTGTAAGCAATGTATGGCTTGTCGCAGAGGCAGAGTGCTGGACTGGATCCTTCCAGCACAGTTTGCATGTTCAGTGTGAATTCCTTACATATGTTACATGGCAGGCTTTCCCTGAGCCCGGCAGAAGCAGGGGAAAGAGAGGAAAAAGCTAGCCTGTGATTAATTTTTAAAAGAAATTGTATTAATTTCATGCAAAAGGATAAATGTCAGTGTGTCACATGTCTGCAAAGTGAAAGCTGGTTTCAGATTCAAACTAGACTGGCTGGTGGAATCAAAACACATACCTAGTTTCGGTATTAGTGAAAAAGATGACTGGTTTGTCACTTGGTAGGTTATTCTGGTGTTTTACTATTTACTGTGATTTTATGTGCTAGTGCCGAACTGTTCAGGTCCTGCTGCTCACAAGGTTTGAGCTTTTGGATGCTTTAAGTGGGAGACAGCTGAGTCCCGATCATTTCCAGGCATTACTTGCCAAAATAAATGGTAGCCAGATCAATATTACCCGGCTGTAGTTTGCTGTTCGGTCTTTCCATTAAGGATAGAAAAATGCAAACCAGTAGAAGAAAAGAAACCATGGCTTTTCGTGGAACCATGAACTGGGAGGCAAGACAGATGGGACTGTCAGTATCTTGGAGAATAGGTTTGGACTTAAAAGCTTTTTTGACCACTTGCAGAAAAGCTCTCGGCGGTGGGGGTCGGGGGATGGAAATCAATAGGGAAAATTGAAAGATGCTTCTACCAGGCAGGAAGAATCAGCTTCGCAGCTACAGGAGGAAAAAAACTTGTCCAGGCAGCAGGTCTGCAGAGAAGGACCTTGAGGTGGATGGGTCACAAGGGAAACAGGAGTCAGTTGCACCACAGTATTGCAGAAAGTCAAATGCAGCGCTGACGTTAACAGATGGAGCTAGAAACCTACACTGCTCATGAAGTGACCTGTCCCATGCACACAGCCCTGCTCCCAGGTCCCATCTCTTCCATGCCTGTTTCCAGAGCCAGGCACTGCACCTGATGAAATATGGGAATGACTGGAAAGAATCCAGGGAACAAGAACAATGCTTAGGAGGCCAGAAAACAGTACCAACAGGGAAGAGAGGGAAGATGATGGGATTACTTCGTCTAAAGAAATGAAGACTGGGGAGCGCATGAAAGCAGTTTTTGGATACGTAACATCTGTGGCTTAGAGGAAAGAAAGAATCTACCTTCTTATGTCCATAATGCACATAAGAGTGTAGGAAGTAATTAGTTTACTGCACAGCTGGGAAGATGCAGTTCAGACATGAGATAAACCCTCTTAATAGTGAAGGGAGAGAAAACAGCTACAGCTTGCATCAGGAAGCTGTAAACTTTCCAAAATCCAGGAACAATGGACAAGACTTCTCAGAAATTGGAGGTAATACTGATCCTTTGGCAGAGAGCTTTTTGAGGTCCCCCTAGCCCCATGACTACACAGAAATGATCTTTTCTGACCTCTGGTGACCCATGCCGCTCTGGACTGTAATACTCACAGAAATTAGATAGTCAACTAGAACACTGCAAACAGTTCCAGCACATGTTGGAAAGACTAAACTTTCTTTTAGTCTTATTAGGAGAACAGGACATAATTTAAAACTAAGGAAAGAAAATAGTGCCTTTACTGGCAAAGGTGGCACTCGCCCGCATGATCACCACACTACTTTTTACAGTGAGTTGTCATCTAAATCCATCCTAGATACTGTATGCTGGAGTTTCTTGGTTTGCTTTTATTTTCAATCACAACAGCTTATGTCCTGCAAGAACCCGGTAATCATGGAGTGACACGCAGTAGCTGGAAATGCAAAGCATAACTTGTCCAGCCCTGAGACAGATGGGCTATGTTCAACCCAGAGATACCCACCCCTTCCCTGTGAATGTGGACAATTAACAGAGACCGGGCATCTATGGCTAAAGTAAAGAGAAACTTTAAAAAGTGTGCTCTACCAAGATATTAATCATCCTTTAATGAGTATTTTCTAGACATAATGAAAGTACGCATGTATTACTTTTTAAAAGTTGCCACACCACAGAGCTATACATCTAAATAAAATGCCACTCGCCTTGCATCGACACAGGGACATAGTACAAAGGTACCCACGAACCCACAAAAAGTGCAAGGGGTAGTCTGCCACTGTTAGAGAAGAAACAAGAGATTCGGTTTTAGAATAACGTTTCACTGGCACACAAGTCATTTGAGACCTTTGTGGATCTTGGTCTTAAAATTAATATTAATATTATTTCACTTTTGGTAGGATATATGCAGAACACGGCTGACACAACACCAGCACTAGCCCCAGGAGATACCACCCAGCTCACAGAACTGCCTTCTCTCTGCATGCCTGCCCAACATGTGCAAGAGTCTCAGGCATTCCCACCACAGAGTTTTGCAGCAGCATGAGCTTACTGGTTTGCTTTTGATCCAAAGGTGTTTACGTTTTTCCCACGCAGTCCACTTTGATGTCTTTTAAATATACCCTGAGCTTGTACTTGCCAAGAGGATAAATCCAACCTTGTTTTCATTCATATTTTAGCTGTGAAGCATTTAGTTCAGAACCATTTGCATAATGACTTAGCAAGAGGTAAATGTAGGTAATAAGAAAAACACTGAACATGTTAAACGTGTCTATTATTGTCTTGCACAGAGCCATTTACCTTAGTAAACTTCTGTGTTATGTTGAAAGAAGCGCAGCTGAATCACAACCCTTACAGTGTTATCTTCTACACACTCATCACTTATGTCCCCTAAGCACTTCATTTTCCTACGGTATGAGCTCAGACAAAATTAGAAATGACTGAATTACTACTCTGCCATTGATTGGTGTGCATCAAGTGTACTAGTGTACATCCACTGCTGTGCATCAAGTTTACTGACCATCTCCCCCTATATGTTACTCCACCACCTCTCATCATATCAGCAACCTGTTACATGCTCTACAGACTCCAGAGTCGCCAGCACATAGGAAAAAATTATTTAGCTAGTGCCACAAAACAGCTACCCGTGGCATTTTGGCCACTTTGTGTCACTAGAATTTTATAAAAAGACCACGTCATCTCAAGCGTATCACCAACACAACAACGTGCAGCCAGCATTACTACAGGCAGGTTTAGTCCACTGGGTTCATTAATTCCATTTGGCCATTTAGAAATAGTTCCATCTACAGTTGCATGGTCTTAGTTTTAGGCCTTTTTTTTTTTAAAGCACAAATGCCTTGTATTTCAAAAATGAAATATAAACAACATAACGAAGCTGTGTTAATATTAGAAGGAGTTGTGCATCAGCGGTTCATATTGAATGGATATCGGCATTATGTTCACTGGTGCTAGGATACCATGGTGATGGGCCCTGAAGAATTACCAAAAATAGATTAAATGCATGTGGCAAGTGATAATAAGCACAAAATGTTTTCCATACAGTAAAAAAGCCGCAGGAAAGCAGAATAACACTTTCTATAAATCAGCTCAACAGATCAACAACTTCCAGGCAGAATACTCCGGGATCTGAATGCGTAGTCAGAGCTGAACTCCTAAGCCCAAAATTGCCAAGAAACCAAATTTGGCAATAGTGTCTGCACCTAAAGAAATTCAGACCTAGGAGACTGGCACAGGATCTGCTGTTGCTAGCAAAAATGTATGAAAGGAGCTGAGAGGTTTGGATTTAAAGTAAGAAACATTAATCACCGGGTAACACCTACCACAGTAACTGCGTCTTTCCAAGCTGCTGAAGTCTCATCACTTTTTGTATTGAGTCAATCAAAATATTAAAAATGTCATTCTTTGAAGCTGTGCTGAGCCAGGCTGCTTGTTCACTGCTGTATAAAACAAATCACTCGAAAGAGTTTCACTGAAGCTGCCCACTGATTCAGCAGGGTGCTCGTACACAGAATTAAAGACACGTGCAGGAGCCAGCAGCTCTCCTGTGGGAATGACAGGAGACAGTGCACCCCACTTTCTCATTAACAACCGCTATGCTGCATTACCACAAAGAGCGTGACATCAAAGGGACATGAAACGCCTGAAATGGCACCGCTTCTTGCTCGCAGCTGTCAGCAACACTTTGCTCAAACCATCCCTCGTGGAGAAACATGCACAGCAAAACCATTTGTTTATAAAAACAACAGCTACCTAAAGCCACATTGAAAATTCATTAGCTCGGATGATTTACCACTACCAAGGTGACTGGCTGTATGTAGACACGTATATAAATATTTAGGTTGCTGTTCCAGATATTAAGCCATCATCAACCCAAACTGACTAGAGTTTCTGAAGCAAAATTCCTTATGCTTCACAGCTTACAAGAGCTCCTACTGGAGGGTGGGCACCAGAAACAGGTACCAGAAAGCCATTGGGAAGGGATAGGCCATCGCATAGCAACACACCAGAGGCATTCAGAGGAAAGCACACGGAGCTGTCTGACAAACGCTGGAGGAAAAGATGCCGAATATGGCCATTTGGGGAGGACACGTACCCCAGATTTCGATGGCTTTGGAACACTGGTGTTACTTGGATCAGCACAAAACTCACGGTGCCCATCAGCCAGAGCAACTCTTCCAAGGGACAGAACAGCAGCAGAGTCCTCCCCAAGGCCAGAAGGATTTTTTTAACATGCACGAGTGACAGAGATCTAATTGCAAAGTCTGTTACTAGGTGATACACTAAGTCCTGACAAAGTACTGGGTGGTATTTTGATATATTGGTCTATGCAAGCTCTGCACTAAAAATCCACCTTCCACCATCTCCACCCTCTGCTTCCTGAGATGCATGAGAAACAGGGTCTCCAGAACACAAACACAGAGAGAAATCTTGTGAAGACCAACAGGTTAAAGAGTCAAAACCTCCTGGCCCTGTCAGTCTTTTCTGTAGGAAATGGAGAAAACAACTGAAAACTGCAAAGGTGTTTTCTCCAAAATTATTTCTACCTCCTGCTAGCAAACAAGACAATAGACTGAAGGACATGCAACAAAAATAAAACTCAAAAACTTGCCCAAAATCCAGGGAAATTAATTTGCCTCAGTAAAAAGCTGTTTCACAGCACTTCACATATCTTTTTGGAGCATGGAAACACCCAGAGAACAAGCATCTCCATTCTCCATGCAAGACAGTCCTTTGCTTAAGCACATCAGCTCCCAGCCAGAAGAAACAGGTTTTATTTGCTTTTTAAGCAGTTTAAACCCAAAAGCTCACTGTGACAATGGGACAAAACTTCTGCATGGTTTATGGATCCCACTTGGTCCTGAGGACATGGTGTCTTTCTTTCTCACTAACCCTCACACCTCAGTGCAACCAGGTAAGAGGAAGAATATTAGCGTGAGATCTCAGACCCTGTGGCCACCAGAGAGCTGCTGGGCTTGCTCTAGCTTCAGTAATGCTCAGAGGACCCCTACAACAGCAAAGGTCCACTGTGACACTGGCCATCCTTACTGGGGATTAAGCGCAGTCCAGGTATTTGTGAACTTGGGCCATGCTACAAAAATTCTCAGGTGACTTCTTAAGCCAACTTTACAGTCTTTTAATGGCACAGGAATACCAGGATGAACGCAGGATCTATAGCAACAAGACAACTACAGCAGAAATATATATGCTGTACTAAAGATAAGAAATGAGCAAAGGGGAAGATTTGAGCTTACTGTTCACCTCCATCTTAGCTACAATAAAAAGAACAGTATGAAGTACAAAATACCATCAATTATTACAAAACTTCGTATTTTAACCTGAAAGTGTGCTGACAAAACCCAAATCCCAGGTGCTTCCTGAGCTTTTCCTCAAAGAGCAAGGCAGGAGCTCACCACAGTGCAGCAGGTAATGCCCCCCAGCCCTGCATCATGGCCCTGGCAAGGGCTGGCAGACAGCTACCCTCTGCTGAGCAAGACCCTCCACACCTTGTCTTTAAAAGCTGTGTGTTTACTGAAAGTTTCCACAGATACTGAAATACATCTCAATACCAGCAAACAAGACAGGATTGTACCCAGGACTGTATCCTAGCTGTATCACTGTTCAGGACTCTTTTCTTGCTCCTGCTGACCCAGCAGTACCATGCTCAGCTCAGACAGAGATGGCGTAGCAGGGCACGTTACCACCTAAGAGGAGGACTTCATATCGTGGATGATGTAGTACCCACTTACAAGGCTTCTTTTGTGCCTGTGAGTTACCTTTGTGTGCTGTCATACTAACAGTCTGTTCACAGAATCGATGGTTTTGGAGTACAGCAAGCACAGTGTCAAGTGCCAACACATTGTGAGACTCATTCTCCTTTACAATAAGATTCGAAGGGGATGCCTGACTTCTGCTTTGAAATTCCCCAGCGCTTGGGCCTAATATGCTGAAGATAGTGTTCGACAAAGCAAAGGCCTGTTACTTTTGTTATCACAAAATACTCCTCTGAGATGATAGAACTCTCTTTCACTTTCTTATAATCTTCAGGAACTTAAAAGATTTCTCATGCAAATTCTGGTATTCAACATTAAAATAAAATTTGGAGACAGTAACACGAGGAAAAGATTTTCCGAAATTAGCACAAATAATACTCCCAACCACACACTACTTAAAAAATTAGCAAACCCAAAATTTCAGGCTAGGTAGAAGAGTGGTTTGCAGTAGAGAATTTAGATCACCGGTTATTGTTATTATTCAGCCAGACCTGATCTGCTCACTTTCAGTATCTGATGTCTCCTGAGAGCTCTCTAGGACTCTCCCTCAACTGATCTATCTTTACGTGAATTTGAGGCTTCAGGGTGCTGATAAATTGTTTCCTTATTAGAAGGAAAGACCTCCGTTGAGAGGACTTGATTCTGAGGAAGTAACTGGGGAAAAGGAGCTGTCAAGCAAAGGGTTTGCAAGGGAAATCCCACTACCTACTTCCCAGCAGCAGCCTCTCTTTTTTGTCCAGAGCAATTTAACAGACACCTAAAAATTTCAGGGGGTTTCTATTCCTTCTAGCATACCAGATGCTAGAAGGGGATTTAGGGATCCAAAAGTAAGGACCCTTCTTAGCCTGAGCTAATGCACGTACAAGCAGGAGACAAAGGTTATGCTTTGGGCACTACTGTGAATTTTGTGTCGCTCCTGATCCTTCTCCAGCTGAAACAAGCATGTACTTCCTTCACGCCGTAAGCCGGGAAGAGAAAGCATCACTCTGGAGGACCGCGCCGCCGGGTTAACGAGGCTGCCAGGGTTAAGCAGGGAACTGCCGCCGCTGTTCCCCCTCTCCTCCCCGGATTGCGGTCCGGCCCCACATCCCGCATCCCGCCCGGGGCGGCGGGCCCGGCGGCGCCGAACCGAGAGAGGGCGCTGGCGCCTCAGCCAGCGGCGGGGCGAGCGGTTCTGCCTGCCCCGGGCCCCACGCTACCTGCTCCGGCCGCAGGGCTCTGCGCACCCGCGGGGAAAGCACCGACGGCAACTGCGGAGGGCTAAAGAGCGGCCACACGCTTGGAAGCATCTTGCCTGCTCCCCGTCTGAGAGATGCCCGAGGTCAGGTGTGTCCGCAGCTCCTGGGGTTTAGGTGGAGAGTGAGATTCTTGTGGAAATCGCTACTGATGGGAAAGTGGAAGTCGGAGAAGTGGCTTTGTTGTTTTTTAAAAAAATAATTATATACACAAACATCTTTCGGGGCTTTGAAGGGCTAAATTCTCATAGGAAATTGCACATATTCTAAAAGAATTAAGTAAACATCAAAGATATATAGGAAAAGACAACAAGAAAGCAACTTTCAAAGCACAGTAGTTCACCATGTGTTTATATTCAGTCTGGAGACACTGAAATCAAGTTCAAAAAAATTCTTCTTTTGCCTAATGTGCTCTCCTGCAACTGGAAAGTTGTTGGCTGGCTCTGCCTGCCCAAAGCCTCCCCTTCAGCCAAGGAGATTCAACAACTTTGAGCAAGTGGCTGCAACTAGTACAACATACATGCTAACAGAATGAACTTAGCAAGGTTCAGTGCCAAGTCCTAATGTTAATGGAAACTGGCAGCTCCACTGGCAATACACCCCACCTCCCGCCACCACAGGTCAGGGACATCAGGTCCAAACCAGCACTCCTATTGACATGGACATCCATACAGAGATAAGGAAGACTCCACAAAAGTAGAGATTTACAAGCCATGTTGCAGAGTTTGTGAAAGATTCACCTTTTCTATTGGGTTGGTCTTTTAAGTTTCATGTGAAGCAAATTAAACTAGTTTTTATTTCATATAGTCCTGAAAAGCGTTCCTCCTCCTCCTCTCTCACCCAAACAATTACTGTAAAGTTTCCTTGAGCATAGCTAAAAACCTGATTTTATAAAGTCCTGCAAGTTAAAGAGAAGTCTGGTCCCCATACAGTAACATTACTTCTTCTTAATATTTCGTATGAAAAGCATTGTTTATTCTGATCTGTTGTCTATTTTGCAAGGAGGGGTTCTCCTGAATGTAGGTCACAGAGGAAAGGCTATATCTCACACTAGCAAATGCAGCATAGCTGAACCAAGGGCCGAATTCAGTAACCTGTTATTTCTAAGTTTTTCCAACAATCATCTTTAGACCACAGCCTAAACAAAATGTTGTGATGGCTTTCAAGTAATTTTGGCCTGAAATACAGTGCTGATGTGGTGTCCAGAGCAGGGTCAGGTCTATAAGTCAGTTTCAAAAATTTGAGGTTAATTAAGGCTTCTGTCCCCAAAACAGAGGCTGCAGGACCAAAATCACTGAATGGTATTGAATATCCCCCGAGGTGAGCCTGGGTGCCTGCGGCCTCACTCATCTTCTGACTCTCCAGCCCAAGATATATTCTTAGGCTGATTCCAGATAGAACTAGAGTTTTGTTGAGGAGAACCAGGACCGTTACCAAATTTTATACGTTCCGCTGGAAAAGTGGAGGACTGGTGTCAGTAGACTTTCCCTCAAATTTTTGGCCTGAAACACATTTCTATGTTGTTACTTACATTAGCATGTCTGTAACCCATAGTGGGTTACAGACAATCTGCACATCTGAAATTGTTCCTGAGCTTCACGTGCCCTGAAGAGGTAACCTCAGAGAAATAACAGCCAACTCCATGTACCAGTGGCTTCTACTGAACACAGATATTTTCCCAGCCTGTGGGCCTGCAATAGTTAAACAGAAGTTGAAAGGATCATACAAAGCCAAAGATGGTCTTCAGTAGACTAAAATACTTTCCTCTTAATTTTGGCCTGAAATGGACTCCTATCTGTTGTCAATCTCCAGGTTCACACATCCTGAATACATGTAGCAGAGCCATGATCATTACCCCAAGACCTCAGAAGTAAGCTACGTTTTCCAGTAAAGATGGGCTCCTAATCCACAGCCTACACAAGGGTTAAGTTCAGCAGAAAAGAAACTACAGAACTCAAATTATGAAATAATTTTGCTAGTCTAGAATATTGGCTCATGGCCATCACTTGCAAATTCAAAGGACCTCTTAACTGTGGTCTGGAGCAAGCTGCCAGGGTGTAGGTTAAGTTCAGAGGTGTAGGACTAGAGGTCTCCAGAAGAGAAGTTCCAGAGTCAGTATTACTACACAGTATTGGAAAACCTGGGATAGTTAAATTGATATCAAAGACTAAGTAGGGTCAGAAGGCATAGTCAGGACTATGAGTAGGTTTTTACACCTGTAGGGAGGGTGGAGGGCTGTCCATCTGGGTGTAGTGAAACACCTTCCCTGTTCCTTGTTGCCCTAACCCTGAGCCACTGCTTCATGCTGGGTCGGCCATCTCTAGGCTGGAGGCTGCAGAAGCAGGAGGGTTTCGCTCAAGGCTCCTGGGAAGATCTCAGGGCTTGATGGCAACTGACAGAAATAAACATCAACCGCTGCTTCTTAGCCTTGAGGCAGGGGGACCTTGTGACAGCAAGGCCACAGGGCAGAATTAAGACTGCTTCCACACTAGTGGGGTTTGCCATTGTCTTACTCCATTATCACTCACTATCCCAGCTACGGAGGACCCAAAGATGAAGCAGTGCCTTCAAGGCCACGTTGTTCCCAATCTTACAGCTAACTTTTACTCCAACCCTAGCCATAGACCATATACAGCCCAGACTACACAAAGCTTAATCAATCTCTGCTGGTAGAAGAGTTTAATATAGTAGCGCAGGCTCAGCAAGATAACTGCAGAGGAAGGGAGGATGTAAAGAGGTTTGATCTGGAGAGTAGAAAAGTACCAGTGAGGGGGAAAGCCAGGCAGGGAATGAGCTCAGTATTTCCCAGGCATTATCAGCAGGCCTAGACACCACCAGCAGGAATGAAAAGGAAAGTAAGATTTGGTGAAGGACATGTTTGAAAGGGAAGCCTGCTGGATAAGAGGCTGAAAGGAACNGGCAAGAGGAAGGGCAAGAACCAGGACTATATCTGTCACTTGTCTCTCCCCGCCCACTCTGAGAAGCTTCAAAAGAGATCTGGAAAGAGAGAGGAAAAAAAAAGACTGTCAGATATTACTGTTCCAGCCACTGAGTCATGGCAGGAAACTACTGATACTGTAAACTAGTACTGTAAGGTCAGAGACTATTTGAGTTTTACCAAGGCTCGCTGCAAAGGGAACAAATATTCAGTGGTGAGGATTTGTCCCTTTCGTAACTCTTGGTGTTACTGTAGAACAATTTCACCAAGCATGTTTGAAAAAAGCTGCCTTTATTTTAACATTTCACTTGAGTGCAGACGGTTCTTCTCTTCTTGCACCTTTGTTTTTATTGCAACAGATGCTGATTAAGAGAAGGACATGGAGAAAGTAGAAAAAGCCTCCAGTCTTCAGGGTGCTACTGGATGCTTGGGCTACGCCAACTCTTATAATTGCTGCACCACAGAAAAGTAATTTTATTACAATCTTATCATTCCATCAAATTAGTCACTGACAGTTGTCACCATCTATGTGGCCTTTTCAGACGCAGACACCATCAGTCTCATCAGTGTAGTACATGTGCAATGGGTGGAATTACTTCCACCAGGGTGTCACAGCCATCCTAATTCCCACAGGAACACAGCAAAGAAAAGAAGCCGGGATTTGCTGTTGTGGGGAGGACTCTGCAGCCTCCTCCTAGCCCCCTAGGAGAGCACCCTAACACTCCCTGCACTGCCCAAACCAGGCAGCCCAGACAGAAAAGTTCAGCCATGTTTTGGAGTTTTTATTCCCCGCCAAGAGCTGACCAGTTAGAGCACCACAGGATTCCCAGCTGCCAACCCAGAGGCATGGGCTGGCCATCCAGGCAAATAACATTTTTTAATTGACGAGCCCTTTTGGAAAGGTAAGATGCCACCTAGCCCCAAAGTGCTGAAGAAAGAGAAACAGCAGACACTGGGGATGCAGAGATAACAGGGGAAGGAGCAATACAGCATGGGACATGGATTCTTGGGGAACAGTTAGCTGTGTCCAACTATTTGTTAATTAAAGCTTTTAGTGTCCCGCTACAGTTTTGTTCGTGTTGCCTAGGCATACCCACTATGGCTGCAGCCACCCATCACAGTGAACACTGCTAGGAGGCTCTTGTCCCACTTCAGGGGTTAAGCAATAATGGGATGATCGCACACATCTGCTACAGTAACCCACTATACAACTCACTAAGCAACTTTCCAACTTGGTAATCTTAAGCTAATTGCTTCCATATGTCCCAAGGGTCTTTATCCAACTCATCTTAGTCACAGCACCAAGCCTGAACCAGCCTCAGTCAAGTACAGTTCAGCAGAAGGGCATGTTCTCAAGAATAGCCTGGTGCTAGTAATGCCTGCCAAATCAAGGAAGTCAGTCACACCAGGGAGAGAATGGTGACCCTGGCAACCTGTGCCCTTCTTCCTCTACCAAAAAAAACCAAAGCAAAACAGAACTTGCCATATCAGGCAGGAAGCATTTAATCCAGTGATGCATGGACCAAGGGGATACAGGAAAGTTGTACGCAACACCCTGAACAATCCTGTAATAAACCGGGAAGTCATGGCTGGAGGCAATACACTTTGGGGAAGCACAAACACAGGCACCTGCTGTTGACAGAAGCACTGAAGAGCCTCAAGTGTGGAATTCCTCCACCTTTTCCTGACTAGTTTTAAAGGCTGCTTAATAGCTTTGCTGTTTTAACAAATAAAATAATTTGTGACATTACAGAAACTAGCCTGATACTATATGCAGTGCATGACCATAACATACAGCATATATAGCATGGCTGAGCTTCAAAACATTCCTGTCAGAGATCACTGGCCAAAAAAGAAAAAAAAAACTATTCCCTTCTCATCTGGGCTTACAGGTACTGATGAATTTGATATGATGATGGTTTCCAGCAGGGGAGTAATATTTGTCTCAGTTTCCACACCAAGAGCAGCCATGGAAAAGGGCAAAGAATATAATGACTCAGTATCACAGGGCGGAGACTAATTAGCAGCAGATTAGGAGCAAGCAGTGGTCTCTGGAAGAAGGTGCTTTCATGAGCAGAGCATGATCTTACTCATCGCCTGTCTTGATCAACTGCAGAGGTTTCCATGAAACAAATGCTAAGGCTGCCTCGCTGTCACAACCTGAAAATAGCTTTGGTGGGGTTTTTTTTTTGTTCGTTTGAAAAGTGCCTCTGTTTAGGACCTTCCCTATTCTTTTCTTCCAGTATCCAGTTTATCCTGACAGGGAGGAAGCCCCATGTAGTAACCAAACTCTCACTGTACAGCAGGAGTGCTTATCAGTTGGTGCCCCCATCAGCACTCTCAGTTCACTGAGGACAGATAATAAAAATATTAAGAATATAAGGACAGCACAATCCTGTCACTCAATGAATGCAAATGAGCTACAGGGTAATTTCAGCAATTGCTTCTTTCAAGACATGCTATTCCCCTCAGTGATTTCAGGCAACCAGTGAACTGATAGCACCTACCTTTTCATTGGCTGAAAAACACTACAAAAACACTTTATCTAATTAGTTATCACATTACCCCATCAGCAAGGTGAATTTTATTCCTGCTGTAACAAACCTGTCATTGATCTGGGTTTACAAGAAAAGTACACTGTGAATACACTGAAAGATAATTCTTGTCTTATAAATGATTTAGCTGATTTTTTCTAGGAATATATTGGGAAACACTGGTAAAACTAAGATTTGAATTCTGGGTCTCCTAGTGCTCCTGCCTGTTCTTAATGGGACTCACTGGATTGCCTTCTAGTAAACCTTTTTTCTTCTGAAAAATGTATTGCTTACTTAAGGAATCTTAAATGCTCAAAAGCCCAAGAATTGATTTGTTTATTTTTAACTAAAATAGCAAACACATTTTTCAGGAGCTGATGTATGCCCATTCATATTGAGAAAGGCTTCAGCAATTAGCATTTATCTTTAGTTTTGCAGGGCTGATGGAGGCACTGACTTTATGAATTTTAAAGTCTGCATTCCTCAGGATAAAACCAAAGGCAGGGAGCAGAGCAGGGCTCCTCCTGCCATTCTCTGCTCTCAGCTCAGCTGGGACAGCAGGAGGGTCTGTCAGGATGCCCTGTGAACCAAAAGAAATTGGGCTTTCTGTCAAGCACCAACCTCCCTGCCAGTGCAGGTGCCTCTGCGCAGCTGCCCGATCCCACATGGGCTGGGAGGGACTCCCTCCCAAGGTAATAGGCACTGACTGAGCACCACCGCTTTACAAAAATAAAATGAACGTGGATAAACGCATGCCCCATAAAATATTTTGAAGGGTTTTAACAATCACCTCATTATTTGGTGGCCAGGAGTTTGACAAGCAAAGGCGACTGACGCCACCCACTCACCCCAGCTGAGGTCTGAACCATGCCTTCAATGTGACACAGTGATGAGTCCCTCTGGCTCTCTCTTGCCTCACTGGCCTGTCAGTACAGCATTTCCTTAAGGCAGCAGGAACTCTGGCATCCCATAAATCCTCCTCTCCTAGGCAACAAGCTGATTGACTCTCTATTTCCTACATTTCTTTGTTTTTTCACTCATTCTTAACTGCATAACTGGTAGTTCCATTCACCAGGTTTTCTACTTTGGCAGCTTATGATTTTTTGAAGCAGCCAAAGGGATTTAGGAACATGAACCTCCCTGCAGCAGTGGCTGGGCAGGCTTTTGCCAAAATCAGCCAGGCTAGGAAAGGCACAGAAAGCACTTACTCTTACACAGCGTAGCCTGGATGACTCCCAGGAATGCTCACACAAGCTGAGAAGGTGAGCAGCAATCTGTGGCAGGATGGAAACAGTGATGAGTGGGGACAGACCCCCTTAATTTATTTTGAAAATACTGTTCATGGTCAGTTAAACTTGTTTCCTGGGCAGCCTGGCCATGCATGGGAGCAGGCCCTCAGTTTTACACACCTCCACAGCCTGTCATGTCAGCAATAGTACTGGTGAGCAGTGGCACAAGCAGAAGGCAGCAGTCCTGTACGTAGGACATGCCCCACCAAGGCAGCCCTTGTCCCTCTCGTCACAGGGCACAACTGGTGAGAAGTACCTAAGAGCTGCCCATGCTACACCATCAGACCTGTGTCCTTCAGACAGGCCTGCCAGAATTTCACACCATGTCCAATGCTGTGCAATGACCTCACGAATGTTGTCCCCACTGGTGGCCTCAGCCTCTTGTCTGAGGGCATGAAATCTGCCAGCTAACTCCCAAACGTCACCTCAGATAGAGGATACATCCCCACAATCTCAAAGCTCATTCCACTCTTGTGACAGCTGCAGAAATTACTATGGAGAAAACCAGTTCCATACTGAGAAAGTACCACAATAGATGTGAGAGACACTTTCTCTCCCTACGGTTCATCATCAGAAACAACAAGAGATGTAAGAGACCAAGTGGCTTTCTTGGGTCTCGCAGCAACCTCCCACAGCCCACCACTGCTAGCCAAGCTGCAGCCCACTCGCCTCTGAACTACTCACTGATCTTCTGCACGATAGCTCTGAGCCTCGAACCAATGGATACAATTGACATATATATAAATTTCAATTATGTATAAAAAGCCAAACTCATTACACCTTAAAGCATGGAAGTTTTAATTTCAAGTTTTCAGGCTTTTCCCTGTCTTCTGCTGGCAAGACCCCTGTATTTTCTCATACACGTGAGGAAATTTTCCCAAATAGTATCTGGGGGAAAAAGTATGTACATCTCTCTCTGTAGGCTGCTCAAATCACCAAGCTTACAAGTGATGCAGTAGCCAGGGAGTAGGTAAGAGGATTGAGCCTGTGCCAGCTCAATGAGAGCCCCAAGGATCTCCTCCCAAGGTGTCAGCAGATGCCTGCAGGCTGAGGGTATCTCCCTAATGACACCCATGGGAAACAGCTGGCAGAAACCTCAGATGAGAGTCAGTTGCCTGAACAACTTCTCCAACCCAATTTAACCAGGTGTGGGCATCTGTAACACCTGCATGGGGCGGAGACTGTGGCACAGGACAATTGGGAGGCCACTGCTCCTCTGCAGCAATGTCTGCAGTTCAGGCATCACATGCATGGGCACCTCAAATGGCACTAGTACTCTACATTTATGCACCTGAATCATTCTTCTGCAAAACAAAGTAAAAGCAACTGGAAAAGCTGGTAACCACAAGAACTCTAGTTATGGCTCTCCTGTCTGCAATGTTACAATTAGAGTTTGGGATCTGACATGTGAATATTATGATCTGATAACAATTACCAGGAAAATACCAACCTAAAGGGGAGTGACACACCCTCCCTGCTCTGTTTACAAATGTCATGGTCATGAGATACTAGTCAAACACATCAGCAGACTTAAAATAAACCACAATAGGATATGTTGATAAATATTTATTTCAAAACAGTATAGCCGTTTACATGACTAACATTAATGTGATTTCAGACTGAGAAGGAAACAACCAAAGTTGATGGCATGCTAACTGGGGTCAGAGGAGTGAAACAGGTAACTACCGCCAACCCTGGCATTTTATTCTCTTAGTAGAAAATATTACTAGGTATATCAGTCAATGCCATTATTGTTTTTAATACACCAGTGAGAGTACTAGTGCAGGACGCAACTATGAGGCCCACAGGAATCACCTTGGAAGAGGAGCAGCCATTTCCAAGCAACAGGGCTCATCCTTTCAGGACTGTATGGGTTGGTTTCATGCACCAGCCAAAGCCCGTTATCACAGAGAGGTTACAAAATGTCTGGCCGGACCTTTAAGAGGATTTTACTCCCAGTTAGATCACCATCAAACCATTTTCACAACAGCATCTGCCACTGAACAGTTGCTAATTAGTCAGTCCCTCCTTCAGCGAGGGAGGAAGACGTGACAGCAAAGATGGAATTATTTTAAAAAATGGCCCAAAAAGCCCCGATAAGGATTGCAGCACTTTGTGGCCTACACCATGCTTGTCACAGGGCAGGGAGAGGGAATCTGCATATCACAGTGTGTTGCAATCGCTGCGGAAAAGTCTCTCTTCTTGCTTCCTCTCCACCCTTATTCAGAGAGTTAAGGTAAGATGGGAAAGCAGCTGCAGCTTTTAGGACATCCCATCCGGTCACCCAGGACAGCAGTGGCAATGTTCCTTCAGTATGCTCTATACCCTCAGCTGCTCTTTGGTTGTTTTAATGTTTTCTCTATAAGTATCACTTCTCTAACTGTTGTGAGTAGCATAAAGAAAATTCATGGAAGATATTGAATTGTTTGGATGATATTGTAATAGGGGCCGTACAACACAATGCAATCAAGGATCTACTGAAGCAAATGGTTCTCACTGGGAGAGAGAGAACTGTGAGAAGCAACTTGGGAAGACAGATTCACAGGACTATGAAACGACTATTCTAACACCTCAATAAAATAGATATTCATTCTGCACACCACGACCTCCAAGTGGATAAAGCAGGGCTCTTCCAGGGATGAGTTTAAGAGGCTGAAAGGTCCACAGGGAGAAACACAGGAGCCCCAGGAGTGTCGGAGTCTGCATTTGGCTCTTGGATCTCACGGAGATGTCTGGACAGATAGAGCCTGATTACCTAAGCACACAAGAGCTTTATTGGAATTATTTGTCCATCATTCTCCCAAGAATATGGAGAGAGAAAGGGAGATTGCATGGTTGGGTATTTCTGCAGTTCCTCGGTGAGGACAGAAGTATATGGTGCGGGAGACTTGGAGACAGTTCTTTGAAAAGAGAAAGTGGTGTATTTCAAATGAAACACCCACCTTCTTCTCCAGGATGATGTACTGGCAATGTCAGAGGGCAACGGGCTGCTCTGCTGGTTCCCTGAAGACAGGAAAGCCTGGGGGCGAATGGCAGGTCCTCCATCTCCTCTCTTCTACCTCTTTCCAAACAGAGCAGGCCCCACAGCACTGAAGGGGACTGCTTCTTGTAGCAATAATCCACACGCTATGGTGGCCTCATCTGTCTGAAGATCCATAGAGTATTACTTTGGCTACATGCCCACTACAGCATTTGCCCACTCCTTATACTACAAGGGCCTCCTAGAAACACTGAGCATACCAGTCTAAAAGCGATTTGCATTCTATCTCAGGTTGCAATGATGCCAGCACCATGTCCACCCTCCTAAATGCACTCAGCCCAGCAGTTTACCAAACGCACTTGGAATCTGAAGGGCCAACAGGGAAACAGGGTATCAATGCTGACAGCCTGAATTTTAGCAAAGATAAAAGGAGAGTTATAGAAAGAAAGTGAAACATTTCAACGCACATACTTATTCTACTGCTCTGTCATGCATCTGCCTAAGTTGCAGTCATCTGCAAATTTTCTCTACAATCGGCCACTTTCATGAAATAAAACTTATTTCTGGTGAAAAATAATATATACAGCCCAACCCTGTGTGCATCATTCATGCAGACCGGGAAAGCGTCATCTTATGAATGCTGCAGAACCCATAAACAGATAAAAGTTACATTCAGTTCCTAAGTATCAAGAAACACACATAAAAAGGAGACTTCCCACTAAGAGGGCAGAAAGCTCAAACTAAAGGAAGAGGGAAAGGACAGCCATGGATGCTCAGGCACATATTGCTTGAGAGCTCTTCCAAGAAGATGTCATTTCAAACATACCCCCACACACACCAGAAATTTGCCAGGGCTACAAACAGATTTCTCACTCTTGGACAAAGCCATCCACTTTGGAGAGACTGTCTTGCGGGCAGCCAGCAACAAGAGCACCAGGACAGTATGATAGACTCTTGTGTTCTGCTGGGTTTTTTTATTATTAGGGAACACCCTCCTTATGCGGAGTGCATGACATAGACTTCCCTATACAGTAAGGTAGATTCAACAAAAACCAGCAGCAGAAAACCTTTCAGCAAAATATGTTCTTTCCAAATACTTTTTACTCTCTTAGTAATTATACAGGTTCAGAAATTAACGCAGCATTGTGAAGTGTTACCTCAAGAAATACATGTACTTTGGCACTTGTGCTATGTTTGTATAGAGCACTGCTGAAAGTTCGTGGACTTTCTGAAGCGTGCCACCGTGTAAATCTCTGCTTCAGTCATGTTCCATTTCTCTGTATGGGAAACTAAACCAAAGACTTAGCACTCTACAGAGCTGATTATATGATAATCACCAAGTGGAAACTCGCCATGTTTGGGAATCCAAGACATCTCCCTTCCTTTCCAAGACATCCTTTGCTTGGATCCTTGGCAGCCATGGGAAGTCGGAGAAATACATATGGTCTGACTTGTCAACCAGTCAATAAACCATGAAAAAAAAAAAAAAAAATCAACGATTTCCCCTTATTTGCTTCCCACAAGCCTCTGTTATAACCTTTCTCTTCTACACGCACCAAATACTTGAAAACCACAGTCTTCCTGTGCTATTGGACTTTTTGGTTTCTGTAATAGCCTCTACTGTGAAAATGCTTCATAATATTCTAACACAAATGAGTAGTTTTACCCAGTCCCCTTTGGTACCTATGCTTATTTTCCTCATGTCAATGACATTAATTTAAATAGAAGATGTAATAAACCAGGAAAAAGTATTTCCTAGTAAGGTGTTAAAAAGCTGGCAGAAACATGAAATTACCATAGCATGTTCATTTTTAGTTACATTCTGTATGTGGTCATTTCAGACATGCTGGAAACAGAGGAATTGTTCAATATATAACTTTACGGCAAATATATTTACAAATATATTCCAGAGACATTGCCACAAACTTATACTACAGAACAGAAGCCATCAGTTAAAAGGAAGGCAATAGATACTAATCCTTGCAGTGGAAGAGCTATTTCAAAACATGAACTCAACCACATCCTCTTTAGTATGAAGTTACCAACATTCAGTCTTCCTGAATCTGTAGAAAGCCTGAGACAACAGCTCAGAGAAGCATATAAGTATAAATTTTATATTAAAAGAAAGGCTGACTCTGAAAACCAGCTATAATAATTAGACATTAATACTGACAACTATGTACATGTTGGAACAGGTTTGTGCTAGCTCAGAGCTTTCAGACTTGGTGCAAAGGCTGAAGGGGGACCACCATCACTTTGGAGCAACAAAGAGCAGGAATTAATAATCTGAGCACCTAGACTCAAGGTCCTAGACTTCAAGTCCCACCTGCCCAAGAGCACAAGAGAAAAGGAAAGGGAAGACACTAAAAAATTCTTTCAGCTGCAGTGTCTCACAATTGTAATCTAGCTCTAATGCTTTCAAGGGTGGCAGATCCACATAACCTCATCTATCACACCCGCCTCATCACATCTCCAAAGCACAAAGTCAGTCCTGTCCAGCAAACCTGCAGAATGCTTAGCCTGTAGAAAAGACTGTATCTGAGCACAGCATAAAATTGAATTTACTTTCGAGCAGTCAACACAAGGAGCAAGAACAAGCTGCTTCCAAGCTTTGTGCTTTCCATAGAAACAGCTTAATTTCTGAGCTTACCTGTAGATGCCATACAGCTTAGAGTTCACTGCAGATTCATAGCTGTCCTCACGTTTCCATCACGATGGTATCAGGTAGCAGTGCTGTTCTGTTCTTTCTGGGAGCAAACAAAAAGGAGGGGTGATTTGTAGGCATTTAGTGAACACACATTTCCACAATTTCATTAAAGACCAGGGGAAAGGAGCAGGAAAAGGGGAAACAAAGCCAGTTTTAAATCAGCTTAATAATCCCCAAGCCCACTAGTCTACACTTTTAAATGCGTAAGACCAGTATAAGGATGCCATGCTGACAGTAAGCAGTGGTCAAAGTCGACAGAGGATCTACACAGGCAAATTCTCAAGGAAATTGACTGCTTGTCCCAAATGTTTTGCTGCACTGCTAGAACAGCTGGTGCTCAAGAAGACCACGACATGGAAAACACCTGATATGATTCGGATTTAGCCTCAGTAATAGGCCTTTATCACCAGCACAGCAGGACATACTAAGACTTCCATAATTAAGTGAGCAACAGAGGCTATTCTTGCTTTTCTTTTAGTAATTTCTTTACAATGGCACAAGAAGTCCTGAAATGGGTGCTCTTAGCATTTATTATATAAGATTTGGTTTAAACTTAGGATTTTCACATGATAAACACTATAAGTCTTGTCCACTGAGGCTGCTGCAGACCATCGAGAAGCTAGTGATACCAGAGTTAAGCAAGGCCCAGCACCGTGCTCTGAGGCTGGAGCTCACTGCTCAGTAGTCTCTTCAAAGGCAGGATTACCATCTATTTTGCTTATGTGCAAGTTTTGTAGTCCTTCCCCACCCCTTTGCAAGTGAACTTGCATTCACAGAATTGTCTAGGTTGGAAGGGACCTCTAAGATCATTGAGTCCAACCATCAACCTAACAAACACTGCCAAAACCACCACTAAACCATGTCCCTCAGCACCACATCTACACATCTTTTAAATACTTCCAGAGATGGTGACTCCACTACTTCCCTGGGCAGCCTGTTCCAATGCTTGACAAACCTTTTGGTGAAGAAATTTTTCCTAATATCCAATCTAAACCTCCCGTGGCATAACTTGAGGCCATTTCCTCTTGTCCTATCACCTGTTACTAATGAGAAGAGGTTGACCCCCACCTCTATCCAACCTCCTTTCAGGTAGTTGTAGAGAGCAATAAGGTCTCCCCTCAGCCTCCTTTTCTCCAGGCTGAACAACCCCAGTTCCCCCTCAAGCTGCTCCTCATAAAACTTGTTCCCCAACCCCCTCACCAGCTTCATTGCCCTTCTCTGGACACGCTCCAGCACCTCAATGTCTTTCTTATAGTGAGGGGCCCAAAACTGAACACAGTATTCAAGGTGGGGTCTCACAAGTGCCGAGTACAGTGGGACGATCGCTTCCCCAGTCCTGCTGGCCACACTATTCCTGACACAAGCCAGGGTGCTGTTGGCCCTCTTGGCCACCTGGGCACACTGCTGGCTCATAGTCATATTGGCTGTCAACCAACACCCCCCGGTCCTTTTCTGCCAGGCACCTTCCAGCCACTCTTCCCCAAGCCTGTAGCACTGCATGGGGTTGTTGTCACCCAAGTGCAGGACTCGGCACTTGGCCTTGTTGACCCTCATACCACTGCCCTCGGCCCATTAATCCAGCCTGTCCAGATCCCTCTGTAGAGCCATCCTACCCTCAGGCAGATTGACACTCCTGCCCAACTTGGTGTCACCTGCAAACTTACTGAGGCTGCACTTCCAGATTATTGATAAAGATATTGAAGAGAACTGGCCCCCACACTGAGCCCTGGGGAACACCACTTGTGACCCGGCCGCCAACTGGATTTAACTCCATTCCCCACCACTCTCTGGGCACAGCCATCCAGCCAGTTCTTTACCCAGCAAAGAGTACACCCATCCGAGCCACAGGCAGCCAGAAGTACAGCTTATGCTATTTTAGCTCTATACAACCCCGTATCTCCTCAGCAAGGTCCCTGTAAATAGAAGTGTCGGTGAGGCCCTCAAACTCAGCCTCATCTCAGCAGCCTGCCTGAGGTGGCCAGGAGGGGCCAGCGCCTCCTCAGCTCCTCCACAGGGCAGATGAGGAAGAAGGACAGCCAAAAGCACATTAAGAGAATTGAACTTAGAATTAGTTGAGACTTTAAAGCAAACATTTCCAGAAAGGAGGGCAGGGGAGAGTCACAAATCTACATACACTTCCTGGCCCCCAGCCGTGCCCTGGGCAGCCATACACATGAGGCAAAGACTGCCCGGCTGCACCCACACCATGCTCTGAGCCTTGAGGACAGCCACAGCCCAACCACCATCTCCTCAACCCCTCAGGAGGGGAGTGCTGCCCCTGCAGCCCTTTTATACCAACAGCCCCACCTGCTGGCAGGCCCCAGCCAATTGTGTCACAGAGCGGGAAAGGCAGCGCCCTATGGCTGCAGGGCAGGAGGCCCAGAGCCCGCCCACCATGGGGCTGCCCTTCCCCAGGGCCACTGGAACCCGGCGTCTGCAAAGCCAGAAAATTCCCCCCAAAATAGGAACTAACTTCTCAGCAAGTGCCTGAGGGAATAAAACAGTCCGTACAGTTACTGGAAAAGGGGCACTCTGCCCAAATAAATAAACAGGAGATCCTGTTGTGAGCATCTCAACTCCAGCTGAACACTGATGGGGGGGTGAAATGTATAAAAAATGGGAGCTGTAGAAAGGTGCCAAGCCGGGTCTTTGGCAGGTGGGCCCCTCCTGACTGCAGGGAGACATCAGGGGAAAAAAAAAGCTCCATTTAAGATACATGGCTGCACCCAAGCTGTGGTGGTGTTGCTGGTAGAGCCTGTGTGGCATTGCAGAAAACAGTGTCACAAAGGAGAACTGAAAGCCTTTGGAGGGGTTCCGCAAAGCCGCCTTCTCTGCAGGCCAGCAGCTGCCGCCTCGCCCTTACGCAACCGCTCCCTGTGGCTGAAAACACCCAGAAAGGGTGACAGGCAGCCACCGCGTGGGCACAGAGGTGCGAGGGCACCGGGAGGTGGAGGGACCCAGGACACCTCCCCTTCTCCACAGCCCCCCTGGGCACCTCAGTCCCTGCCTACAGCCCATCCTCCCCACCAGCAACGAGCTGAGCCGTTCCTTCCTCGAGCACCCTCCGTGCAGGCTGACAGAGCCCGGGGGCAACGGCCAGCCTGCCTTAGCAACATTCCCATCCCTGCATGCATTTTCACCACAGAGACCATCTCTCATTCATCCCTCCTCCCAGGAGCAGCATCTTTATGGGCCTCCAACTCCTGCCCGTTAGCTCAAGCCAAAAGGAATAACTATAAACTCAGAATAAATACTAATTAACCTGAATCTTTCTTCATATCGTGATCTGAACCAGATGCTATATCTATCTTTAACTTTAGGCTGCTTTGAGATGCACCCTCTATCCGCAGCAGGGAAAAATAAGATTCCTTCTTTTGATAAAGTTATTTGTGGGCCTCAACAGGACACATTTCTTGGCAATGCCGTGCTCTTATCTTTAAATGCTGTGAACTCACAGGGGTTTGAAAGGACATATATTTTGAGTGCCTCCAGTACAAGTTTCGTGATCAAGGAGAATTTAATCCAGTGACTTTCCCATGTCCTGCTGGAAAAAGGAGGAGCAGTGAAAGTGAGTTACTTCTCGCAGGGAGGACAGCTTTGGCAGCGCACGTAGTGTTGGATAGAGGCTGTCCCATACAACCCATCCGAAGGGTGGACAAGAGCACGGCCGCGATTTACCCCCCAGCGCAGGGCAGAGCGGGGCGGAAGCCCTACGCTATCTCCAGCTGAGCTGGCTGAAATCAGTCACGCTTTATATGGGCTTTAGTATCAGAGAGAATAATGGGACAGGGTTAAAACCGAAGATTTATTTCCCTGAGTATATCAACCTTTTCAAAGCTGCTTTGTTTTGATTTTTTCCTGTGTTGGAAGTAGCTCCAATATTTTCTAAATTACTGAAAACCAATGTTGAAAGTTAATGTCACAAAACTGTGTTTTTCATTATGACTGTTGGTAATTATGCAAGCAACATACATATAGAGAGGAAACGATACAAACCAGATTTACTGTAAAAGCCAAGACCTGTCATAAATGCAGCTGTTTTCTCTTGTAGAAAAACAGGTTATTTGGGGGAAAATATTTTTGAACTTCAAAAAACAGTGACAGGGATACCAAGCAGCTCTTGGCAAGAGCTGTGCAAAGCTAAGCTCCGCCCAGTTCCACCTCTTGACCACCTTCTGCGCAACACGGTCTCACATCAGCCAGTATTAGTGATATAATCTTCACATCACTTCAGTGTGGGCACATAAATTTTAACAAGCCTGCCAATAAAGTCCTAAAATTAAGCCTCTACCATTTTAAATTTGCATAGACACTGTTTAAGTGGTTTAATAGCGTGTTTTGTTTGTACAGCATGAATGTCAGTTGTATACAGCAGCACAACGAGTCCAGAGATGTGTCTGGCAGTGCCAGCTACCCAGGTGATGGCACTCCTTTCCATCCTCAGACCCTCCGCTGCAGAACACCGAGGGCCCCTCAGTCTGTAGGATATGTCTGACTTATGAGGCCAGCACGTTACCCACCCCATTGTTACATGGCCACGTGAGGAACTGCTTATGTGTCAGTGCACATGGTTAGCAACTGGGTCCTCTGAAATAGAGACTATTATTGGTTGCCCTATGTACCTGACTGCGAGTGCCACATCCACCCACACCTACTGCTGCCCCTCAAGAAGGGCAGCAAGGCAAAGAACTTGGGCTGTGCGCATCCCCAGAAACCATCTCCACAGCTACCAAGGGAAAGGTGGGGGGGAGAATGCTCTTCCCAAACAGCTAGAAAGCCTCGGAGGGTTAATCCCTAATAATTTCAGTTTATTGGCTCTTGCCTGGAAATGAGAGGAAACAGTGTACAGCTGTGAAGAACTGCGCCTCAGTTACCTCTGATCTCCCAGAAAAAGCCCACAAATCTATGCTGAAGGAAAGAACTGCAGCTCTACCCCAGGAGAGGTGGAACAGGTATTTGGTAGCCAAAACCACTGAGGATTAAGTACTGTTCCACCTTCTTGGTGAGTCCAACCACCATCTACCTCCTCTCTGTGTCTGGCAAAGTGGCTGTGTTTCCCAAGGTAGTAAGGCACTAAGCGTGCAGAGAGAAGCATAAGGGACAATCAGAAGTTACTTCGTTCTTACCAAACCTGATGGGAATTATATAACCACTGTTTTCTGAGAACCCTGCTAAATTTAATGCCTAAATTGCTCTTAAGTCCTTCTATTTAGGGTATTTGCTGGCTGTAAATCTCCAAAGGTACCTAGTCAGTAAGGAAAACACTGGCCAGAGTTTAGGCTACCTGAACAGAGTCCCAGGTGCTCGTGTGTATTTTAGGTACACAAAACAACCTTTAAAAGTCTGGTGAAGAGTCCTCTCCTTGAACGGAAGGCTCATATTCTTAGATGAGTCCCATAACCAAAACTGCCATTGTAACAAATGCACAGGCATCTCCCTTCCTGAATGTGGGTGGTTTTGATGCCTGCACTGGTTATAAGAAGCAATGTCCTGGAGAACATGAAATTTAGTAAGATGAGTAAGTACGAAGTGTGGAGGCAGTAAGAGATGATCCACATATTATGTGCTTTTATTAAATAATTTATAAATAAATATCAGCTTTCCCTAAACTGCCCCTCAGCATAGCAATTACATGTTGACTGATTTCTTGTTAGGGCTGTTCTTTTATAATAACAAACTGTTCCCAAAGCCTCACATACAGAGAGCTAGACAATCAAAGCACTGTGTGCAATTTTCCACTTAATTCATTCAGTTAGCTGCAATTAAAACAATACAATTCAAAGCCTTGTGTGTTTCTCTGAAAAAATACAAAACTTTAGTTGTTACTATTAATAAATACAACCTACAAGAAAGAGTTAACAAAGCCCCTTTGTCTTCCCTGTTGTAGTAGAGTAATTTTCTTATCCTTTTCTGTAGATCCCCTGGCAGTCATCAATATTTCTTTCAGTCACTGTTCTTCAAAAGACACGCACTTTTCATTCAACCGCACAGAAAGAAAAGGAATTCAGTGGGCCAGATTCCCTCGGTGGTCAAATCCATTCACCACAGCTAGCCGGGGGGGAATCTGGGTGAAGGTGCAGGGGTCTCATCAAGAGAATCAAACCTATTTAGAAGGGAAGAGGTCATAATTTTAGCAGGCAGCAATCAAATTCCTCTTGAGATTTTACCTAGATATTTTACCTAAATATTTCATATTTCTGGAAAAGCAGTGTCTTCATGGCTACGAATCTCTGCTCACCCACTTAATATAAATGACATACCAAGTTTTAGTGTCACTACAGAGCCATTCCTTTTTTATTTCATGGGGCTTCACTGATGAAACCTCATAACAATCTAATTAATATTATACCAGTTTCACAGATGCAAAATAGAACAGAGGCTGTATCCTGCCCCACAAGAAAGTGTTTAGCCATCCTAATAGAGCAGCTGTGACTGTCTCCCATACTACCAAGCTGCCCCAGTACTGGGCAGATTTCCATCAGCCAAGAACTCCCTCAGAGTGTGCAGTGCTCAGACAGCAGCAACATCTCTGCAGACCGAGGATGCACTCTGTTTGTCCAAGTCTCGCAACATTTCCAGAGCTTCTATGAGCAAGGTACATCTCAACACTGTCCTGAGTAGAAGCTGATACTCCTGACGTGCTACTTTTCGATATGTTGATTCAGTACTTCAGCTCTGTTGACAGAGGCTTTGATTCAGCCTACTCCTGCAACAGAATAACAAACCACTGATTTGGATCTGTAGTTCTAATTATTATCCCACCAACATAAATGAGCATTTCATTTAAGCTCAGTTCCTCAAGAAAGAACTATTGTGCCTACTTTGATAAGATGGTATGAAATTTATCCAAACATTTATCAAACTATGTGAAATCTTATTGGAAGAATATGTTCTGACATTCTGTGAATAAAGTCCCCCAAGAAAAAGTAACACCAAAATGTGTGTCAGAGCAGAGATTCCCAAAGTCTGGACCAAAGGGAATTCACAACTCATCTAGTGCTCACCTTTATTCTTTTAATCCAGCACACAAGCAGCACAAAAAGGGGATGGCAAAGTAAAGAACCCAAACCACCATTTTTTTCCCAGAAAGGCAGAACTCTCTGCCAAACCCAGCTCCAATTACAGAAACATTTTCCAGTATTTTCCTTCCTTCCTTTCAGTTACTGTAGTTCTACAAATACGGTCAATGAATGACAAGGAAGGAAATTCATCAGACAAGGTACTTATTCCAAAGTTATTCTAATTAAAAGAAACACTAATATCATACTCCTGGCATATGACTTTTATGCTTGAAGAATCTTGCAGTTTGCATATAACCTGGGTGAAAGAAATACAACTGAAAGACAACATCTCCAACTGCTGATGAATGTTTCCAGCAAGTCGAACAAAAAAAAAAAACCCACACAAAACCCCCCTAACCATCTCTGCTTGGCACATGTTTTTTCCAAATGTGTTTCCTTAGCTTAGGTCGCTATAACAGAGATAACACTAGGCAGATAGCAGCTGTATGTGTTCTGTAACAGACATGCTTTTCATAAGGCGTTTCAAGGCAATTGGATTACTAACAAACTTAATAAAAAGTTAAACTTATCATCAGTGTATACCAGGGATCATGTTATTACAGTAAACTATATACAGTAAGGCACTGTCCATGAAATCAAAGAGATATTTCATATCACTTTAATATACCGACATTATCGACCAACCTATAAAACCGATAACATTTTCATTATCATCTACACTTAACCTTCTTTATGCTTTCAAGTGCCCTTATGTCCAATACCTGAAAACATGCAATTCAGTTCCACAGAGTAACTCCAAAAATCACATCAAGGAAGTTCTTTATTGGTTTCTCTCAATGACTTCCAGATTAAATCTGTTCTTCTATAAACACAGTAAAGGTTTTCTGTAAGTGTCTAGTCTAAAACTTGAAGTTGAAGTTAGTAGATCTTTTCAATCCAGCAACAAAGGACCATGCAACTGGAACAAAGCTAATAACTGCTGATGACACACATACCAGAACAAAAATCAGTGCCAACACCCTTAGCATCAGAAGAATAAAACCATATTTAAAAACTAAAAGAAGATTATTGAGCACACAAAAGGAATAGGTTTGTATATGAAAGTAACCACCTTTTACCTACTCACCGTTCAGACATTTGGCTTCATTAAACTCCCAAGTATCAGTGCAAGAATGAGCACAAATGCCAGAATGCCAAGGTAAGGAACAGGCAGACATGTAAACCTTTTCACAGTCCTGTTCCAGATTGGTGCTAAAATAAGAGTTATGAGCTACATTTGTTTCAAGTAAATATAAGAATATCTATACTCAGTTCAGGCCTTCTTTAGTCATCGTCTGCTTGGGAAGAAAGGAAGAAATTATAGCTTCTGTAGAGCAGCATTCATTTTTCTCAGTGACAGAAAGCAAAAACGAACAAACTCTGGCCCTTCTCCAGTTCAAGTCAAGGACAGTTACATGTGCGAATCCCCGAGGGTGACATCTATCCAGCCTAATATGGCTGCGCTTACCCACACTGTATGCTCTCAGATCAAAAGCAGTTGGCTCAAGACTCCAGAAGAAGAAAGGTTTCACCACAAAATATTCTTCCAAATAGAGGTTGGGTGCACAAACTTACCATCTCTCCTTTTAACAAAAGCTTTCTTCCTTAAAGTTTGCTAGAAGGCGTGATCTATACCAGACACGCCGGAAGGGCAATAGAAACTTCTAGTGACCCTTCAGGGCCGTACATTTTGAATAGTTTCTGTTATGAATGACTAAGTGTTCTCCAGGCCTCCTAGAACAGGGAAACAAACAAGAGCAAAAGAAACCCTGGAGTCCTCCAGAACCTCAGCATTTCCCTCTAGCTTTCCATTCAAGTATTTCTACCCTTGGTTATTGATACTAAATAAACCCATGGATACACTGAATATAGTAGCAAATCAGCAGCAGCTAATAAAATTAAAATAATCTAGACAACATTGCTGTATTGAGCAAAATAGATTCTTCCCTCAAACAGCAGTAACAAGAGCAGACAGAAAAGGAGCAGATGGGTGGTGACACAGACCTTCAGCTGGGAAGGCAAATGGGCAGGCCTAGGCAGTTGTGTAAATTCTGTGGTTTGGTCCTGGAGATTGTGGCTTCAGCCCCAGGTCCCAATTCCTTACCACAAACCACCAGAGACCTCTCTGAGTAAATGCAAGGCCAGCTCCTTCTCAGCGAGGTTCCATCAAATTTAAATGTTGGTCACGCAAAGGGCCTCCGCCTTAAGCATCCTGCCATAGGCATGGTTATTCAGCACAGCAATATGTAGGCAACAAGTGGGCTGGAACGTGAGATAGCTGAGAGCCGTTCAGCTTGACAACCGGAGAAAACCCCCTGACCACCTTCCATCCCCGCAGGCTGCCCATCTTGTTGGACAGCCCCTTGGGAACACAACGCAGCTGCCTGCTCTGAATCAGACACAGAAGACTGCAGATTACGTAATACTGCCTGTATTCCAGCAGCATCCTGGGGATGTTAATCATGGTCCTCAGCCATCCTCTGCTAGGCACTTTCCACACACTAGGCAAAAGGCAGCCTCTGCACGTCAGGGCTGCTCTAAGGAAGGCTTGTCCACTTGCAGCAGTACCTGCAGAGCAGCAGCTTTTGAACCACTCCACGCTCTAGTATGCCGTTCCCAACATCCGAACATGGCTAACTCAGCCTGTTTCTGAACACTGGGAAAGAGGCAAACCTGCATGAGCATCAGCGGTCAAAGCCACCCAACCTGTTGACACTGGAGCTAGACAGATGAAAGCCACACGTGGGGCAGCCCCTGCTTTGCATTTTGGTAAGGATGTACACAGAGAAAGGAGTGAGGGCAGAGCTGAGACAGTGGGAAGCTCGGAGAGGAGGAGGGTGTCTGTTACTTGAAATCACTCTAAAGCACATTACAAATCTGTTAAATCATTGTGGGTTACCCTGTATTTCAGAGTAAATTAGTAACTTTTCAGAGGGAGTGAAGAAACTACCACTCCACTTTTAAATAATGAAAATGCTAAAAAACCTACACTTAACAGCTCTAAAACTGCAGCAAGTCACCCACCAACACCCACTCCTCTTGTCAGCAGGCTTTTTTCAGCTTTGCCTATTATTTGTGTCAAGCCAGAGATGTTTAATGTTTGCCGCACTTATCTGCTCAACTTTAAGGAGCCCCAAACATTACAATATATACCTGTGCCACTGACCTCTTTCCCCACGGCATTTTGGTCTATATAAGTAACATACGCAGAGTTTCCAAAATCATTTGGATTCTCTGGCTCTGAGTGCATAGCTGTAAAAAATCTGCTTTAAGATTAACATCCAATTTTATTCATGCCTGAGGCTTCACCACAGCATCTATTTTCGTAAGATTAACAGCAAGATCCCAGTTCTCCAGAAATGTAAAGAGAAACAGCCAATTGTAAGAGGAAGATGATGTTTCCTAACCTGCCCCGTTCACATCCAGGAACATACATTTTCCTAGCCCTTTCTGTGGTGGGTGTAACTTCTATTTGCATTTTTGCACCCACAGCATGCATCATGCGTATTAGTCCTTCTGCCTCCCATTAGCTGAAATGCATTTCTGATTAAACTGTGGGTGCCAAAAAAATACTAACACAAATCTCACATGTGCAAAGTGTCCCCTGAAAGACAGCTTTTACTCTGGAGGAGTTAAGAAACAGCCATCTTCCTGTACCTTCCACAACAGCATTTTGAATCATTTAACTTGAAAATACAAGTACAGAAAATGAGCGCTTGGTATTTCAGCTAATCCATTTGAAATGAATATACATGAAAACACTTCTTTTTGAACACGGCAGTCAGGGGACAAACTGAGGGCCATTTTTAACCTAAACAGCAGAAGAAAAGTTGCTTTAAAAAGTGCCTTTGGTATCTGTCCATTAGAGCTATTGCATCGCTGTCAACTTGCACTCATCTTTTAGTTCCAGCTTTGCTCCATCCTACACAGACCTGTACAAATCAATTGTCTTTTGCAAACATGCACTAACCACTGGAAAGTGAAATTAATAAAGTGCGAGAAAAGCTGATTCATAAAACTGACACTCCTGTCCCCAACAACTCTGGGTTTCTCCCCTCCAGCTAGCTGTTCGAGATAGGCAGGCAAAGTGGTAAAAGATTATCAAATTGCAACTGTCATTCCTGACAAAATGCATCTCAATGCTGGAAGGAATTTTAGGTTTTAAGCTAAAACACCACCCCAAAGGGTTCCTCAGAGCCTGTCAATATCTGTACCTTGGATGGAAAGCTACCACTGAGCGCAGTGTGTCCAACATATAGAACCTGCCACAAAATGAAGTTCTTCATAAGAAAGCTCATCTCACTCTTGGTTGGTAACAATAACAAGGAGACAAGATGAGACCATCAGTCTCAATTGTGAAGACAATGTTTTCCTCCCATATTATTCTGTCTGTCATGTTCCCTTCGGGTTCCAAAGGAATCCCTGTCTCATACATCATTATTTCCCACAAAGCTTGAAAGCCTTCAGGGGGGGTTTCTTCCTGCCCACTGTATCAGCCTTGATGTCTGAGTACCTTCAGAACAGTGACAGAGGCCTCTGCCAGCAATAAAGGGGAACATCTGCATACCAATTAAACTGCTGAGTGCTGAAGAGTTAAAAAAAAAAAAGAGGGGGGAAAGCCTTGAAAGTAAATCTGAGCCAAGTTCTAATTAATGCCCTAAGCCCCGATTCACCACAGCACTTAGGCATGTAGTTAACTTTAAGATGTATTTAGTTCCATTGAAGTCAAAAAACAGCATCGAAGAGGCAAACTACATTAGCACAATTTAATACTCTTTGGGCTAATTAATCAGCCATAAAAATTAACTATGAGAACTGTATTCCTTATTTCCCTTGCTGTGACATTTCCAGATAAAAATACTTGGATGTGGCTTGAATAAGCAAAAAGCACTACCTTGTTTGGCTGTCATGGGCTGCTGAGTCCTACAGCTGTGAAGGCCAGTCCCTAAGAGCAGCTAAAGGTACTTAGCTCTCTGCACATCACAGCCTAATGTCTGTATCCTCTACAGATAGACAGTGGTAGCAGCACACAGGCACAAAAGGCACAGCCCTTGTCCTGAGGAACAGTAATCTAAGAAAAGAACTGGCAACAGATAAGCAAAGCCATCAGGCAACTGATGGCACATCAGAGACATCTTTCCTTTTCTCTATAAGGAGGCGTTTGTTCACTGCTGGGCATCAGTGTTAGTTGTGATCGGAGGTGGCTAGGAAGGGCAGCAAACGGGGCTGGGTAAAGGAGGAAGGCTGAGGGCAGATGTGAATTTGGAGACAGAACTGGTGAGGTTACCAAGAGAGGCACTGCCAGGCAGAGCTGGGGGAAGAGGAGCAGCACTGATGTAGAAAGGGTAGATAGACTGGAGTCCGGTCCAGCCCCAAAATGTGGGCAAGGGCTAAACTCTCCTCCATTTCAGTGGAGCAGGACTGAGCCCTGTAAAAAAGAAGCCCAAAGTGCAATCTCCAGATAGCTGAATAGTCCCAGATACGTCCAAACCTTTTCTTCACTTGGTAAGCACAGCATGGTGAATGGCTGCCAAAACTGCACCAACAATGTGCAGGTTAGATTTGTCCTGAACATGCTCTGCAAGAGCCCAGAACAACCAATTTTTGAGCTGCTGACTTCACAAAGGCACATGTACAACTAACCATTCTGTAAATCAGGATGCAAGGAGAAAAGCTTGCTGATAAGGGTCATCTTGCTAGGATTTCTGCAAAAACAAAACCACAGAAAGTTTGCCAAAGTATCATTAATGGTGTACACAGACCTATAAAAGCTAGGAAATCGAGAGCAGGGGACATAAACTCCTGGCTGTGACAATACTTCTTTATCTCATCCATTATGAAACAAAAAAGAACAAAAACAACCCCCAAAAAATTAGAACACCATGAGCATAAAAGAAAGCACCAGCGCAGCTTTTCAGATTAACTTTGAATTTCCTTGCTTTCATTGGTTTAAGAGCTCTATTGTTACTCTCTTGGTTTTTTTAATTGCAGATACTAAAAATTCTTTTATCTTTCGAAGTCCTTAAAGTCTGTTATATAAATACGTAATTAAAGCCTCTTTCAACTGGGTATAATTTACTCCATAGTTTACAACAGCTGCACTAGAGCTATTACAGTTTATCATTTAAAAGCCTAATTAGGGGCTTCTTAATTAGTGGATCCTTCAGTCACTAGACTGTGACTGTGTAGAAGATACTTGTCAGCTATCGCATGTTACAAATCTGCGTGAAACGTCTGCGTGAAAACAGGGTGTGTCCGAAAAGTCATTCATTGTCCCTGCAGGTCAACCCATCTGAACCCGCAAACCTCCATGCTACATCTACGCTCTCCTCCCCAGTGCAGAGCTGGTCTGCGCACAGCCTTTCCCTCCTCCACATGTTGTTGGGAAGCACCAGTGCATCCCAAGGCAAGCCTCCAGCCTAGCTGAGCTGACCTGCTGCGACAGTCCATTCTGATGTGACCGTTCTCATGTTCAAACACAACCGAAAGAAAGGATGGGTTGGTGTCCACAGACTGCTCACGCTGCTCTCATGCAGCTCATCAAACACTTTCTCCAGCAAACACAGCTCCTCTCTGCTGCCGCTCTCTCTCTCAGGAGCTTTGCACCATGCTGGATTCACTGGGCAGCTTCTCTGTGGTGCTGAACGTACTTGGATCACTAGAAGGCAGAAGACAGGATCCACTTACTGCCTCTCATTTATAGCCACTGACACAGATTTACCATTAATCACCAACAAATTAGCAGTCAGTCACCGAGATTTTAAATGCAATATTTTCCCAGGGAAGGGACTGTAGCTCCTTCATCCTTCCCCCCTGGGGCGCATGGTGCAGGGAGAAGCTGGTGGAGACATAGCTAGTCTCTGCAGGAATTGCTCACTGCAACAAGCTTCATACCAGCTCGGGGCTCACAGGAGCAGCAAGCAAAGAGCTCTTCCAGACCACACTCTGGAGGACTGGTGAGGTTTTGTTAAGTTTTCACCTGCTCGTAACACAGCAGCTATGTTAATAGAGGGTCAGATTTGGGGCCTGCCAGCATTTGGGAGCATTCCTTTAAACAATACAGTGGCAAAATCATGAGTTTTTATTGACTGCAGGATAATATAAATCAGCTATTGAAAACCTGTATCATTAGCGCTATTGCTCTCCAGTGGAAGATAGCTGCTGTAATGGATTGGCCTCTCCATCTCATCCTCCCACTGGAAAACAACATATACAGGACCGATCAATAACCTGATCTAAGTTACTTGTAGACATGTCAGGTGCAAATATCTCCCTTTCCCAAAGGTTTTAAAGACCAGATATTTTTGCAAAATTTAGGCCAGGCAACGAATTGCTTTGGATAAATTGTCATTATGGCGGAGAACAGCATAACCAGATCCACCCACATTGTTACAAGGAAGTTTTAAATAGACAAGCAATAACTTTATTATATGCATATATTACTTTGCGGGGTCAATAGCTCAAGATGTTCCTTTGCAACAGGATAAATTTCCATTTGAAAAGCATTTTCTATAATATCCATGTTGCTGAGGAGCCTCTGTTTGAAAGGAAATAACTAGATTATTTCATCATAGGGTTTGTCACTAATTTCTATAGCTGAAATCCTACAATACCTTCAAAATTAATACCAAAATCTGCTGTCATTACTAGGGCCAGGATTTCATCCTATTGTGTCATAACATATTACCCACTTAATTTAGTGTTGCCAAATCTGAAGTCAATGGAAACCCTACAGGTCACAGCCTTGTTTCCCCACGGATCAGCAGAGACGCTAGAGAGGTGTTTAAGAGCCTTCCCTATATAAAGATGGCATTACTTTCACTCCATCAGCATGATTGAAGCACGTACATGCATTTCTTCTTCTTACCCCACTGTCACTTGCGCGCACATGAAGGGGATATAGAATCATAGAATCCTTTAGGTTGAAAAAGACCTTTAAGATCATCAAGTCCAACCATTAACCTAGCACTGCCAAGTTACCACTCAACCATGTCCCTAAGCACCACATCTACATCTTTTGAATACCTCCAGGGAAGTGACTCAACCACTTCCCTGATACATTGCTTGACAACCCTTTCAGTGAAGAAATTTTTCCTACTATCCAATCTAAACCTCCCCTGGTGCAACTTGAGGCCATTTCCTCTTGTCCTATTGCCTGTTACTTAAAAGAGACCAACTCCCACCTGGCTACAACCTCCTTTCAGGTAGTTGTAGAGAGCAATAAGGTCTCCCCTCAGCCTCCTCTTCTCCAGGCTAAACAACCCCAGTTCCCTCAGTCATTCCTCATATGACTTGTCCTCCAGACCCCTCACCAGCTTCATTGCCCTTCTCTGGACACGCTCCAGCACCTCAATGTCTTTCTTGTAGTGAGGGGCCCAAAACTGAACACAGTGCTCAAGGTGGGGCCTCACCAGTGCCGAGTACAGTGGGACAATCACTTCCCCAGTCCTGCTGGCCACACTATTCCGCATACAGGCCAGGATGCTGTTGGTCTGCTTGGCCACCTGGGCACACTGCTGGCTCATATTCAGCCAGCTGTCGACCAGCACCCCCAGGTCCTTTTCCTCTGGGGAGCTTTCCAGCCACCCTTCCCCCAGTCTGTAGTGTTTCATGGTGTTGCTGTGACCCAAGTGCAGGACCCAACACTTGGCCCTGTTGAACCTCATATAATTGAATACATGTATTATATTATCTATGTATAAATTTAAGAAGATTACAAACCAGGTCAGAGGGGAGCTGAAGCACAGTTATTTCACAGTTACTATGTTACAGCCTCCAAGGATGTCCATGGACACACAAAGAAGCGGATATGCACTGAGTCCTGGCTGTACACTGAGTCCTGCTGCAGCACTGACATCAAGGCAGTCTTTTCGGGGCAGAACAGACAAACACTAGCCATGGCTTTCTGAAAGGCGAGCTGTCACCTTCTGGAAGCCCTTGTGGCAAGCTGCCTACAGATTCAACTGAGAACTTCACAGGGACATCATATTGCTTTGAGCTGACCTTCCTAGAAAACTTTGCACTCCAAATTCCTGGAAATCCTTGCACCCTAAATCAAATACCCTTTTAAACAGGTCCTTGTTGTACAACACTTATATTGTGTGGCCTGCACGGCACTAATGCCTACTTTATTCAATAAGTTCAGTGGCATCCAAAGTGATGCCATGGAAATTATTTTATCTGATTTCATTTTGCATTGACTTCTGTGACACAAGAGGTGGGATGGTCTTTCAGAAGGGGAAGAGGCCACAGAGATGACAGAAGAGGAAGAGGTTAGACTAGCATAGTGGCTGGGTTCAGGTAGCCACAACCATAAAGCAGAGGTGAAAGCTGAAGACAGAGGAGAAAATAACATCATGCCAATCTGCTTTCTTTTCAATTACTTCTACTTAATTTGCCTGCAGGCCCCAAGCAAGTACCGTGAACCTCCTCTTTGCAGCAGGGCAGACACAGTGCACCCCAGCATGGAAAATGCTGGGAGAGCAGAGCAGCAGAGGAGCCAGAGGCTCAGTGAGGCCGAGGACCCTCTGGAACACAGGGCCTGCAGAAGCCAAGCAAGTGTGGCACAGCCACAGCTCCCAGCAGGACAGCTCACCACCTCAGCTCCCTCAGCACCGGGGAACCTCGATGAGGAATCAAAGCACCTGCACTCAACCCACCAACTGTCCCAGCTGCGCAGGCTGGTGCCTGACCCGCTCCAGCCCTGGGGCTGCTGCCTGAAGCACTGGGTTCAGAAGAAAGAAATGGATCCCTCTGGCAATCAAGAGATCCCTAAGGGGGCAGGATCATGGATTATAATTTTGTGTAGTCCTCTGCTGTTCCCCTCCCCCCAATTTATTTTTAATAAATGAAAACACGCCAGAAGAGCTCAACGTATTCTTTCAAAACTTCTCTATTTCACTAACTTGTTCCAGCCTCCATCACAGCTCTTTCCTTGTCAGCAACTGTACCACTGCGCTATACCTCTGCCCACGCACAAATGCACTGGTTGAAGGTATGAACTGGAATCTCTCTGTTAAAGGAACAAGCAGGCATCCCAGAGACTGACACAGCTGCTATTTGCATGTAAAAGAGGAAAAGAAGGTGCATGACTGAGCCCAAATTAGCATGAGCAAAGCCTCCCACCACATTTGCAAACTACAGCTTGCACAGTGGTGCTAATAGAGGTGCACACTTTCTCACAAAGATTTCTACCTCAGCTACAAGGAAACGTGGCTAACAGTGGTTCACAGAATTTGACATCACGTGAACTTTTAAATCCCTGTTTTACTAAAATTTACAGAGTGCCAGAAAAAGAGAAACACAGTGGATGCAAGGTGAGGTGGATATGCCCAGGTTTAATTTTGTCTCCACTTCCAGCTTGATTCCTGAAGCTGGGTACTTCAGCAAGAGCCTCCATTTTTCTAAGGCCACCATTACTTCTGTACCCCTATATTTTTGAATGTCCAGAAATATTCACAGTGCTCAGTGCATCTAAAAATGAAAACCAAAATAAGCAGGGCAAATGCAGATCTAACACTCCATGTCTCATTTCCACCTTTCGAGAAATGAGGACTGCTAACCTCTTTTTCACCATCAACTCTTTCAAAGGGATGCTGTAGGGATTCATTTATGTCTGCAAAGCCTTGCTGAAGACACACACTTCATAAACTATAAGATTTCCAGATTTTAACACAATCTTTGTCCCTTTCTCTGGCTATGTACACACACACCTAAGCATCCATGTTTGTGCACATACCTGAAAAGTCATGAAAAGAGCATTAGATGTCTCAGTAGACCATTTAAGCAGCGTAATCTTATTAAGAACTGCCCCCAAACCAAACTGCATTTTGAGGTCTTGTTGCAGAGAAGCTATAGACTCTTTTTACTTCGTCGTCATACTTTTATGGAAGCTGTTGGAACAATTCAGTGCCTCCGCTATTTCCGCAGTAGGTTTAGCTCATCTGAGAAACTAGAAAGAACACTAAATGCAGACATTAATGGTAATAAAATCAAAGCTAAGCCCTACATGAAGAGAAACAAATTCCAAAATGAAAAATTCGATTACACAGTACCTGTCTCCTGTCTTGACTTCCTCATTATACGTAGAAATTAACCCTGTCATTAAGTACTTTGATCAGGCTGTACATAAACAGCTTATAACGGCATGAAATCTACCACAGCAAGCAGGCAAATGAACAAGGGGAGAAATACTGACATTTGGGGCTGCTGTCAGATATCAAGTGCTCCTACTCCCTCAGGGCCAAACTGCTAGACTAAATGGGGTTACTCCAAGGATTAATTGCTCCCTCCTGGTTTGCAGTACTTCCAGAAAGTTTCCATAATAATATCTAAGAGGCTATCATTTGGAGATCAGTAGCATCTTTTTAAGACCTTTGAGAGATTTATAAGTTAGGCTGTTGTTACTGCTGTTAGGCTAAAACTCGATACAGAAATTCCCAGCCCATGACTGAGCTAAAGCAGCATGCGGTCAAATTGGTCCACGTTTGCATTGCTCAGAAGTGAAGTATGGCACCATTTCACATACTCCAGCTCCAAGCATTTGTCTCTTAAATTTGGAGAATTTCCAGGCACTAATACATATCATAAGCAAGATTTCTGGGCAATTGAGGTGGGATTTTTTTTCTGATTTCTTTGTTTGTTAGGATTTTGGAGCAGAAGTTGCTTTCTTCTGGGATGCGTTTAACTCAGCGTAACTTTACTTACTTGCAATACTATCTAAATTCCTTGCACATAGAGACTGCTACGCAACCAGAGGCCGTTAGGCCAACAGGGTCTCTTCCCAGCTCTGCCCCTGACCGGCCATGAGTCCAATACCCACCTCTGAGCCCTGTTTTCAAGCAGCTATGTTTCCTGTTAGCTCTTCCTGCCTCTTTGGAGAAGAGACCCTCAGCTTGGAGACAGACAGAGTGGCCAGGTACAACACCCGCCCCTCAGCACTGCCTGGGGGCACCCTGTTTTGTTTAGAAAGTACAGCTCAGATGCTTGCTCCTCTCTGCTCTCCTAGCTTAGCTGTGATGGGGTTTCTGGTGATTTGCCAATTACAGCAGGTACACATGTAAGGGAGAAATCCTGACCCAGGAGAGGCAAAGGTAGAGTTTCCCACTGTCTTAAAGATGGCCAAGATTTTACCTTTAACATCCTAATAAAAGCTTGGAAAAACACTAAGCAACCCCACAGATTATTTGGTTTTGTATGCATTGCTAAACATCCTGCAGAACAGATATTTTATTATTCCTAGAAGCACTGAAGTCCAGTATTTCCTCTGCTTCTCACAATCCATTCCTTTATCCCATTGCTACAATCAGCTCCAGGACATTATAGCAAGACATCGTTCAAAACGGCTATCACCACAATTTAGCCAAACTCAGTCCTAGACCATAACAGCTCAAACAAAATATCACAGGCACTGCAGAGCTTCCCAGCATACTGTTCTCACTCTGTAAAACTGCGTAACTGTTATACTCATGCCCCACATACCAGTTCTGTGCACACAAAAACAGTCCTTTCGAGATCTACAAACACCCAGACACTCCTTTCTGTACAGTCACGCAAAGAATGCAACCATGCCACAGCAATATGGGTATGCACCAGGCAAATAGTACTGCAGATTTGGATAGACTTGGAGGCTTTAACCTCAGCTACAGAGGGGGCGGGCAAGTCGAGGCAAAGGTCTGTAAAGGCAAGAAGATGAGCAGTCACTCACCAGTGGGCAGAGATGACAGGGCTCGTAGGAGAGGGCGGCAGGGAGGAAAGGTGCTCACAGAAGGCAGTTTGCAGGGGATGGAGCTAGCTGGAGGCAGCATTTTTACATCTGGATCTAATGAACCGGACCAAACTCTTTCAGCATATGTGTAGTTCTAGTAATAAAGCAAATTAGACATTTCTTCTGAATTTGCAGTTCCTGTTCAAATTCATTTTCTTAAGTATTGGTGGGTGTTTCACCAACAGTAAAAGCTGTGGTAAGGGTATACCTGAAATTTCTAGCAAACCCAGAAGTGCCTAACAATCCAGGCTGCAAATGCACATTACATATACCAAATACCGTATCGTTATCATTTGACACTTTTATAATATGGCAGCTTCCTTTCTAAAAATAATTCACTATTAATAGCAATTTTATGTAAGTAGCAACGTGCCAGGGATTTCTCGCAGATCCCATCCTTGAAGAACCCCCAGGTTCAGCAAGGCACTCAAATCTCATCTGCAGTGTCTTCTAGTGATTACTGTTTCATTCATCTCTTCAGTAGTCTGGAGTTTGCTCTTGTTCCCACTGAGCTCAGTGACCAAATCCAGCCTTCCTGGTGAACTGCAGCATGCAGAGCAGATTAAGGGCTCCAGCCCTGACCGAGCAAGACATTTTTAAGCATGCCTTACCTCTAAGTGTATGTGTTGCTTCAGTAATCAATGTCATCACCTACATGTAGCCAAGCAGGTTGTTGTCTCTGAACAGTTGGTGCCATAACCTGGGAAAACTCGCTGGCACAGCTTTGGAGCTGCTCTAGAATAACTCACGAGTAATGTACATTGGCACTGACACGCATCAGCCAGGAAAAGCGTAAACAGGAGAAGCAGGAACAGCTACAGTTGGCAGTGCTTTACAAAACACGCTTAATGGCTGTTGGGAGGCAAGGCCTGAGCCTTGTTTTAGGTTTGAAACTGCACTTGCGAAGGAAGGCTGTGAAGAAGCTGGCCTACCTAAATGATTTTCAGGGGATGGCAATACTTGTAGTTAAGATAAACAAAATTTTATTAAAGGTTTGTTTTTACTAAATCTATGTTCCTGCTCTTTGACTGGATTTAAAGCAGGGAGGTAACTTTATCCCACCAGTAACAAATCCCAGCCAAGGAGAATGACATGTATAGAAATGCAGTTGGATCTGCCAGATAGGAACGCCTTAGCTGCAGAGTAAAGAATTACAGTATAGCCCCCCCTTGCAGGGCCAGAGTCTCGTAGATATACCCAGGACACTCAGCACCTGCAGCTGCCATTGTAGCTAATGGGAATTGCTGGTACTCCGCACCACTGAGGTTTTGTCTCTAGGAGAGAAATTTATGATTTGCCATGAGCTCATTGATTACAGGAGTCCGCCACAAAGACGCACGCTTGAAATGAACTTGAGTTTTCAGTCCTCCCCTTGGAGTACACATACAACTATGGGCCTCCCCTAGACAAAATGATGTATGAACCCCAGCCACACACCTGAGAAGTTGGTATCTAGGTATACCCCCAGCGTTCCCATCAGGAAAACCTCTCCAGGCAGCTGCAGATTAAACTCAGGTTGGAAGAACATCCCTTTGATAGGTCCAAGCCTTCCTAACAGCAGGCTGGGGCTTGTGGCTAGAAGAACACAGGCCTACTGAAAAGCATGCTAATGCAATTGCCTTCAGGAGGTGATAAAAGTCAGGAAAGCAGTACACAAAGCATTTCCAGACCTGAGTCAGAGAAGAAAAGCGTGAAGCTCCTTAGTACAAGGTCTAACTCCCTTTCATATCTGCAGGCCTCAGACGTGCTGTCAGGTAAACAGCATGAGTCACAGGTATCTACCACATCCCTTCTCAGCAGTCTTTATGCTATCACTCTGCCATTGATCCTCTGCTAAATAGCTAGAAAGTCACAGAGAAATATTTCTTCCTTATTTTATCTGCACATCCTCTCCCGAGATTGACTAGTAAAGAAAGCAGAACGGAAAATATTACTACTTTCAGTGGCCTGTCCCTGCTACAGAAGTCCACACTTCTTCATGAAAAGTGTCATGGTGCACGCCACAACTGCTTCCATTCACAGCCACCTCTGCTGAGGTGCCCACTCAAAGATGCAGGAATCCTTTGGAAATGGGGCCTGGTTGTCCTCTCATTTTCCCTGCAGCCTGTATTTGCATTCGGACTCCCTAACTTCTTATTGCTGGCTACGAAGAGCTGACAATGACATGCCACAGGTTTCTTAGCAAAATAAGACACTCTTGCCGTTTGGAAGTCTCTCCCTGTTTTCTTTCGCTCCAAAGAGACTTCACTGCACAGGGCAGATCTTCAGTGATGGACAGTGCTCTGCTGAATTTCTTGGATTAGCAGTTATTTACACGACACAAAGATCCTGCATACCATCCAAGCCACTACTTTGCATATTGTGCACTCTCTTCCACAACAAGATTAGGTATCATGACTTAGAGAACAGAGTTAGTACGAATCAATATGGTTTTAAACTGGGCATCTTGGCTTCCAAGGTGTAAAAATGATTTGTGGCTTGGTGCTTGGTTCTCAAGTAAACACCCAAAAGAGGCCATGGAGGGTGAAAAACAGAAACTGACATTCCTTTCTGTGGAATGGGATAAGAAAGAACTGTGCCTCTAGAAAAGATTCACTTGATAACACTCTTCCTTCATTTCCTGCTGTTATAATGAGCTAAACACTCCTAAAGGGACAGCTCTTGAAATACTCTTGGATTACTTGTGAAGCAAGTATTAATAAATTGTATCAAATTACTAATGTTTGTGGTCTTTTTTACTAAGTGTATTTGTTTCCCATAATCACAAATCCAAACAAGTGGAATAATGGTAGTAACACACTGAAGTGTCAAAGATAACAGTGGAACAATTACTGTTGGCTGTTGCCAACAGCCTCCATCGAGTCAGTGAGCCTACAGAAGGAGCCTCTTCTGCCCAGCCACCGCAACCATCAGCACCAGTCCCTACACAGCAACACTTTACGTAGCTGGTAACTCTCCCCTCATCTGCCATTTAAATACGGCCTAAGTGAATAACTTAGAAAGAGCAGCTGCATGTGCCATGACCGATAGTGTTCATTTTGATGAGCTGCTCTGTTGGTAAGATTTCCTCTGAATTAGGAGTCTGGATACCCCATCGGTACAACTGAATGGACTGTTTCCCAGCAGAGAAGAAGATCATTTCTGCTCCCAGGCAGCAGCCACAGGGCTGGTGGTAGAAAAGGAACAATTGTCCAGATTACACTGGAGTAATTCAAAAGGTGGACACTAATGGACAGGAGGATAACTCTCCACACAGCTCCACCCTTCCCTACTTCATCAACTAATTAAAAACACATCCAGGTAACTTTTGTCATTGGTTCCAAGTTAAAAGAGAAACTAAAGACTTTGCTGATCTGAAATTGTTAGCGCTTGGCATTTAAAAAGCTCTTCAGAAGGCACCTGACAAACGCATTACTTCATCTTTGAACAAAAGTCCTTTTTGGGGGGAGTCAGGGGACTGTTTTTTAAGTAGTTGGTGGAACCGAGGTGCTCATGATTTTCCTGGGAAATATGTGAAAATTAATCAAACAGCTGCAGGCACAGCAAACCACTGCAGCCAAGCTCCTTATTTATCTGTGTCCAAAGGCTGGATTCCTCGGTACGAAGAAGGCAAAAGCCATAGCTGACATTCCTCTGCACCTGAAACTGTCATGACATCTCTCTTCCAAGTGCCCCTCTCCACAGCCTCTCCTCTCCTGGGCCTATCTGCATTTTCTTCCCTACCTCCTCCTATGTAATTTCATTGAATTTGGTCAAAAGGATATTTCCAACCACCTGTCAAATTTGGATGAGACTAGCCAGGATAGCCAAAGTCACACAGGAGGAAGGGCACACTTGCATTGGAGGCCAGATTTTAGTGGCACACTGAAAACTCCCCCAACATTTCAGCACCTGCATTGCTGTAAGCCTGAAGATGACCTTCATCACACCTCCACAGTACCAGGTGCTCTGGGATGGGACCCCACAGAAAAGAGCACAGTCTTGGCAAATCTGTGCCCTAGAGACTGCCTCAGCCCCAGCTAAGTACTGCAGAGCAGCTGTGTGCTCCAGCTACTCCAAGCAGTAGCGTAGGAACAACCATCCCCTGCAAACGGAGGCCCACCTCTCACGGCAGCAACAGGCTGAAAGCAAGGCACAGGGCACTTTCATATGGACAAAGGTAGGGATGGCGTTCCCATCCTTCCTTTTTATGCTAATATGAAAAACCCGGTTACCTGTGAGAAGATTAGGCCCTATCCAAAAGGCCACTTACTTCTTCCTGACAGCTAACCTTCCATCATACAGCCAGCACATTAAATGAGATTTCAATGTGGGCAAGCAGGAGGCCAGACACAAGTCTAGAAGTAAGGGGGTTTATTTCTTACTGACCAGCTTCATAGCAGAAAGTGCCATGGTCATTCTTTCTAATTTCAGGGACCTTTTAAATAAAGTTCCACTCCAGAAGCCAAGCATGAAAGGAGAGGAATGAAAACTCTTTGATAGATAAGATATTACAAGAGACTGTCAGAAGCTTGGTAGGAGAATGAAATAACACTCTGGATACTGTCATTGAAAACAATAATGAAAGAGTACACCATTTTCTTAACTGAAGTACTATCAAATCTATGTTACTGCCACACAACATATTTTTCCTCCAAAGGTGCCAATTTCAAGCTATGACTATTGATCTCTATCTAACACTCAAAATTAACTGCACTACTAACGAAAAGTGGCACCAAATCGTTTGAGAACATCAAACAGTAAAAAGCCAATGGGGTCAAATCAAGGTCAGAATTTGATGAGTAGGGTGTCAGAAATTTAATCCATTTTGTCTAAGATAATGTATAGAGCCAGTACTGGGGCTTTTTTTCCTTTCTTTTCTGTAATTTTTTTAAGCCAGCTTCTCTCAAAAATATCACAAAACCAGACCTCAACTTTTTTATGAACTTTTTTCCATGACTGGAGAGAGAAAAGATTAAACGGACTGAAACACAGATGGCAATTATGCCTCTGTTTATTTCCTAATGAGTCACAAGATTATTTTTTGCCTTCTGCCACATCATTTCAGAATACAAGAAAACCTTATCTTGAAGGAGGCTTGAGGAGACAAAATAACACTGTTAAAAGTCCCAGTCCAGCAAGATACTTAAATGCACTTAAAAAAAAAAAACCCAAACCTCTAACCATGAGTGAAGTCCCATTCACTTAAACTCAGATTCAGAAATGATGGGTAAATCTGTTTCACCAACTGGTGAATGTGGTGGCTAGCAAATTCATTAGTGATCTCATGACAAAACATTCAACAGTGACATGTTGCATTTACATTTCAGCATCTGGAGAAAATTAAGTCCAGAACTCTGGCTAGACAAGGCTTCCCCTCTGCCTCCCCACCAGAGCCTGCGATGCCCATGCCTTCTAACCACCTGCCATTTGAATCCATATCCCCCGCCCCGGCCTGCGCAAGATATTCCCCAGCCTCAGACTTGACCAAACTCGCATCCACAACGCTTGGCTACCTCCCACACTAGAGGCAGTACAGCTACCAGTGCACTGACCCAGCGCTGGCTGGGCTCTCAAACTTGGCGGTGGCCACTTTCTTTTAAAACCCAGGCTGAGTAACTGATTCGATAGTGGCAACACCATCTGCTTCTCATATCACAGTCTAGTAATTAGCATGCTCTTGAAAGGAAGCAGAAAGTATGTATTCATCATTCAAACCCATGTCTCTCACCTCCTCAGAAGGTGCCTTAACCACAGGGCTTTGGATAGGGAACTCCCCTCTTTTCCTACTGAAATCATGCAACAAAAATTCAGGCTTTGATCCTAAAAGGGCTGAATCTTCAGCCCAATGATTAGGACACATGGCTGGAAGAGTTGAATCCTTTATCTGAGGACTTTTCATATGTTTTAGGCAGTAACTGGGGGTGGATAATATGAATTTGGATCTTGTCAGGAAGAGTCTGAGTGTGACCTCCCACCTCCTACCAGAACACACAATATGCAAAAGAGGATCCATTTTAAAGGGAGAGCAAGACATACGCTCCTCTCTGAAACAGCGCTACCTCCGTGCTGGAACACACTCGCTTTCTGCAGTAGTAGGCAAAGACATGTCTACTCAGGAGATGGCTGGTGCTTCAGAAACACCCATGTCCACAGCATATTTCTGTTTCCTGGTTCTAGGAGTTCCCCCATCAGCATCTGGACATTCCTGCAGGCATTGGGGATACTCAGGCTTATCTATCCCAAGGAACTTGAAAGACACACACAACTGGTGTGGCGAAGATAGGGCACAGTTAGGTTGAATAATTTGTTACCTAAAAATGCTTCTGACAGATGGCAAGGCTGTTCTGGAACACTGTGAACATAACAGATTTTGGGACAGGGTGCTGAAGAGAACTGATTTTAGTGGAAAGTTGGATTTTTATCAAAATGACCTTTTTCACTCCAAGTGCCTGCTTTGCATAGAAAATTGCAAAGAAAATTCCAAAAATTGATAAGAAACTGAACAACGCAGTGACTTACTGGAGTTATGGCTTGGATGTCATTATCCTTCATGGACCATTTCTTGCAGCTGCACTCCATGTCCAACATGCACCATTGCCAGACGTTTCCATGATGTGTCACAACAGCACAAGCCAACAGAAACCCATTATTCACATTAAAAAAACCCTGAGTTTAAGGAAGAGAACAGGTCATTTGTCCTGAAGACTTGCAAGTTCCCAAATCTGACGTGGAAACCAGTCGCTTCTACCTTGCTTTCCCCCCGCCTCCCCACCTTCAAAAAACCTGCTGTTTTCCATAAGAAAAAAAGTATTCCCAATCCATTCTAATTACCAAGACATTTTCAGGCTACATTCCTAAAGAAGTGAGGCTTAGTTGTTGGCACTATATGTCCATTTATCTGTCCAATGGTCAGTTCTGCCTTCCCTTCCTGTCTCCTCAACGTCTTTAGAAACTACCTGACAGATAGGGAAGGGGGAAGGAGCTGTGAGTGCTGGGTGGGAAGAGTAGATATAAAAATCTTTAGCTCTGTTTTGATACTTTGCAACCACAGTACAGATCTACATGGCAGATCAGCAAGTCTCTGAAGTTTGAGAGGAAACACTGCCAAAAGATGATGTTCCTTTTCCTTTAAAAAAAAAAAAAAAAATTTTGAAACAGTTTATTACTAGCTGTTGCATCGCGTCTGAAACTTTTGGTTTCAGTACTTACGTATGTGACGTGTATACCAAGTGGAGAAGAATCTTACTAAAACCTTCCAGGATGAAAACCTTCACGCTAGCCAGTCTAGACATTTCCTAGCAACTACAAAACTGGGATTAGATGGTGCTGCTATTCTGACTCAAATGAACAGAAAAATTAATTAAAAGAAAAACAACCTATTGAACAATAACAGGTCAACATTAGCTAAAAACAAGCTTAGTTTGAGATGGTGAAATGCTACAGTATAGCTTATTGAGGTAAATCCATTAAAATTCCAAGCACTTTCAAAAGCATGTTTAAAGCATGTATTAAAGTATATATTTGTTTGTCTTATTAGAAACTTTTTTTTTTTAAGTAAGAACCTAATTTACCTTTCTGAATTAGATTGGAAACCAGTCTTATTGGCTTCTACTGTGTATACAGCCTTCTGCATATCTAGCTACTAAGTTAAGAGCTTACTGAATTTTTAGTGTCTGCTTAATCCCTCAGCTTACTTTAGACTCCTTTTCTAAAAAGTTTCGCTTAAGTGAGATGAAAATCACCGATTTCTGACACTTTTCCTGACACTGCATAACTAGGAAAAAGGGTCATGAGGCATGTGGCACAGCCTTAGGAAGATACTTGAGTTAAATTAGAAACATCTGTCTGCCCAAGAAAAGGTTGTCTATTTGTTTTGGAATGAACTTTTAACATATATGTCTTTTTTCCCAATTCCTGGTAATTCTTCTGGCTTAGTTTCTACGTGCATATTCCATAGAAGAGGTAAAGGTTACCAGTGTATTAATATTACTTCTGTACAATGCTGTGTGTTTTCAATTAGGCTCACTCCCACAATCATTTCCATATCTAGCCACTTGCTCTTCTTATTTCTTGATAAGTGATGGCCCCTATCAGGAAGTCGGGGGCGAGTCTGTTACTGCTTTGAGTAAACAGACTAAAGGTCACTTCAGATGTTGGCTTTGACACTCTTGGTTCAATAGCCACCCACCATAGCTGTCACCAGTAAGCTGAAGTTAACTTCATGGAAAAATAGCTTTTCACTGTTGTCTTTTCAACAGAACAACCCAGCAGTGGGCACTTAGTGGTGGAATGAGGATAATACTATCAAATTCCTCTCACTGACCCCTGACAGAGACATTTGGTCTGAGATCAGGATCCAAATTCTGTAGGTCTTCCCTGAGGTCTGCTAACGTTACAGGAAAGTCCTTGTATTAATGGCATCTCTGAGTCCCAGTGTGTCCACACGGGTGCCACAGTTCTACTCATCAGTGCTCAAGGACCTTTTTAATGAGATTTCCCACAGCAGAAATGAGAGTGGCAGAAGGGATCCCAGCTACGTGCACACAGCTGACTTCTGCAGGCATGACTATGTACACTAGAACATGAAGGCGTGAAACCCAAGGCTAGCATTGGACCCCCACTTCGGGTGTCCACCAGCACAGCTGTTAGACACACACTACCACCTAGACTTCTGCAAGTATTGTTTCTTTCCTTCTCCTCCCACAAGATTAATCTGCAGGATTTTCAGCTTTGCTGAAAGAGGTGCATCCGTTGCTGGAGTGTGTTGCCAGTACACACCACCAGTGAGCCTCAACCAGTAAAAGGTCGTTACACTACTGATGCCTGGCCACCGTCTCCCACACACCTCTTCAGCATGAAAGCAGGAAGAACCCAGCAGACAGGTCTAAAGATACTATCATCCTGCAAAAGGAGAAGAGTTGCATGACTAGATCTAAGACCCAGAGCAAAGGCGAAAGCACCCACAGGGCTGATACAGCAAATACGTCTCGCATTGACCTCTCTACAGATTGAGCTATGCATATCCCATGAGGGACACCACCATGCAAGGTGGAATCCAAAATTCTTTACAGAATGACCACTAAAGTCCTTTCAGTAAACTTTCCATAAACAAAATTAGGTACTTCAGGCTCCTAGGCTTTCATTTGAGGCATCTGAAGATAAGTATTTCAAAGATGATGGAACAGACGACTCTCACTGAAGTAGCACGTAAAAAGTTACTGTGGACTCATTCAGGCCCCTAGAATCCTATTCTGATACTGCCTCATGCTTCATCTCTCTCCCGTCACACCAGTGAGCAAACAACTCAGTGGCAAGGCATCTCAGACATTCTTCATCCTCCCCAGCCTGAACATAGTATCTCCAGTAAGTGAGGCACTGTTGGATCTTGCAGTGTCAAACCGTACACCCTGCTGGAAGGCACAGTCTGTGTCCACTTTACAAAAGCAGAAAAGGCACAGCACAGCCCAACCCTCCTTGTCCAGCTAGAGAGATAGGTCTGAGCCTCTCCTATACGACAACATTGACTGTTAGTAAAAAAGAGATTTATTCGAGTGAGGGAACAGGTTGTGTCGATAAACTATCTCCATGTTTCTGTTAAGAGACGTACATACTAGTACATGGGTTCTTAAATGTCTACACAAGTACACCTCGTATCATCTTTGTCTCACCTCTGTGTAGCTAAAAAAAAACCAGAATGCTGAAGAACAGCTAAAGGAAGACACCAAAAATACGTATATTCTTCAAAGATGCTGCTGTCTTTCCAGAGCCAGACACCCAGGCTACTGCATCCACCAGCTCCTTTGCTTCAAGACACACACAAGAGAGTAGCTACCAGAGCATCCTGTTCTTTTCCACAACACTTTGTGGGATCCAGCTGTAGCCATTGTGACCTCTGGTGCTTCCCTCACATCCAGCATGGGCTGTTCTGCCACCCTTAGAGATGAAATTTCTGGGTTTTAGTAGTCATTCCTAGCACAACAATTCACTCAGAGTGGTATTACCACATAGGTGCTAATAGACAAAAACTAGTGAGGACAGAAATGGGATGTGCTATTTCTCCCTCCCTCCACTCCACGGCAAACAGAGCTGAAGGCTTTAGAGATCTCTGCAAAAGCAGTCAAGCCCAACTTCCACAGAGTCCTATATGGTATTGTATAGGCACAGTCATAGCTGTTTTCTCCAGACACGGGGCTCCATTTTCCAGTACATAATTTTCACTTTGCGCTAAACAGACAACAGAGTGCGAAAACTCCCTTTTTTGGGTTTGACATTATCATACATACAAGAAAACCATCTGCAGCTTTCAGCTTCAGCTTTTGCTCCAAGTTGGGATCTTGCAGTTACTTTTCCCAATACGTTTTCCAGCCCAGACATTAATTCAGTCTACTCCCTACTCCAGCTGCTTTCCCCCTCTGTAAGCAACATCTGCTTTCTAGCATGATGCAGGAGTCACTAAACAGCACCTGAGCAGAGTGCTTATAACCCCAGGATGCCATATCACAGAGCAGGCTCCTTGAATCTAGTACTTACCCAAAAAGGGCACGTTCCAGACAGCTGCGCAGCCCCAGCACTGCTCACTCATGAAGGGTGGAATAGCACAGGTGGGACTTCACCGCAGTCCGATATCACAACCTGCCATATCTTTCTAGATAAAAGAATCTGGGTAAAGAAAACACAAGCTGTATTTAAGCAATAATACCTTCTGGGAATGTCTAGCAAAAAGAAGTGTTCTGAGGAAGGAGCTGTGCCTCTGGCCCTCACCCTCACCAGTCAACAACTCCCAAGCTGACTGAGTTAAAATAGCTGACTTAAAAGTCATAATTGCTATTCTCAGCAGTAAAATACAAAAACTTTTTTTTAATGTACCTTTTAACATGCTGCAAAGTTAAACACGGCTTGCATGTTACCATGGATATAATTTCATGTTTAGAAGACTGGTCTTTCCTGGCAGCTAAATGCCTGCATGGGAACAAACAGCAAAGCAGGATTTTGTTTGGCATTTTGCTCCGTTTAAGATAACAGCTAACTACTTTTTCTGTTAACAAGGTTTTGATTTCACTGGAGTTGCTCTAGGAACAGAGTTCATCTCATTGGCATTAAACACATTACAACTGATCCTCCAGTTTGTGTGAGCAGAGCCCTGAACTCATGAGAATCAGGGCCATAGGATCAAGTTCTAGCATGTTCGTGTATCTGCCATGGGTGGTATCAGACAGTATACAGTACGTGAAAACATGCTTCATCTCTGCCTGATGAAGAGCCCACTCCAAATCCAGAGTGCAGGGGTTGAGCTAGAACTAACTTTTATTCAGAGTAAAAACATGATCAATTCTGACTAAACTCAAGGCAGTGAAGTTAGGTTTTCATTTGAGGAGAGGGGCAGTTTTATTCCAGAGGGTCCCAGGAAAAATCTCCAAAATGGAATTGCTAAATTCACTCATATCAACTTGAAATCAGCTGCATTCAAGCAGAAAGGTTAATAGAGTAAGAATAAAATCCAGACCGGCAGGAAGGTAAGTGTTACCATTTTAGAACACCAAGTCTAAATGCCTCCTTCACATCCACACTTAATTACTCGTGCCCACATCTATTTCAAAAACTGTGTGTGTATTCCTAGCCCTACTGAATGACTTCTGTGGCAAAAGTCACCTGGTCTTCAGTGGGACAACATTTCATCCCTCGGTGAATAAGCCCAGGAATAGCTTTTGGCTGCTGGCTGGTAACGTGTAGGATTGTAACAACTCAGCTGCTATTGCTAGAAGATCTGAAAATAAAATGTAATTGCACAGACAAATCAGGGGATTACACCACCTCATGTCCCTCCAAATCACGCAGCCAGAGTGTTTACCTGTGTCTGTGTGTTGCTGTCATGAAAAGTTCAGTACCTATTTCAGTATCAGAGATGCATATCAGTCAAATTTGACTTCAGCTTTTGAAGTGGGTGGAGAGCAACACCACCCCTTTCCTGTACTGAAGTCTGCAACAAAACTGCATTTTACTCACAAACATATCTGTAGTTCTGTTGTGTTCTGACTTTTTAAAAAAATAATCTCATTGGACAGACACCACCAGCAAGTTTCTCCACTCTGTGGAGTGTCTTCACAGCCCTCCCACATAGTGAAAATGACTCAGACAAAACTACTAAATTTAGGGCATTGGTATTCTATGTGTTACGCTGGTGCTCATACAAGTAATGCCTTAAACAGTAAATTTCTGAATTAAGCATTCAGGCATCTTTTCTGTGCTGCATCTGCCACTGAAACAGAACGGCAATGAAGGTGGGCTGAGGAGGAGGTTATTTGGATCATGATTCGGGTTGTGTTTTGGCTAGAGCTAAATGTGAATTTGAATGAGGTTTGCGTGTACTTTTAGAAATATCTATTGACCCACTATCATGATGTTTGATCTCAAGTGATGAGATCGTGTAAGATTAGCTGCCCTTGGGAGATTCCCTTCATCTCAGGCAAGAGACTGCAGGCTTTGACTCACAAACGGGGATGATTTCTCTCGGGATGACTAGACCGATTCCCACCTCTCAGCATCCAAATCACCCATCTCTCTGAGGTTCCCCTCCTGCAAGGATGGCTCATGAAGCAGCTGCTGAACTGCTGGTTGCAAATCCATGCAGTCAATTAAATCAGGACTTCTGTAATTCAATATACATAGAATTAATTTAATGTAATGTAATCCTAAATACATAGAATTATTGCAATTTTATAATTTGCAAATCACCACCTGCTTCACAAGCAACAACCATCCCTGTAGCAAGGGCAAGGTACTCTGGAAGAACACAGTGGTGGCCAATTAAAGGCAAGAAGTTTTATAGCTGTCACTCACAAGCCAGGGCTTTGCAGAGAGATTGGCCATGTGGTCGCCACCCAGAAAAAGGGACGGCAAGTTCCTGGCCATAAGGAGAGCAGGAGAAGCTATGAGAGGAACGGGACGAGAAGGGGAAAGGGAGAAAGAGGGTTGCTGAAGCACCTTCTTGGTTACGGCAGTCTTTCCTCTCTGCTTGTCTAAAATCTCCAACAAATCAGTGTGAGATTGAAGTCAAGGCCTGAGCCAGGCCAAGAGAGCACACTCTCCTTCAGGTTGACCACACCACCTGCTAAAGCCAGCAAGAGTTTTGTGTGGGTATCTCAGGGAAGGACGTAGAAGCAATGACTCAACTATTAATGAACTTTTACTCTTTATCTGTTTGCCAGATGTCTCCAGAAGGGCATGGTTTTCTAAAATATTTTTGTTTTTTGAAACTGCTGAATAATCTTTACAAATATAGCTCATGATCTGTTACCCAATTAAAACCATGCAATTGCTAGGAGCAATCTGAGCTGTTTACACTGCACACTTCCATCACATGCCTTTCCTTTGTTCCTCATCATTGGAGCATAACTCTTTAATAAAATTAGGTTCATGCAAAACCATTTTCAGATAATCTGCTGTACCCTCCAGAAATGCTTATGCTGGTGTGATGTGCAGTATTTCAAGCTGGGCATCCTTGTCTAAAGTTCTGCAGAGCAGATAAAGAATAATTCTTTTCAGTACAACCCAAAAACCTGACTTGTATGTACACCTGCCCTGAGGAAAATTTCCACAGTACAATGTTTATCCTTGTCTGGACTCCACCTGAGAAGCAAGGATCTTAAATGTCCCCAGAGTGCCTGCTTAATAGAATTTTAAAAATCCATGCCTAGAGGGGATGTGGAGGGATTATTTAATCTCTTCTCCTGCTCTAAGGGAGAATAAATAACTTAGACCATCTCTGAAATATATTTGTCATCCTTGTTCTTGCAAAAAATTCAGTCGAGAAGATTCTACTTTCTCCCTAAGTAATCTGTGCTGTGATTTTACTACTCATGCAATTAGAATATTTTTCCTAATGCTTGAGCCTTGTCCCTTTCCCTTAGCACCGCATTAGGATATTTGTCCAACCAGGCAACTTTGGGTCAAATTACTCAGTCTTATTACCCAGATTGTGACCTAGTCAGAGCATATAATGAAGGATTATGTTGAAAGCCAAGATCAAGAGATATATCAAGATCAAAAGAATATCTGTATGATATCTACTGCTCACTCCTTTTTCCTTAGCTAGCTGCCCTATAAACTGGGAAATTACATTAGTTTAACATTCATTACCCTTGGCAATTGTATTTTTTTAATCATTTTTTAATCATTTACAAGCTAGGTCTGCAGTGTCTAACAGTCTGTTCCACTGTCTGTCCAGGAATCCAAACCTCTTTCTTAAGCAGACTCACAGTTTGTTTCATTAACATTCCCTTCTTTAGATGCACACACAAGTCCTCCTTAGTAAGCCTCAACTAAAATAAACTCCCTAATAACTTCTACCCTGTGAAACAGAGTTGTCTCAACATATCCCAACCAGGTGATACATGGAGGTTTTTTGCCATATTGCCTTTCCAAGCAATATCCCAGTAAAGTGTCCATCCTTCCACTCCTCCCAGGGAGGTGGCTTAACCTACACCCACCTGTCAAAGAGGCTCTGTTGTTTCTAACTTCACCCAGACAAGTCTGTCCCTCATTTATTGCAGAACTTCAGAACAGGCATGGATAATGCTTCTCCATTTCTCCAGCCCCGTCCTTCCAGAATGAGCTGTGCTAATACTCCAGTCCTGTGACTTATCCCAGCAAATTTCTACCATGCCTATTAAGTATTTAATTTGATTCTACACTACAACCTCGGGTCCCTTCAATTTTTCCCTATGTTTGCACTGACATTGCTCTCTTGACCTTCCAAAGGTGCTACTGTAATATTTGCTCTTTTAAACTTACCAGTGTTTCCTAATTTTTACTTACCTTGGTAACTTTTGCACTAGCCTCTTTCAAACTGCGCATAAAGCCCTGTTCTCACTAGGCTGGTGTATGGTGCAATGTGACGGACTCCTATTTCTTCATCACCTAAGTGCCACCTCTCCCCAACAGGTCTGTTTAAGAACATCTGCTGTTATGTGGAAAAACACCTGAGAAATTCATACCCTTACCTCTAAAACCTGACAATAGAGAGTGCCAAATATTTTATTCCCACACTTTTGATGAAAAAATGAAGTGGTTTGGTATTCCTAAATTGAAATATTTCATTTCAGTGAGTTGAACCAAAGCAAAATATTGTGGTTTGACTCAGTTTGACATCAAACAGTTTGTCAAACAGTTTGTCTCATCTGTCCAGAGCAAGGCTCTCTGACCAGGCTTTTGCCCATGATCCATCACTACAGTAGTTAAGAAGGGAGACTGCAATGCACACTTGGTTAGGTAATGCAGAGGTGGGGGTGGCTCTGAGAAATAATCAGGATCCAATACTACCTGTCCCAAAAATACCACAGCAGTTCAGGCAGATGGCTCAGACTTAATAATTAAGTAACACATTGCAATCCAGCTCAACAAACTGTTTTGAAATGGATCAAACTGACTCAAAGCAAAATATTTCAGTTATACCTTCCTGGTGAGTCTTTTCTTAAATCACAACTTCACAGAAACTTTGCATAAAAGTCACTTCAACACCAAGTATTTTTTAACACAATATAATTAGAAACTGTAGAAATAGATCAGTCATCATGACTTGCTGCACAGGAAGATCAGAATACTGATTCATACATACTTCATATACATTGAATTGCTTCAGGAACCCAGTACTTTTACATCTTCTCCATTCCATCACAGTTCAAAAGGAAGTCTTTGCTCTCCAATGGCTTGCACATGATGGGAAGTGATGCTAATCATGAGAACAAACAGAAAATTCTTTTGAGCCAATTAGATGGCACCGGTCACAATGACATTAGTCATCTGCTCCTCAATCTGAGGAGAAGGAACCAAAATTATCATTCATCTACTCCCGAAGCTGCGAAAGACATGAGGGAAGTGTACTATTTCCCATTCTTATTGCAATCATCATCACACAAAGTGACACAAGCTGCTATTTTCTGCTCCTGTTCTAGGAGAGCAGCGGTTACCCTCTGTGCAGGTTTCAAAAGAGAGACTTTGATCTCATTTAACTGCTTCATTCTCCTTCTCCTGCCCATGACTGATGCCCAAGAAAGGAAACAGGCCCAGAAAATGCTACACAGTAAGAATATATACAGCCTAATGCCATTAGCCTCTACAGCTTATAAGGGCAACACGACCGAGATGTGACTGCCAGTTAACAATAATGGTGACAGAGGAGAGAGTTGTCATACATGGTGCCATGACTCTGCACACCACTGAGAACAACAAGAAAAGCAGGAGAAGTGGTAACTGACGTGTGGAAAAGTGCACACAAAAGGAAAACCTCCCAAAAAGTTGATAGTGAATCATCAGGAGAGGTTAACTGCAGAGGGTTTAAAGTGGGTGACTTTAAGAACAGATCCGGGAATAACACTGGAACAGAGAAACAGACTGCCCTGAAGTAGCCAACCTAACAAACCATACATCAAAGTCTTTACACTGCTGAGAGCAATAAGATATGTACCACTTATCTCAGTGAGCAGAGAGGTGGGGGAAGTCCAGGAGCAACTGACAGGCACAAAAGGCTGACCAGACCCCTTGTCTCCACACCAAGATGGTTTGGGCATCTCAGAGATGCTGGTGTAGCAATCAAGCTCGCTTCCACCCACTGCCAGGAGACCAGACTACATAGCAGCCCCGGTGAACACAGAGACCTTTGTATATGACGTTGTCTCAATGTGACATGACAGGCACTCTTGAACTGCTCGACAGTTACATACATCTCCAAGGCACAGGCTGGCTAGCTCTGGATATATCAGCTCTTGAAGTCCTTCCAACGCTTTGTTATTGGAAGACAGAGGTAGTGAAAAAGAGGGTGAAAAAACAGAAAAATCAACCCTTCTGACAGAGGGGTAAACAGGCCAAGTTAATGGTGAAGTAATATTCCAGAGAAGCCAAGGAAAGATCTGTGACTTGGGAAGCCCAAATGCCTCCAACACATCAGGGGAAACTGCCAAGGTTTTCATGGCAATTGCTCCTCATTTTGGTTCATTGCCCAATTAGAGTTTGCCCTTGAAGGACTTGATGGGGTAGATCCTCAGCTAGAGTAAACAGTGCCACGGCTTTCTAGAAGCATGTTGATTTTGAGCAGGAGACAATTATGCCCCAGATCTCAGACTGGCAGGGAGGTTTTCTCAGGGGAACTACATCTGACAGCTTCACAATGAAAGGAAATGTTATCTACAGCATCAAACTCCAATTCAACAAATAAATTTGAAACTGACTTTAGAAGAAGTCATGCTAACAGATGGTACCCAATCCAAGTGGAAAAGATCATGATTACTTCTTTATCCTTTCCATTTTGTCTTTTGTGTGTGTATGTGTGTGCTTCAGTCCCAGAGAAACAAATTATGACTCAAGATGTGGAGCTAATTAAACTCTAATATACTAAAAGGAGATTTGGCTGTGTTGATAAATCTGTAGTGTGATAAAGCAAGATACTCCTCTGTATAAACACTGAGATACCTCCCCAGGATTTCTCCTATATTATGAAATAATTCAGATTATCTCCAGAAGTAGTCTCAGATTTGAATGCCAACACTAGAGAGAATGCACTAAAGCATGCCTGAGCTAGTCAAATCAGGTAATCTAAAGACCATACATATATATGTATCAAAGATGACAGAGGGACAACAGAAATCGTAACTGTTCTGCAGTTGTTGCTAGCCTTACCTCTCTACAGACAGCTCTACTGAACCCAGTTTCATTCTCTTCAAAAGATGGTATCTAAAACTTCCTGATTTGTCTTTCACACTATGCACTAGAAATAACTTGACCACAATGGAATAAGACTCACAGCAGCCCTCTTTTTCCGAAAGAAAGAGAGATCTTCCATAAACTGTAAAGATACATTTTTACTTATGTTCCAGTGGTCATTTATAACAAATGCCTGTTTGTACCATGCAAGCAACATAAAAGGTCTCTAACTCTGAGGTGGCCCCTGCTTTGCCTGGTACGAATAAAGCAACCCTATTCTAAGAAGTGCTGATGTGTCTGTCCCACAGGAAAGGGAACAAACTTTCAGTGCAGAACACCTTCATGCCAGTACACTTTTATCTTCCCAATTGGAGAAGCACTTCGGTAAAGAAAACTCCAGCCTCTAACTGACCTAGATTCACTGCTGGCATGAGGAAACCAGGAGTGAGGCTTCTGACAGATTAACTCAGTCCACCTTCTACCAGACTTTAAGACATTTCCACCCTATGTGCAGAGTCAGCAAGAGGGAAGCTCTGTCTGTGTCTCATCGTGCAAGGGATGCTGATTGAAGATGCAGCAAAGAGGAGCTCTGGGCATATACAGCATGCTCAAGCATCTGCAGCACATCGATCTGTCTGTGGGCAACAGCTGCCTTTGCAGACATGCAGCACTCCAGGCTCTTTTTATGTTCGTTTGCATCTAAATACTGCTAATTGGAAATTAAACTCACACTTCCCTGGCTCTGAGCAAGAAAAGCATGCCCCTTCAGCCTCAAGTTAATGCCTACTTTAGGCTAATCATCCCAGCTCTCTCCATCACCAGCAGGGACAGCCAGTATTGCTAGATGATGCACTGTCTTACATACCTGATGAATCACTGGCTATCTTCAGTGATGAGGGAGAAACAGAGAGTGCCCATACACTTCACTAGACTAGATCCCTAGCCTTCAGACAGCTCCAGTAAGATAAGATGCATCCTACCTGGATGGTCTTTTTCTTCTGAGTGTGTCCAACAGTCAAGACAAATGAAAAAGGAACTCAGACTGTGGCCTCTTGACACAATAACCATATAAAACTACCATGAAAGCAAAAATCAAACACTGCTAATGGCAATAACACAAAAGGTAATTCTCGTAGAAGTCAACAGCTGTTCCACATGAAAAGCAAGAGTGCCACAGCCTACCTGTGTGTAGATGCGTATCACACATAAGCCCAGTGTAAAGGCCACTGCCAAATCACATGCTGTGTGTGTTTTCAAACAGAGAAGAAGAAAAGAAGCCATTGGCCCACGAGCTTGGAAACCAGGTCATGAGATTCCTTCTGCATGATCTTGGTATCCTGCGTGCAACTTTCTGTCCAGAAAAACACCTGTAACCCTGCCCTTTCAGCAGATTTGTTTCCTTGGTTTGGCTTCTGCGGTACTTTTAACCCTTCCATAGAGAGTCTGCTTGGGCCCAAGATGCATAACTGGGGAAGTGGCAGGGAAGAACAAGGCTCTGCCAGTGTGAAAGCAGTTAGACTCTCTCCTGCTGGTTTCAAAGCTCTTGCAGGAAAGCACCAGGCAGGGTGGGCTGCCAGGCTTTTCTCCTCAATAGCAGCATTGCCAGGAAGCAGAAATGACCCAACGGATCCACAACATGGCACAGAGGTACAAGATTTGCACGCAATGACCTTGTGCTCCGGTGATCTTGGAGCAGCTGCCCATTTTGCAGTGAGGGTTTCTGCCATGCCCATGAGAGGGCAGTCCAAGCCCCAGTGGAATGGGCCCAGGGACTGGATCAAGTTCAGCTGGCTCTGAAACAGCCAGCTGCGTGGTGTGACACGTCCTGTCCTGTGGGGGACTAGGATTTTGTGCATTTTCATTCTAAACACATAAAGCAGGTAGCTAGATGAAATACAGCACAGTCAGGCTCTGAAAAGGCTTCTTGTAGGTGTAAAGAGTGCAAGAGATATACATCATTCTTCATTTAACACTTCGTTGATCATTGACTTGTGGATTGTTCTCCCTCTGAAAAATTCTAACTATTGTTTTTAAATGGGAATTTTGACCAGAGTGATGGAGATGTCTTTAAACAGAGATTTGGCATAGAGACTGCAATGGCAGTGAGATACCGACCTGGCTGGGCTTGTACCTGCCCTGTGGCTGAGGCAGAACAGCAACTGCCTATGTCAGCTACACTTGGAAAGAAAAAGGGTTTCTGTTTGAGTCAGCACACAGTGTCTGGCAGCCAGGCGCTGACTGCTCCATGAGGCTTACCAAGCTTAGGAGAGCATCCCTCATCAACCAGCTTTTAAAAGATCAGTCACATTCAAGTGTATGCCACCAACTGAAATACACTTATTATGCCATATAAAGTGAACACTTTGAAAGCACTACTTACAGCAGTTTGTCCTGTACAGCTCCTTATAGGATCATATTTCCAAGGCTTATAAATTAGCCAAGCTGTCTAGACCAAGTTCTGTATGTGCTGCGGATAGACACATCACAAATGAAGAGCAGCAGAAGGCCATTGTCTCTTCCCTGCAAGTATTTAATAAATAATAAAAATCAGTGTATGAAAGATGGGAGAAGAATATCAAGTGTACGCAATATTCAGGAATTACACCTAGCACAAAAGTGTGCACACACATCAGGTGACTTTCTTTTCACTTGGTCCACATTTGACCTTGCAATGTTCATTCAAGCAACAGAACTGCTTCAACTACAAAGTCATCTTTCAAATAACATTTTTAAATTTATAATAAGCTCTCACACTTAAATTAACCAAACTTTTAACTATCCTTTAACCTAGTATTTTCATATAGGTATAATACCAGAATGGTAGGGGAAAGAAAATATTATATATTTAATATAGACATATATTTTAATAATTGAGAGCACAAGTCAAAGTCAACAAATCACAGAGCTCAGGCAATGCAATGCAGTGTGTGTTTTCATTCCATGTTATTGGTTTCTTAACTTAGCAAACAGGGGATTTTTGACTGCATTTAAAGAGGAAATCAGCAAATCAATACCAAATTTTCTGTAGAAGGGAGAAGCATAAAATTACTCAAGTTACCACAGAAACAAATTTAAGCAAACTGGTGCCACAAATCAAGTAATTAGGCAGAAAGAAGAATTAGATCTCTTCTAAAAGTATTGATTTATGATACTATGTCAAGTTTGGGACATAAATATTTATTATTTTGCAGCTCCTATTCCTTCAGCACTTAGATTAAATCTATTTTATTCATGTCTTTCTAATAAAGGGGAGCTCAGCTAAGTCCAAGTAGTGAAGAGTAAGACGATACTCTCTTACATTTGTCTCGCTCCTGAGAAGTAGAGAGCACATTTCATGTCAAATTATTCCATGCACAGGGAACACTGCAATACTGGGTACATACAACCCCACCATGGATTACAGGATTAGACTCTTGTGTACACCCTGGAGCAGTCTAATAAATTTAAATTAAACTGCCATCAAGTAAACAGGGCCAGTGTTTATACTCTTGCCCTAGAGTACAGCAAGAAACATTTCCTTATCTTGTAGCGATGGTCAGTTACATTTTAGTTCTTTTTTAAGCAGACAATAAATCACATCTTTTATGAGATGTGACCAAGCACGCAGGCAACTATCCATATATAACTCAAGAAACAGTACTACTAGTACCAACTTTCAATGTCTGTTCATTAGACCAAGCATTTTGAATTACCTGAACAATTGGCCATATAAAGAATAAGATGAACGCTTAACTGACCCCAAAAAGAAATAACATCTGGCACCTGAAAGCCAATTTCATTAAACATGTGACATGTATTAGCACCAGGATAGCGGTGCTTACATGTGGTAGTTATGTAGATTATTGTTCTCTACAGAAATTACATTACTCCAGTGAATAGAAATATGTCATTCAAACAAACAGTGAATAATAGATGGTATAAATCCATAGGTTATTGTGGGTATCAGATTATTACAAAGCGTCAAATTCTGTTTTTGTAAATATATTTGCAAATACTTGCTGAACTCCAAAAAAATATGAAAAAAGTCATAAATCTCAACACAAAAATAGCGCAGCACTTGTTCAGCATGGCACTTGTAGAGATATCATGACTTTAGTTCACTGGTGAAGAGGGTGTACACTGGAGACACAGACACACAAATGAAAAATAAACTAACACCTAAAATATAAAACAAACTAAAAATAAACTAAATGTACTGAACTCACACAGTGACGCAAGCAGGGCCAATACGGAGAGATTTCCAGTTGCATTGTTGCCATGTGCAGGACTGAATTTCCTCAGAGGGCACCAATATCATAGGGCAGCAATTAGCTGAAAGGGTTTCAGTGCCAAGGGCTACTTCTGTAATCAAATCTGGCAACCATGTGCACTTTTGCAAATAGTAAAAAATCATGAGCCGAAGAGGATGGAATTAAAGTTTCCCGTCGGCTTCTTTTGTCTCACCCTTACTATGTACAGGTTTTGCCCAGAGCTTTGGAGAGGAAAAGCCAGGAATATTTGCTCTGATGCTGTCCTTCAGAGGAGAGGTACTTTATTTCTGTGCTAGATTAATGTACTGCACTATGTATTTGCCTTATTACCAATTTCTTCCTGCCAAGATGCAAGTTTTCCTAAAGACCAGAAGCAGACAAAGAACTTTGAAGGTTTAAATCCTTATGCTCTTTTAACCGGACATCAGCAACAACCATTTCTTCAATAATGCAGAGTGAAGGGATGGTGTTTTTACTGCAGGACTATAACCTGATAAGGAGCCAAGACTTGAGCCAAATCTCAGCAAAAAGAGAAAGAAGAAATAGTACGTCTTCCTCTTTTTCTTTTTTTTCCCCCTTCCTCTACACAGAACATTACCAAACTGGCCTTTAGAGTAAGTTCAGCTCATAGAAATAATTCTTGAAAGCCCATTGGTGGAGGGTCCGTTTCCTTCTCCTTTCAGGTTGAAAAGGAAACTTTCTGTGAGTTTACTGTAATGGAGTGTTTGTCTGTATCAGAAACAGCCTGACCTCTCCAGCCACAAGATGAAATACCAGCAGCCCACTCTGTCACTAGTTCACTATTAGGAAATTACATGGGAGGAAAGACACAGCACAAAATTCACAGGGAAAAAAAAAAAAAAGAAAGAAAGAAAAAAAAAAAAAAAAAAAAAGACATCAGAAGTGGTGGGAGTGAATGAACAAGCTTAATAACAAAGCCAGTAAAAAGGAAAATACCCTCTGGCCAATTGATAATATAAGGTTACTTGAGGCAAAGGGTCAGATCCTGAGCAGTGTAAAGTGGCCCAGGTCCTCCAGCCTCAGCAAACCTACAGTGAATTATAGCAGCTGCAAAAAGCCCCAGGAGACAGAAAAACCCAGCTATAAAAATGGAATTGGAGGCCCACATTTTGAGAAGCTTCCACTCACTTTTAGCACCAGACTGAGGTACAGAGGTGACTCTGAGGGTTTGTTTCTGCGGGGGAGTTCCTGTGAAGTAAGCTGAAGTGTGAATTTACACTGCATTTACTGGTGGGTCTTTAAGTAGGCTGTAAATTCATACCCTAGCCTATTTTGCAGGGATTTCCCCAAGTATATAAGCCCTAAATTGGCCTCCTAATCATGGAGGCAGACAAAACAAATAGATGTTTTCAAAACTGCAGACCCACACAGGAATCCCTCTATTGCTTGCACAGGCAAGTGGGTACTGAATAGCATCTACCGTAGTCCTGCAAGTGCATGGTGCCCTTCTTTCCCCCATTCACTCCCAAAGCCCCTTCCCATCATCTCTTTCAGCATCCCTCCTCTTCAAGACACACCTTCAAAACCCCTGATCCTGCCTCAGCTTCATGCCAGTTTTCTGTACTGGCCCCTGGGTCTTCCCTTCCCCATTCCAGTTCCACATCTGGAGGCCCATGTTCTCCTTACCTACTTTCCCCTGACCCTCAGGGGGAGCAGAAGAACTGTCCTGATGCAAAGCTGACTCCTCCTACCAGTTCCATGCCTCTGAACCAACCTAACCATGTCCTGTCCGTTCACACCTCACCCATTCCCCAGGACGTTGGATCCTTGGGTTAATGGATGCCCTTTAAAACCTCCTTCAGAAACACAAGGTTAACTCTATGCAGACAAATGCCACGAAGCCGGGCAAGATTACTCACACTTTCTTGGCTGAAAGATGCATTTACATGCAGCTGAATGGGAGGCCAGAGGCCTTCAGCAGGAGACAGAGGAAGCAGCTAGTATGGTCACAGTTTCATCAGGGTCCTCAGGCTGGGTGGTCTGTCTTTAGCAGGCTAGGGTGAGCAGCTCGCACCACACGAGGCCTGTGCCGTTTCCCTGGGAGCTGCAGTGAAGCTGTAATAGAGCAAAGCATTTACACCTTGGCTAATGTGGGACCTTGCGCTGCTTTAACAGCTGCCTGTGCTCCTCTGTGGTGCTCCTCTCCACTCACCACACCAATGTCAACCGAGTCCTACCTGTGGCTGTACCACTATAACACAGAGACAGCACTGTATCCCGAAGGATCCTTTTCAAGAAGTCAATTTAGTAATATCCTTGGTCACCTGATGCAAACATCAGGGTTCTCAAAAGCAGCTTAGAACACTCCCCTTCAATGAAATCCCTGATTTTGCAATGCATGAAAAAAAAAAAAGTTAGTTACCACTTAGAAGTTTGAGCCCTAAGATGAATGAGGGAAGCAAAAAGGCATAAAACATCTTTTGATATCAGCAGAAGGAACCAGCCACACTGAATAGTCATCACATACACTACAGTATTCCATACCATCCTTATCTGCTCGAGCAGGTAACAGCGGTCTGAAGAACAGGAACCACTTGCTAACAGGTACAAGACTGAAAAAGCTATCTGAGGGATGCAGGTCACAGAGCAGTGGCTCTTCCAGCACCTGACTAAGTATAAGTTTTGTCTTTGACGCATATAAAGATTCTGCACAATAAGCATCTCCGAGCAGAGAAAGAGCTCAGCACCCTTTAAGAACTAAAGTCTGCTGCAGACCGTTTCCTCCATTGCCTCAAGCTTTCTTTGTGCCCCTTTTCTTTGTACCATCTGCAAACATTTGTGCAGTTGAGTTGTACCAGCAAATGCACTTAAAGAAAGTATCTGAGCTTAACGGAACAGTCTTCAGGGAAACCAAAGTTTATATTAGCTCAGAAGCGTTTATTTCAGAAGTGCCCATGCAAACAGACAAACAGACATCGAAACAGAAAGCACCAACAATACAATAAGAGCACTCAAACCCCACCAAGCCAACACCATGATTAATGATGGCTCACAAAACACTGTTGCACATCAATCCACAGAGTTAAAAAAAAAAAAAAAAAGCAATTTTGAAAGGTACATAAATACCAGAGAACAGCAATTGCATCATCAACATGATGCAAGTAGAAGAGAAGGTTAGATACTCTGGAAAATTTCTTCTGTGTGAATTATTCACTTAGCTGAAATAATTTCTCTTTCCTTTTAATCTTTCCCTGTTCAGGAAGAAAACCATGTAGTTGAATATGGGATACCATACAGTATCCTCCACATATAGTACAGCACTTGCTTCCCACTCCTGGGCAAGACATTCAAACTGAGCCAGTCACCATAGAAAATGGAGGGCAAAAAGGTGGTTGTGTTTTACATCCTAAAATGTGAAAATCTGAGGTTTCAGAGATGATTACGGATGTTACATTGATCTTATACCACTGACTTCAGCAATGCGATCTATCATCAATGATTCCAAAGCCACAGCAGCAAGGATGCTTCCCTGCTCTCCTATGGCCTTCACGTGCAGTATGTGCACTATGACCAGACTCAAACTCCTGCAAGGCCAGGATGACACAGTATTAGTGCCGTGCGAAGGTGGATAGAGAGCCACTCTTCAAGTCACAATGCATGTAGCAATGGCTGTACCAGCTCCCTCCTGATTGCTTTACTCAAAGGCTGTGCTAGAAAGTAAAAAAACACCCTATGGGATCATGTTACGAAACCTTGTCTCGCTGCACGTACGCAAATCAAGGCTGAACTTCAACTGCAAAGACAACTTTAGTTCAGACACCACAGTTTCTGAACACTTGGTGGCCTGAATATTTGTCAATCAGCTGTAATGTTATTAGCATACCCATACACCTATGTCCTGCATTTTGGATGCCCTGTACCATTTCAAAAGTACAGATATTTGAAAAGAAGGATGGCCCCACGCAACTAGCTTACCTCAGCCTACAGCCTCAGGCAACATGCAGAATCTGAGACAGACAACAAATTACTGGAGTACAGGGGGAAAATTATGGAGATACAGGAGATTTGTGTAAAAAAGAAAGGAGGCAATGGGGGTCACTGCACAAAGGGGACTCTGAAATAAACCTGTACATACCAGTATTTCTCTCTGATGAACAACAAGAAGACACAGGGTGTGACGGGAGTAATGCCGTGTTCTCACAAAGGTAAATTGTAATAGGTTTCCATCTTAGGTTTCAAACCTATCAATCACAGCAATATTTTGTTTACTCATATGATGTATCATTTGGGATAAAGTATCTATATGATGTATGAACTTTTGAAAGAACATTTTACATGTTAAATTTTCAGGGTATAATTTCTTTTGTTTGTAGCTTTCCCAGGTTATAGATTTCCTGTCTGGCATCTTTCTCTTGGTGTTTAAAACTCCAAGCCAAGCTACTCTAAGTCCACACCGAGCCTACTACTTACACAATAACAGGGATAAACACGAGCATATTCCCTAAAAGGGCACCCCAGAGAATTCAGTCATCAACAAGTATCCAGCAAGGCAAAGAAACAAGCCCTTTCGTGTTAATTTAACAACCTACTATCTCCTGAAATCATTATCAATACTAATCTATTTATCTAGCATTTAAACAAATGTATGAGAGTTTCCTATGCAGTAACACACTGATTAAACCTTAGAACATTTCAGACAGGGCATATTTCTCAAATAAAAATCAGACCTTATTAAACCTCAAAGGTTTAACAATGTTTAATTAATGTTAATAAAGGTTTAATGTGTTTAAGCCACACAAACACACAGCATCAAAAAGCCAGGAGCACGTGAGAATTTGGTCTCAGTTTTAGTCAAAATTCTGTAATTCCTTTTCAATTGCTTCAGTTGCAACATTTTTAGAAGCACAGAGAACTGTCCTTTGAGAGCTAACCAGTAAAAAGAACATGGCTCTCTTTCTTACACCATCACATAGTAGGGAGGCCTTTATACCCTGCTAAATGTAAAATATTTTAGAAAAACAAAACCAGGAAACAAACTGGGATTTGGTCAAGAGTTCATGCTGGCTGAATCACTGTGGTGCGGAAACCACCAGCTCTAAAGATGGAAAGTCCGGAGCCATTCATTCCCTCAAAGAAAGAAAAAAAAAAAAAAAAAAAAAAAAGAAAAAGAAAAAAAGGCAATGAAGACCCATTTGGCTTGCTGGTAAGCTCACCCAACATCTGAAACACAGGAAGGGCTACCTACGGATAAGTGCTTTGACCTTTTTCCTTCTCATCTCTCTCTGAACAGGGCCAGCAATTTGACTTGCATCATAGTTTTTCATATTGGAGCCAGTGAGAATTGTTTAAATGTCACTCCGTGACTCAACATGCAGAAATGCTGTAGGGTCATGGCACTGCTTCGTCCTTCCACATCCTGCACCTATTGCCCTCTTCTGCCTTTCCCCAGGAAAAAATAAAAATCTACATACTTTACAGATTGAACATGGCCAGTTCTAAGATTGAACATGGCCAGTTCTAAGCAGAGGTTCATTCAGACTTCTCTGGATTCCCTTTTGTTATCTGAGAGCTTCCAAGGAAATACTGCTCAGAAGCAATTAAGGCCAACTGTTCTTGGACAAAGATGTACAACAATCCGCGTATATAGCGAGGCAACACAGTCATTTTGAAAGAGGCCTGGAAAAACCTAACATCGTTAAAATTTATCTTCACAACTGCTGACAAGATCTAGTAAAGACATTTGTGTTCTGCTTGTGCATTTCATAGTCTTTCATACGCCAAAATCTTATTAGCAAACCATTTTAGCAACTTTCAAAAGCCAAACTGTTATGTATGCCCATTGCTTGTAGCAAGGATAACAGTTCTTGACAAGAACCTATTGTCCATACATTTTTTGCTTTCCTTGTTTTCAAAGTACTGGCACACATCAACATGCTATACTTAGGTACTGACACATTAGTCTCAGCTAATCATCACATTATTTGACATAATCCTGTCACTAAAGCCAAGAATCCTATCAGCTTTCTGATAACATTCAGACTCACCTGATCGCTGTGCCTGCGGCAGCCTTTTTGGCTGTGCTGGACGGGATGACCAAGAGCCGCAGCAAGAAAGGAATAAACTGCGCTGCAGAACAAGAGGAGAGCTAGTCCAGGAGCTAAACATCATAAGCTCAGGAAACGCAAGATCAGTTCTGGAACATATTTCCTCGCACAGACTACAGCATTTATCTAAAGCATATATCCTCTATGTGCCTCCACTCTGTAAAACGGTACTTTTATATAACAGGCTTTGTGAGAATAAATAAATATGAAGTGGCACACTGACAGGGAATGTAGAAATACCTTTCAATGTATGATAACTCCCCATTACCAACCAGTCATTTTTAACACTCAAAAATGAATGATTCCAGAGAATGTTACAGTGGAAGTGACTCACAAAAGACTGAAGAATCAACCCTGTTTCCCAAACTGAATTCAGTTTTGTGAGTGTTAAGTTTAAAAGGGTTCATTTACCACAGTGATTCCATTTGGAAAGCGGTCTTTGAAAATTATAAGCAGTTTTCTACAGAGCAAACCGCGAGCTAGCAGCAACATTATCTCATAGCACTGGTCACAACAACCAAGGAGGCCTTTCAACACAGCAAGGCGTGTTCCAGGATGTCTTGAGAAAAAGATCTATAAAAACTGTGCATCAAACTTCTGCATTAGCTTTGCACAATTTTTAAAGGAGATGGTCTTACAAAGTGCTTCTAACCCCATTAAAATTTCACAGGCAATACGTAAGGAGAGAATCCATCCTGAAATACTAAATTAAAGTAACCTTAAGATAGACAGCAACTTTTCTAAGGAGTTCTCTATCCTGAGGAGAAGGCAGACACTGCAAAGGCTTAGCTAACTTCACTGTCACCTTGCATAAGTCTAAAGTGCATTTTTGTCCCTTCTGAATCATAGAATCATTAAGGTTGGAAGCGACCTTTAAGATCATCGAGTCCAACCATTAACCTAACCTGACAAAACCACTTCTAAACCATATCCCCAAGTACCACGTCTACCCTTTTTTTAAACACCTCCAGGGATGGTGAATCCACCACCTCCCTGGGCAGCCTATTCCAATGCTGGATAACCCTTTCGGTGAAAAAACTTTTCCTAATATCCAACCTAAACCTCCCCTGGCTTAACTTGAACCCATTTCCTCTCGTCCTATCACTTGTCACTAGGGAGAAGAGGTCAGTCCCCATCTCTTTACAACCTCCTTTCAGGTATTTGTAGAGAGTGATAAGGTCTCCCCTCAGCCTCCTCTTCTCCAGGCTAAACAGCCCCAGTTCCCTCAGCCGCTCCTCGTAAGACTTGTCCCCCAGATCCCTCACTAGCTTCGTTGCCCTTCTCTGGACACTCACTGGATAATATTGTTTCATTGGACAAAACCATCCCACAATACTCCTTCTAAGATCTATGATAAGGGGACTGTACGTTTTTTATTTTTTTAGTCACACCTACGCAGCCTTGCATCAATTATTCTCCCATTCTCTTCCCTGGAGGGCTTACCCTGCACTACAGCTCCTGGTGACCTCTTCAGGTGCTGCACTCCTTTGGGCTTTCACTGCTCTCTGCTCCATGTGCTGCCAGCATCTGTAACATGAATTAGTGCATGCTGAGTACTCTCTACACCCTGTCCCATGTCACCACTCCCACCCCGGAGTTTGGCAGGGTGCACCTACATTAGCGTTCACCTTTGGAGCAGCGCTGTGCTTTTGAGGCCAGCCCCTCCATCGCCCCGCTTACCACTGCGCTTTGCTGTGCATCACAGAGCAGTCCCCCTGCGCGCAGACTGGATTGCTTTCAGACAAAACTCAGCTGGAAGAGGTCCCCCGGCAGCACAGGCAAAGCACACCAGCTGCATGCAGCACGCAGTCCAGGGGACCTCACTACAGCCACAGCTCTCCAGGTCCACTCCTAGTTGCTGCTATACTTGCTCGTGGAGAAATTGCCTTCGAGTATCCGACATTCATTCTCCTTTAAGGAAACTTAACAAACCCTTTCTATGCTGTACAACCACCCAAAACTCACATTGCTCCCCTCCAACACCTCAAAAAGCAGCCTGATGTCTGTCTCTTCAGATATTTACCCAACCAGCACCTCCAGTGGATCATAACATTGGGACTGTCATCATTTAGGTCCTTGCTCATCTACCAGTATTCTGTCACTCACCTCTTCCCTTTCACCTATTTCTACTCTTCCTTTCTTTCTTCTGGACACTCTTGGTCTGTTTTATGATTTTAGTTACGAATAAAGTTCAAGCTTATCACTAACACCAAATTCACCTGAAGTAACTCCTTCATCTCCTGTGATTTCTTTGATTTTCTATGACTGAATTTCTAGGCAACTTCTACCAGCACAATCTGGAACTTCACACTATGTATAAAGAAACAATTTCTTCTTATTTCTCAGTGAGCTGCAGCACGGTCTTTTTCTTTGTGGGCCAACCCAGGACCCGCAGAACTGAATGGAAGAACTTCCAACAGGCAGTCCCCTAAATGCACTCAATGAAGTAATTCAAACAACTGATACTATTTATGTTAAATTTCATGACTGTATGACATTCAGATATAACCATGTATGTCCTGCATCTTTTGCAAATACATTTTCCTATTATACAATCTGAAAAAATACCGGTTTTGTTCTAGTGTAATTTTAAGAATCAAACTTATATACAAGACCTTTAGAAAACAGAGACCCACCTCTAAATGCAAAGAACAAACATTTGCATTACCTATTTATATTAAAATATGCAGAAATTTCCAAAGTATTCAGTCAACTTATAAATTTTTATAACTTCTTCAAATTGTTAACATTTTTTTAACACACAGCATTATTTCAGCTTTGTGGAAGGCTCAATAACAATCTTTCTGGTCTGGAAAAAAGGAAAGAACATTATAATAAAGAATGCAGAATAAATAAAAACAAAACAGTACAAGCCGTACATCCACACATACAAAGACAACTTTCATGGTGAGCTATAAGCAATTATAATAACACAATGTGCTGCATGTTGATTTCACCAGTGAAAAGAATTTCTCCAGTTATTGAAGACTTTCCTGGCAGAATTTCAGAAAAAAAATATTCTGACATTCTCCCAATCTGACTTCTGTGCAATGCAAGTCATGCACATTTTAAACACCGATGAATAATACTGCCTTTCTTCTGCGAACTGTTAACAGCTGTAGAAACTATTATAGCCTGCTTAAAATCATGTCTCTGTAGTCAATACTCTCCAGACACTTAGCAATACTAAAGCTATTCCTGGGGCTAAACTAGAATTGCTATGTGAGTACAAAGTTTGATTTATGTTGAAATGAAACAACAAACATCTGAACTTTCCTTTTTTAAATAGCCATTCATACAAACACGAGTATCAGCTGCATAACTAGAAAGCGATTACCGAATTTACAGAAATTAGACAAAGGAGGACCACCCACAGTTACCTTCAAGAAGAAAAGATTTGTCAGAGGGTGAAAGATTGCTGGTGAAGACGCTTTGTACAATCGTGGCTGCTCCAATGTCCTCATGGTGAGGATGGGGTTTATGACAGGGATGTTTCATGAATCCAATTTTTCAAGTTTTCTGAAAGACACAAAATTGATCAGCAGCTCAGTACCATATCTTGGCGATGCTCATCATCAGCTGCTCTCAGACTGATCGTAGGCACAGTGGACTGCCTAATAACATGGTCCAGATGCATCCAAGAGGAAGGCAAGGTCTCTGTGTGGTAATGTTTTTCTTTCACATCCCCAAGCACAGGTGAGAACAGAAGAAATGCTCAGTTGGGGTTCCTCTGACATTTTTGAAATGCCGATTGCGAAGAGAGAGGAAAAGATGCAGCTGGAACAAGAGCAAACCTTAAAATACAAATAAAATTTCAGATACGTCCTAGTGATTCACGTACATTACTAAGATGTGCTGAAAGTACAGTTTTGATTCCTCACTCCAACAAACTGACACCAAAGTTCCTTTATTTTTTTATACATCTTCACCTTTCAAGAGATGAAAACACATAAGTAACACATAAGATTTGTGGAGGGTTTGTGATCTCTGACAAAGACAGCAATTAATTTGACCAGTAACAATAATAAAGTGAGGGTTAAGCTAACTTGAAGAGAGACACTATTCCTCCAGAAGAGTACCATAAATTGATCAGGAAGACTCTAACAGCCTAAAATTAATGCTCCAAATTCTTCTAGATTAATTTTGAATCTTTAGCTGTTAAAGTATCTAGAAAGGCAAAAGATAAGTTAATTGTTCAGCTCATTACTAACTTTTCTTCTGTCAGTAAATTACCTTTTTTCAAGCATCACATTTGCACCTTCTAATCAGAGCTCTTTAGGGAAGTTTCAGCACACACCAGTATTTCCCCATATTGCACAGGTATGCCTCCACCTTCTGCAGACTTGCAAGCACGAGAATAGCCTGTCTGCCCTTCAGCTGCCCCAGATTCCATCAAACAGAGCCCTCCACACACAGTCCTAGTGCTTGTCTAGGGAAAATGCTACCAGGTTGTGCCTATGGCAAAGTCAGTGCTGCTTTCTGAAAAGCTGATGTTGCTAGTTCCACCAGCTAACCTTCATTCTGGGGACAGTCTTTACTAAAAATGCACGTGACCAGTGCAGCTGCCCAAGGACAGGAACTCACTCTCACTAAAACCTGCATGGCCCACCATGACTGTAATGGGACTGTGCAAGACTGAGGCAAAACAAATTCCAAATGCAGACTTAAGACACAGCAGAACTGCTGCAATTCTCTCTACTTTCGGGTCAAATTCAAGTTCTTGTTCTGGGCTTGAGACCATGGTTATTCTGGGGAAAACTCCATTTGACTTTGCTCAAGACCCCAGTTCGCATTTATGCAGTCCTATCCCAGGCTGCTCCCAACCCCTCTGCTTTTCTTCCTCCTTACTCACTCTCTCACTCCCTCTACTTTTCTTATTCCCTTTGTTCTTTCTTCTCTGTGCTTTGAGCCTCATACCGTGCTGCCCTCTGGGCTAACATCTCTCTCCCTGGGAGGGCTTTCGATGTCGTAGCTCCATAAATCTGGGATAATGCTCAGATTCAATGGGAATAAGGCTGACCCGTATCATTGGGTCTCCCTTGCCAAGTATCCTCTGTCCTTCCTCCTGCCTCTTTGAACAATCTCATCCTGTCTTTATTTAGCATCTGTAATTTCGCTCCCTTCTTCTCCTTAGCTGTTGGCCTACGTTTCCTATTTGCTAATTTTGCCGTACTTAGACTGAGAGCTCCTACAGGCAGAATATAAAGCTGTTGGATTTTTCCCTCCTTTGTCAATAAAATGGTGTGTTATTTAAATGTTTTCCCATAACAATGGAAAGAGATGATCACTTTACAACACTAAAGCATAGGGAAGGAGAAGGTGTGCACATAAGGGAGAAGAGGACCCGCTATTTTCTTATTAGGTACCCAAGAAATAACTACTTTTTTTTTTTTTTTTTTTTCAAAAACACTGACCATATACAATGCAAAAAGATAATGTTTAGAAAAAAAGCATAAAAAAGGCACCAAGGTTACTAGTAGCCATTGTATCCTTTGGTCTGGGAATTTCAGCTGGGCTCCAATTCTTAACTCAGCACAGTCACAAGGCAACGCTGCAATTACAGTCCTCTGGGGACTCCAAATGAAAAAAAGTTACGTTCAAATCAACTGATTTCCAAGGTCATGCATTTGAAATCAGGGCAGCAGGGAACCAAACAGCCTTCCAAAACTTACAAAATAAGTACAAATCATGCAACCAGGAAATTCTCACAGTCATTCTCTTAACACCAACTTGATTTGCTAAACTCAATGGTCAATAGTTCCCTTGAAGACAGTAAGAAAAATCAGGCTGTGGGTTACAAAGGCAGATAATTTACAATGGAAGGCTGACAGTGGACCACATGGAAATGGAGGTGGCTTGGACTGCAGACAAGCTTAGGGAGAGGGTGAAGCAACAGCTATTTTGAGAATCCCTATTGGGCACAAACCAGCATCCTGCTACAGAGTGCTAATAACATACATGAAATGCACTAATGGCTGTAACATGGGCAGAAAAAGCCAAATAACCTTTCAATATAAAAAAAAAAACAGATTTCAGGTGATTCTATCAATCACAAAAGAGAAATGAAACAGGAAAATCACCAGCATGTAGGCACACTGTAAATGTGAGAACAGAGCTTCCCAGCAATGGGGTCACATCCTTCCTGCTAATTCTGGAATGAGAAATCTTTTAGACAGATCACCTCCTTACCTGCCTATGTGCAGAAAAGTCACTGATAACGGAAAAACTCTTAAGCAATCTTCTGTGCTGCTTTTCCATTATAATAATTACACATTGGCTGCTCAGAACTGAACGGTATCTGTTATTGTTATCCTAACACATGTAACTATCCATCCAGACATTTACACTGTGCCGCTCATAGTGGGGAGGGACTATGAATATGAATGCACGGGGCAAACAATACCATCAACACTTCCCATTTTGGCTGGTATCGCTGCGTTAGTGCAATCCACAGGCAGGTGCTGTCATTTCTGACAAGCCTGTTGGGTAACAGTGACGGGAATCTGTCAGATGCTGCCCACACGCAGGCCGTGTCCTGCACGGCATGCCGACCTTCTCCAAAGAAGTTTGATTTTAAAATTCTACTGAACATGTTACAAATACCAGCTGGCAATGTGCTGTGTATCACAGGGAAAGGGAAAGGTGTTAATGGTCAAGACACAACAATAGGGAAATACCCTCTGAGGGCAGCAGTGGGCTTGCTGGAGCACGTGTTGTGCTTGGTCAGAGAAACGGATTGGATCTTTGTGACGAAGGAACGCTTGGCCCATGAAACAAGGTAACGGGCAAAGGCGCCTCTGCGCTTCCTGTGCAATTTTCTGACCCTTCAGCTGCCGGAATATTAGTGCTGTTATAAAGACAACTTTAAAGCAGCCTCAGGCTTTGCCAAGAATAAACAAGTGCCTTTACCCTCACAAGACTGTATTCATACCATGCACAACTCCTTTTTCCCCAGGAAAAGGCCCTCTGACAATGCATAAGAAGGTGTATGTCGAGGACCTTTGACATTGCCTCAATACACACAGCCTGCCGTCTGTTCTTCCCTTGGACAAGGAAATTCCTAGGGACCTACTTAGTCCTCCTTCCTGCCTTCTTCACACCACTTGAGGGGCAAAGCCGATGGAGATGAACAACCAGTTACACTTCCAAGGCAGGCAATGAAATACCAGAGGCTCTCAACTAGCAGCAGAGCCTTTGCACACCTAGCCATGACAGCTCAGAGAGCTTCTGGTGCCATGCAAGAAGTTATCAGATCCACAGCAGAGCTTTAAACTTTAAGCTAAGTTATTGGACTACCCACAGGAGCCTGTGAGACAAACACCTACACTCCCTCTCCCCACCCAGCTGCGAGCAAGATCTCCACTGCTGGGGAGGGGATTGACTGGACAGGTGGCAATGCCTTCAGCTACAGAAATAGATTTGGGAGAACTCTTCTGCAGCACACCTGCAGCTTGGGTTCAGTATGTTATGCAATGAGATAATTCCAGTATTGTCTCTTTAACAAAAAGTAAAAGGTCTCCAAAATGATGATTTTTGCTTTTGGAAATTATATTAAGACCAGTGCAGAAACTGGTAGCAAAGAAGTGATTCATGAACACCAACAAAGTGATTCACCAGCCCCTCGCTAGGAAGTGATATCATCACACCACATCTCCATGAGAATGGCAGAAGAGAAGCATTGTTCCACAGGACAGGAAAGTGCTGTATTCTCCAAAAGAAAAGTACTAAATCTGCAGGTATGTATGACAAACAAGAGGGGGCAAATTGTCTAAATTGCAAGTGCTGGGTATACTGTACAATCCCTCTACAGCCCAACCAGATTCTTCTCTACCTGATCCATCACTCCATCCCTCCAGTCACAAACAGTAAAATCCTTTCTTGCTCCCTGATTAGCAGCCATACATTGAGTGTGCTCTTGCATTCTCTCACCTCGTTCCCACACTCCCTCCAACCCACAAAATTGCCTCTGCTCTCAGTCTTGCCAGAGATCCATATGCCTTACCAGTACGCCTGCTCCACCCCTTTGCCCTGCCCAGCATGGATACCCAGGTGCTCCAGTGCTTCTCAGGTCAAAAGGCACAGGGTTGCTGCACATCCAGCAACCCCAAAGCTCTTCCCATCCCTGTGCTACACTGATTCTTGCCTTGTGGCTCACACTAAGGAGAAGCTGAATGCACATATAGAGCTGCTGGGGAGGCAGAAAGTGAGGTAGTTTTAGGTTTCAGCATGTATACCACATGTCTTCAAGGGTGACATGCTGGATAACAGGTTTTTTCAGTTCTTAAAACTGTACCTAGTGTTGGACACGACCATGCTCTCTGCAGTTATTCTGGGAGGTATCAGCTTGTCAGCACCTCAAAGCCCTAAGCATGCTGCACTCCACCATGCCTTGTCATTAATGATCTGCCCCTTGCAAAGCAGGCAGCAGCTACATGATTACCCAACTGACGATGACAAGCTGACATCACCCAGATTAAGAGCATTTTCTTTCCTTCTCCTCAACCCACCCTGTGTGCCAATAGGTCAAAGTACTACCCATCCAGTTCACCCCATAGCGATGCTTCTCCCTCACCTACAACTCTTCTCTCAGAAAACCTACACCTATAGCACCTCACTTCAGCAGCCCTAAGCATTTGAAAGACAATAAAACCAGTGCTGCTTTCCTCCCCAGTCTGCTGCCCAGCTGTGGCAGAGATGAAGAACACTGAATCCAGGGAATTGCCAAAGAAGAAAGTGGAGAATTTTTTAATCACTCAATTTCTCCAAAACTCCTTTAACTCTCTGTAGGAAGACCAGGTGAGCCCGCTGCTACAGGGATCTGCTGGCCCACAGCACACCAGAGGCTACTGTCAAAGCAAGGCTTTAGGAGCAATCACAGCAGCAGGCATGTCCAGGCAGCACTGGAGAAGCCATCTGCAAGGAAGAACAAGTCCCGTGCCATGTAACATGAAAGCAAGTTGTATTTATTCTGCTATCACTCCTAAACCCCCAGGGACTGTCCTTTTAACACAACTCATATCTTCCAATCTAATAACCTCAATGCCCTGGAGACTGGTGCTGTAGACGCGTAGACAGGGCTTACAGCTGAGCAGCTCTGGGATTCCTGATGCATCCAGCCACTCCTGGTGCCAGCCAGAGCGACACAGGACTCCTCATGCAACCCATCTCCTTCATCGGGTTCACCTAGAAAGCCGAGTGGAAGGAAAACTGTTTATCTATTCCAGCATTGCCCGCAGGGCTGGGCGCAGCGACAGACAGCTGCTGTCCCACATCTAAAATGACAAACAGGCAAAGGGAGGAGACACTCACAAACGTGGAACTTGATTGCATGATTTTTTCTGTGTGGTAAGGTACAAGAGAGACAACATTCTTGATACAGTTTCAGTGTTTCTGCATATTAGACAAGATCACAGGAGAACTCAATCAGCAACAGAAAATAGAAATACCCCTTCCTTTGGCCAAACACACAAAAAAAGCACTGGGCCTGATTTTCCACTGGTGACACTTACTTAACATCCATGTAACCCAAGCAATTTTCACAGTTACTCCTCATATACTGAAATAAGAAAAAAGAAATATCTAATTTTCCATTTGGCTTAGGGAAAAAGATACTGCTTTTGGAGTAAACAAGCATAAGTAACCTGTTAGCATGCATTTCAGAGAACATTTCACTTTGGTAAACATACTCCCTCAAGTTATTTCTATGATCTAGATAAGCAGCAACTATTGTACTCATCTCTTCAAAAATTATCAAGTATCATCAGTTAATGAGTCCTGCATTACAGCGTTTCCATCCAAAGAGCCTCCTAGTTGTGCATACCCACCACTTCGTTAAAGTCATGGTGGCATACTGCAGACAGAGCAGACTGGAATAGATTACAGATACCCGTTTTATCTCAATTACCCAGAAAAGTGAATGGTTCAGTTCTTCTGTGTAGTATAAAACCTCACGTACCACAGGAACAGAAGCTTAAAGGCCACATAATACTTTCACTTTGTGTGTGCATCTTCCAGTGATGTCAACTGGATGCGAGCTTCTGATTCTCAGCCAGTACAACTTTTGCCAGGAAGTATTTTCAGACATACCCCATTAGTTCTGGGCTCACATTTTTGTCTCAACAAAACTGGATGTCTCTCCACAGCATCCACACTTGTACTGTCACTTTTACATGACAGAAGTAAATTTACTTTACCTGCATAAGTAAAATTTACTTGGTCAAATTCTGGAGGCTCTTTGAAAGATAAAAGCATTTTTAAATCTTGGCCTCAGGAAAAACATTCTCTGCTTTCAAGAGATTGAATGATCACATTTCTAGGTGAAAGGACAGCTAATCATTTGTGGTGAGATTACCACAGTTTACGAATTTAACAGCATGAAGATGACTTCAGCCAACAGGTATCATTTCACCACAGGGTGTGAGAGCAGAGTTCCTGAAGTTCAGCTGGTTCCTGAAGCGCTGCCGAGAAGTGACAGTGTGTTAAGCTACAGCAACGTGACTGCTTGTAATTACCTCTTTTATAGCTACGCTATCCTTGTTCTGAGGCACAGGTCAAATTATTGCAAGAAATGCAGGGCACAGAGCAGAATAAAGGCTATTTTCAACTTGTTAGGCTTCCCACAAAGTTTTCACATAGATTTAACCAATTTTATCATTTTGGTTACATCAGAACATCTTTATATCTAAACAACCAACTTCTTGTTATCAAACCCTTTTTTAAAAATTCTAGTTATATGCCACCCCCTTGAAGTAAAATAGCTCAGATTCACACAAAGATTGAGATGAGATAATGGAAATAAAAGATAATGAATCAACTGGGTTTGTACACAAAATAAATGTCTTACAAAGTAGCCAATGTGCTGACTCTGCCTTGAGTGACATTACAGACTGGCCCCTTGGATCCCAGGACTTAAAATCACCTTTGCTCTCTCTGTCACGGGTCAAGTACAGCTCAGCCAAATCAGGAGATTTGTGCCAAGCAGTTTGTATTTCCAACAATTAAATATTGAATTCGCCTTTTATAAGTCACTTAGGAGTCACGCTTGCACAATTATTTTCATACACAGCTACTTTATTTCAGTCCTAAATACAAAAAGTTATTAACAGTTGGCCAGATTCTGCTCTCATCTGCACATCTCATAGTGCAAAACTATGTCATTTCCACATGGATCAGTGGAGCCCAAGTTTCGTACCGCACGTGAGAGAGCAGAATTCCTTTTCCAAGACAACTCACATTGCCAGTGAGTTGCTGTGCCTGCGGCACACGTGGCCCAAAGGTTTCTGTACTGCTGCACACAGTGCCTCCTCTGCTCACCGTCCTTCTAACTCCTCTGCAGTCCCACCATATCCCTCGCGGGCCTTTATTTTAAACGGACCTTGCTGCGCAGACAGACCAGAGCAAGTTACTTACGGCCCTTAACTCACTGGATTTACAAGAAGCATGCCAGTTGAGTAAGACTGAGCAAAAGACAAAATTGTTTCTACAGTGTATTTACACACAATAAAATGAACCAATCAAGCAAACAAACTGTACACAAAGTGCCCTATTATTAACTGAAACCAGAAGAAACTCTCTTCAGTACTTCCAGTGCTTATAAATGCATGCTTTTTAAGCAAGTAACCTAGAGCTTCCAGCAATTACTTAGTCCTCAGTAAGCTTTGAGCCATCTTTTCTCCACAGTATTTACTCCCTTGGGCTCATAGGAGGTAAAAGATAACTGGTCTCCCACCCTGTTTTTTTCAGAGCCCTCCGCAGAGGGCAGATTTTGCTCCTTCTCCCTGACTGACCGATCACCTGGTTTAACTTCTGGACTCTCTTCATTTCCTCTACATGCCACAGCCACTTCCATGCTCCCAGGCATGGTGCCATTCCCCACACAAGACCTGGCCAGTGAGGGACAGGTGACTAGGTGCCAGGGGACAGCAGGAGCTGTGGCACGGGGAAGCAAGCACCCTGCTGCCAGTCAGGAGGCAACTACAAGCACAAGAGCACGCACTGCAACAGCCTGAGAACAGAAATCTTAATCCCGCTGTCCCTGCATGCCCACATCAGCTGCATTAGGAGTTACTGCTCTGCTCTTCTACAGATACAGCATTTAGAAGCTCATAACCATTGCTTAGTGCCTTTATTTCTTTCTGGTAATGTAATAAAGCAAATCCCAGTTACAAAAATGTGACTGTGAGCAACAGTGATGAGGTAGGTCCAGAGGTATAGCCCTCGGTACGTAACACACAGAGAGCACCAGCCAAACAAGCTCTCGTTTCTGCCAGCCGGCAGTCTGACCGCAGACGGGATTGACACGCCATCCCATGCAGCAGCATCCCGTGGGACTATGCGTCCTCTGCAGATGCAGTTTTCTGCCACCTTGTGTGACCACATCAACAGCCACATAGCCCAAGAGGCAAACTCCCCCAAACAATTCCCCTTGCTTAAAGGGAAAAGTAATTTATTACACGAATACGAGGTACAGTGAGTACATGCCGACTTGACTACTGACCCATGACAAAACAACAGTGCTAGTTTCAAGAGCCCTCTTCTGCCACACTGCCACTGAATAATTTAATTGAGGGGAAAAACTTGACACGTCACAGCGCAGTATTTCTGATGCTAATTCATGTATCTTCTCTTCCCCTACCAGAATTCACAGAAGCAGAAGATTGTCACATTTTTCAAGTGGGAGATGCTAAGAACTGGGTTTCAACTCTCTGGAAAACAAGGCAAGGGGCCAGCTCCTCTGTGCGCAAACCCCCAGTGATTCAACTGAAGTGTGTGTAGACGAGGTGAGAACCAAGAGGAGAATCGGATAATCCCATTCCAACTGTGTACAGCCAGATTTGTAAACAGAGAAACTGGCCACTATTTTTGAAACAGAGTATTCTAATGTCAGTAAAGCAGCGGTACGACATTCATACAGCATTCAACATTTTAATTCTCAGAGAAAGCTAGGGTAAAAGCACATCAAATTTACAGAAGAGCTCTTAACTGCTTGGAAAGGACAACTGTAAGACCACTTGGGCAACCTTGCTTGTACTTTCTTGTGTAAGGAATCAGCGGCTGGACACTATAACATACTACTTCCCTATAACGTAGTCTACCATCAGCTTCAGATCCTTCCATTCTGCCTCAAATACCCATATGCTGACACAGCGTATGTATGGTTTACATCTATGTTTTATTTAGCACAAAACAAGGAACAGCACATTCCGTTTTAACATTGCATATACACAAACAAAATATAGATGCAGACAACCTTGAGAAATCAGGTATGCACGTGAAAGATTTTTTTTTTAATACTCTCTCAAATATTTCCCACCATTACTGGAATCCCTTCTGAAGTCCCCCTAGTAGCATCAGTACAAGTCCAAAAGGTCACACGAATGAGGCCCTCGCTCACCCTGGACACCACGAAAAACCTGCCCCAACGCTCTATAAAAGCTTTTAGTTTTAACTTAAGTCACAAGGACTACAGACTACCACTGAAAGACAGCAGAAGAGATCATGGGCATCCGCAAAGACTTTGTTAGGTGAAAAAAAGGAAAGTGCGCAGTTACTCAACTGTTTTGTGGACTTAGGGTTCTGTCGGCATCCTCATACAGTGCCATAAATTTAAGTGTATACATAAAAATACAAATACAGTTACAACCCTGCCATGAGTTCCATGCAAACAGCTCTCTGTAAACAACGTCAACTCCTCCTATGTGCAAGGCCCTATACAGGGCTCTCTGCAGGATTAGGACTGTAAACTATGTACATATATGCTGGTAAAGTGTGTTTACATAATATGTAAATAGATAAAGAAAAGTACATTCACACCAACTATTGAGGAAAGAAAACAAATCATTTTTCTCCTGCTAAAAGTACTGAATCACTTACCATCTGGTTTAGGGGAAAAAAAAAAGACTCAGTCCAATTCAGCTACGAAGAAACTCCTGTCTAAAAAAAAGTAATCACATGCTAGATCCCCCTAAGTTCAACTTCCAATCATTTTAACATGGAGAGTTTTGTTTTCCTGGAGCGAAAAAAACCCACCAAACAGTAAGAAGGATGTGTGTCTTGTTAGGCTCTGATCCCGCAAGCTCTAAATACTTAGCTATGGGGAATAGCGGAAGCTATTTTTTAGGAAAAAGATGAGTCTTTGCATCAGTTTCTGCTGGAGTGCATCCTAATTTTCCAAGAAATATCTGCCACATTTTTGCTACCACGCTGTGAACTGCAAAAGTAAAATCTAGCTAATAAATATCTGCACTAATTTCACGTTATACCTCTGTAACATTTAGGTTTTTTCTTCAATCATCTGAAGATATACCTATGCATACTGTAGCATAGTGCAGAAGTGGTATGTTACTGACAAGTATATTATTCTAACTGAAAAAGAGCATGTGGTCATGTAAATACTCTGAGTACTAGAGCACAGCCAGCGAAAGTTGTGTTTATAGCTCTGGCAAGCATCCGGCATTTCCAGACTTGTGACTTTTCACTTTGTCCTCCAACACACCATTAAAATCACTTTCTTCATTTTTAAAGAAACTAAAATTTTTGTATCATCATTTCAGTCCACACTTCAAAACCTATCATACACATAGCACTGATTTTACAAATGCCTTTGTATCTTTCCTTTAATAGCTGTTCATCCTGAAACTCTACATCATGAAATCAAACTGCCCTGTTCCCTCCTCGCCTCTTTCCCTGCACGTTCAAATACCAACTCACCTCTGCGTGCTGCTTCTCTGGAACATCCCCCTGACCTCTTTCACTGACATTTCATCCACATTGGCATCTCTTCCTTTCTTCTCATTTTCCTCTACTAACTAATTGCCAACATTTTTGAATTGACATTCTTCTATTTTAATACTTTAGTCTTGGAAGCAGTCAAATCCTGGTTGATAATCACCACTCAAAGAGAAATCAATACTGCTCCGTGGGCGGCTGTAACTGTCCTGGCATTTTTCTTCTGCTTCCCTCAGTCCACCTGCCTTGTTCAAACACTTGCATAAAATTTCCTTCCTCGTCCCAGAGGCCTCGAGTTTAATACGGACCCTTTACCTATGGGGTAAAGAAGGATTTTACCAGATTTACTGATTAACCTAAACACTAAAAACACCTGAAAGCTCTGAAAGAAATTACCCTCTCCCACTAAATATCTCACCCACTAAATTTTACCATTCACCTCTTTTTCTGCTGAACACTAAGTCTTTCCGTGAAAAAATGTATCTTTTATGTACTTAAAATAGGAGACTTTTCCTAGGCTATTCCTTAAAAATTACTTATTCTTTCCTTCTTAGATTTAGCACTATTGATTAACCCTGTACAGATCTCCGCTGGTGGATCAATATATTTGATCCCAAATTGTTAAGAAATGTAAAAAGTTCTCTCTCTTGCTGAAAAGAGACTCTTAAAATAACATGTTACATGTATAACCAAAGGCAATCAGGTTACTACGGCTTCATGCCTTACTGCTTATCACCTGTCATGACCATACCCAGTCCTCACTTATGACTGTGAAAAAGAAAGGCTTAGCTTAAAGATAGTCTGTGCTGAAGCATTTCTGGCAGTGAGGGAAGGCTATGAGTGAGCACCAAGCAGGTTCCAGTGACTCAGCTGCACAGCAGTAACTCTTTAAGACCCAGAAACAGAATTACTTTAGACCTTGCCAGTAAGGTTGCCTAAAAGTTGGTGTGTGATCACTACTTAGCGTAGCGCAAGCAGCGGTAGACCCACACCTCACACCCTCTGGGACCTCAGTAAACTATCTACTTCCAGCTCTCAGACTCAAACAGAGCAGGATCACACCCTACCCTAGCACAAAAGTGCTTATATACCGCACCCATCTCAAAGCAGGTAAAAGTAAATATGGCACTGCAGTCAGTGATAATGCACCGAGAGAGAAACATAAGGCTTTCCCTGCAAGGGACCAGCTTTTCTCATCACAGCCCAATGACAAGGACTCTGCAGAGCCTTGGTGCGCTAAGTGGGCCATTCCCCTGGGTCATATCAACAAAACCTTCTCTTGCCATTTAAAAGCCAGCTGCTGAGGGGAGGGCTGAAGGCCAAAGGAGCTGCTTCCAAAGAGAGGTGACCTTGCAAGCTTTCTCCCACCCTCCGCTCTCCCCCTGAGCGACCAAACAGGACCCTTGGGATTCTCTGAAAAAGTAACAGAGAGAGAAAAAAAACCCAAGAAGTGGAGTTCAGCACCGATGCAATACAGGCCGGAGGGGCCTTATGGGTCTGGCCGCCAGTGACAGAACTCAAAGGATCTACAGGGAAGTAGTTTCAAAAACGGTGGAGAGGGCCACGCTCTGAGCCCAAGAAACTGCAAGGGTTGGATGGACTCTGGGGGCTCCACTTCACTGCTAGCCAGGACCTTCCACGGAGGAAACAAACCCTGCATGCTCATAAAGCACCAGGACGACGGTCAAGTATGCCTTTCATTCCGTACCAGCTATCCCAGGAAACAGATTTCAACTTTCCCAACAGGTATTGTCAGCTTTTAAGTTAACAGTAACTTATATCAATAAAATGATAAATGACTTCTATGCATTTTGCTGCTTCTGAATGCAGTTATGTAAAATACCAAATTATTTTAATACAACCAGAGACAAAAATAATCAGGGAAGAAATCACAAGTAAACATACCACATCTTTAACTGCGGCTTTTCTGCTGTCAGTTAAAAGATTAAAAGTGATAGACCAAATTACAGTGTTCTGTCCATTATAAGATTAACCAGTTTAATCAATGATTCCCATTTATTTCTAATTACATTCTTCATAACATAGTATCCACATGCTTTCCTGTTGATACTTTACGTTGAAAGTCACACCGGTAACAAGAAAGAGTGATAATGCAGCTTTTTGCGGACTCAGAATCACACTTGCAAATTGACATGTGGGGTTCTTTCATCTCAGTTATTATAAAAAAAATAAATCTTTTTTTTACTGTCCTGCCCATATCTGAGCAATCAGGATTCTGGACACTTCAACAATATTCTTGAATACATTTTTAAATTTTAGACATAAAGGTCATATTTTTCCCAGATTATATAATCAGATTATCTTCAGAAAACATTAAAGATACTTGACTTTTCTAAGTTTTTGATATAATAACTCTTCCCACAACCATTAGGGGATTTCTCCCACTCTCTCTTTATTTTTTGTCACCGCTGCATACAACTGGCAAAAGTATCACGCAGCTCCACAGCTGCAGTGGCTGAGTGACACCACACAAGCGGCTCTGGCCAGAGATGCCTTCCTGCAAACTACACGCCAAGAAGGGAACGCAGTCTCTAACCACTCTGGTACACGTCTTCTTTCTCACACCCAGGATCAGTCCCAGACAGTCAGAGAGTTCAGGAGGAATAAGGCCATGACTAACTCCCAGTACCCATCACCACAGTCTAACCCGGGCGGTGTCAGAGACATCGGCACGGATCTGATTTGCACCAGCGGAAAGCATGAAATCAGCAGAGCTAAACTCAGATGATCAGAATGAGGCTCATTATCCCTGCAAATTCATGCACAGGGAGTTGCATGCTGCACAGCCTTCCCTGCTCTGAGTCACTCCAACTCCCGCTCTAGGCTGTTCAGTAGCAAACTGTCAATAAAATTCATTAATGATGTGCTTTATATAGAAATAGTGCATTTAACTGAGAGGCTACAACAAATGAAGAGTGCAGCGAGGGGTGAATTACGTGGTTAATGGAATACAGGATGCGTGTCAGTAAAGAAGTGGTAAAGGTGGGTGGGACTCAATGTTACACAGATCTGCTTGAAGTTTGGTATCTATATGAACCTAATTCCCCTTCTGATTTCAGTACAGTTATAGCTAGCACTCCTCTGTGTTTCTACCGATATATAAATTCTGATGAATAATTGATAACCAACTTTCTTTTACGAAAGCCATTACTGGAGAGCCAGCAAATATTACAGACATGTTGTCTTCTCTGTTTTTAGTCTTGTTCTCATCTGAATCACGTTTGGCTAGCATTCATATCCATCTCCTTGATTGGTGGTAGCTATAAAATAAAAATTAATATATAGCCTTGCAGAACCAGTGGCAGGAAGAGTGCAAAAAATTATGTTCTTCGACACAGATTCTTATTTTTTGTCCTATGGAAACACACATCTGCAGCCTTTGGCAACATTAAAACAGAGGATGGTTTCTGTACTGCCTGTCCAAGTTCTACACCTTGTAAAATATTCTAGCATCGTGACACAACATTTAATTACAGCTAACAACTGACCTTCTAAGCAGGTGGCTGTCATTTTCATCCATTCAAGACTGCTGTTTTACCTGATGGTTACAGATAATTCTAACTTCTGAAACCAAATTAAGAGGATATGGGAAGCAACCCCTAGAAGAAAGTGAAAATGAGCACGAGATATTTCAAAAACCTGGGGGGAATTGTAATACCTAACAGACACAAAAAAGCGAGAGGCTAAAAAAACGTCAATCCCACAGGAGAGTTCAGATGTAAAGGAGAGGAGCCTAGAAGTAGGGGGATGTGGGCAGGAGAAAATAGCTGTAGCACTTCTCAACACATTCTCTTTCCGTGCGGGGAAAAAAAAACAAACACAGCAGGAGACCAAAACCGTAACCTGAACCTGACCTTACTCACACTGGTTGTAGCATAAAACCAGTGGGCTGAACTTTGGTCATTGCGTCACCAGCACAAAGCAATCTCAAAGCCCAGCCAAGCAACTACACCGTGATTTTTTTTTTCTTCATGTGCATTCAATATGGCAGAGGCCAGCTAAGAATATGGCCTTTCAGAAGAACAAACACATCAATTTAATTGTCAGTTGGCTGGACAGCTTGCTTTTCTTTTGAGGTTGTTTGTTGGTTGGTTGGTCTTTTTAATATCACTACACTGGAAAAATGTGGGTGTGATACAGCATCTAACTGGAACGTGAAGTGCCAAGGACATATTTTTGTCTGTATCTGTTAGAAATGGGAATCAATACAGTAGTTAAAAACATGGAGGATCATATGGTGATCAATTATGCAAAATATAAACCTTATCACCAACATAACATGGCACCAGGAATGTTCATGTAAAGATGTTCTTAAAATCTAAATAAACATCCTTGTACACAGGACGTGCCATTCATGGTTTACAGAGTGATAAGCACCAAAGGGTCAAGTAACTCACCCAATATGACCCAGCAAGTCAAGATCAGGCTGAGATCTGAACTCAGGATCCTGGTTTTCCATGCTGATCTTTCTTACAACTGCACATTACTCCAAGTGCACAATGTCCTACCAATACCACGCCTTTCTGTTTCCACAAACCGGCTTATTTTTGTGCTGCATAGAAAAAGAACCATTATGTTCAAAAGTAAGCATTCTAGCAATCCCTTGCAAGTATAAAATGTAATTGCTGAGGCAGGACACAAATGAATAGCTTAGACCAACAGAATGATAATTTATCATTATCGCTGATAACAGTAACTGCCAAAAATTCCAGCCCATACCTCCATAATTAAATTGACTGTCCCTGCAGAAGGGGACTGAATAGAAGAGCACACTGAACGTGGAGCCCTCCACATCCCTTGGCTTCTTACAAAATACCGGTCGCCAATCCATGCAGCAGTGGTGAGACTGTCGGTACCCTCAGCCATTCACTCCAATACAGAAAGGCTCAGAGGCCATTAAAGAGACTACCTCTCAAGACAGCTGTCCCCTCATCCTAAGCATTCTGCCAGGCATAGAAGCGCTCACCTGATCTTCGTCCTATGCTCTCAACACTGGCTCTGAAGAGAGAAATGACTTTAAACATCAGTGTGAACACGAAACAGCTGAAGATTGCAATGCTTTGTAGCTTCAGGTGGAACTCGAAAGCAGCAACTCAAATGAAGATCCTTCTCTATGAAGAGGAAGCAATAATGCCATGACCTAAATTTGCATTCTGTGCACCAAACTTACTTATAGGAGGGAAATAAGTTTGGGAAGAGAGATTCAAGCCACCAATCTTTGTTTACAGTATCAGTATTTCATCCTCTGCCGGGCCATCATGTGCCTGCAACATCTACATTTCTGATTCACATATAGTATTTCTGATTCATGTACAATATATAAGAATACTATAAGGCCACATGTATCTTACTTAAGTTTAATGCATAACTTAAGACTCGAGTTTGCCTTCAATTGAGAAAACAGTTTTACCCTGGTTTTAAGTGAAATTTTTTAACTTGGTGGGCTGCAGCCAGTGGAGTCCTATTTGATCGAGTATTATCATTCAGCTGTTTTTCAGACTCCTAACCAGCGGGGCCAAGACCTACCATGCTGAACAACTGCTTAAATAATTGAACTCAAGGTGGCATGAGCCTGTATATTTTCGTGATCAGAGCCTAACTGTGTTTAACAAATCCCAGCACTTATAGGTTAATTTCTGACTTCAAAACCACAATATCTTCTAGGCATGATCTGCTAGTGCACTCATACATATCCGAAAGAAGGTAACAGGATCGTTGGCACAGCTCTATAAACGAAATAAAATCTTGCATGTAACACCCTGGCAGAATAAACGCTGTGCCCTTTTTGTACATCAGCCTGAAACCAATGACACGCAGGCTCCACCAGGCTGGAGCTGAGCCGAGAGATTATCCAGCCTTTCTGTCACACGTGGATTCTCCGAGGACCAGCGTCTGGAACTCCATGTGCTCATCCGATGTTCACCTGTGGTTAAGGGTAACAAATTCAGATACAATCGCACCGAGAACCGACGATAAGGAGACACATCAAGGACAGCGCACGCCGTACAAGACGGCCTCGACCCAACGCTCCACTGGCAGAGGCAGTCTCAGAAACTAAGTTGAAATCTGATAACTTTAACAAAGTGGCTTAACCGTAACAAGCAATTAGTGATCAAAAAACAAGCTGTTTATGTAGTCCGCTACACGTCCATGAGGCTGTACTTGGGCTATCGTGCTCCGTTTCCCGTGGCTAAACCACAAGCCAAGCAAAAGTTCCCTCCCTCACCTTCTCCTCACCCACCCCCCCCCAGCAGAAACCACGGGACCGTTCTGTGCGACCGGGGACTCCCCGTCCCCGCAGGTAGGGCGCTGCGCAGACCCCCGGGGCGGGCGAGACCCCTGCCCACCGGCACCGGGGTCCCGCCGCCGCCGTCCCTCAGCGCCCCGCCG
>VZSZ01005025.1:30631-71362 GCA_013398815.1 Ibidorhyncha struthersii | reverse complement strand
ATTCCCTGGGAACGCGGTGGCATTTCATCCAGTACTGCAGGAAGCGTGCCACTGGGAGGATGAGCACGCCAGTGCACGTAGCTGGATTTCTGCAAAAAGGCTATGACAATTCCTGCAGCCATGCACACTTTGGAAACCACATCCCGTGGATAACTACAAAGCACTTACCAACAAACCCTTTTAATCTAATTCATACTGGCTGCCATCTGTGAAGAACAAATGTTCAGGTAGCCTTCACCTGACTCTCCATTATTCTTACACAGCTCTTCATTTTGTTACACCTTTCCCTTTTGAGGTTAAAATCCCAGCCTCATTTCTCTTCCTATACAAGTTCATATCCCCTCCAATATGCTCCTTTTTCTGCTGCATCTTTGAGGAGACCAAACACCAGGCTATATTTAGTGAGGACATGACTGATGTGGTCGGTCCCTTGGTGTTTTCCCTGTCATTTTCTATGCCCTTCTACTGTAGCTAAAACGTTATTCTGATTTTTTGGCCACTGCTGTGCACTGATGTCTTTGCTGAAGTGTCCTTGATAACTCCTAGCTCTTTTCCTGAGAGGTTGTAACTAATTCAGAGCCCATATACATGCAAGTATTTTAAATTGTTTCTTCAGATGCACACGCGTCACCTCGTCTTTATGACTTTCTTCTTTGATAATTTCCTGGTTCTGCTCGGTCCTTCCAGAGTTCTCAAATACTCCTAATTCTGACCAACTTAAATATTAGGAGTCATCAGCAAAATTTTCCACCTTAGTACTCGCCTCTCCAGCAGGTCCTCGGGGGTCCTGTTGGATACCACCCTAAGGCACAGACCTGCTCCCACTGCTTCCAGTAAGAACGGACTGCTAACTTTTGGGGAAGCAATATCAAAGCCCTTACCCTTCCCTGCAGGACAGATAACAGCAAGGGAAAAATCCCAACTGTAGCACAAGAAAACTTCAAAACAATGATCTTCATGTGAATCTATGGATTAAGTAATAGTTTTTGCCTGTTAGTAATCCAGAAGTATTCTTTTGCTCATTCTGAGAGCATTCCATTTTCCCATTTTCAAAGAGGTCACTCTCCTTAAGTGTATGAGTGATGCAAACAATAGGAGAAACTGCCTAAGCAAACTGAAACCAACCAAGAAGTGCTGGTAAATATTGAACCTTAGTAAAAATATGTATTTCTTCCACTGGTATCTTCATTTAAAATTGTTATCCCAGTTCACTGCAACAGCGAGGTAAAGAACAACTTCAGGAGGAGAGTTTAAGACTGACAACATTGCTTTTCAGTGCTCCTAACTTCACCTTCAGATAGAATCTTGTAGTATTCAAAACCAGAAGGTTAAGACTAACCATTTTGAAGAGACACCTGATTTAATCAGCGATGTTACATCTGCATCTAGAGGGAAACATCAGCTTCTGTTTCTGCACGGAACACCCAGCTACCCTCCCACAGAAATGCAAACGCTCATTCAGGCTACTTGGGCTGAAAGGAAGGAAAAGGAACCGGCACACAGCAAGATTTCAAGCCTGGTCATTGTGAGGGTAGCTAGCCTGCTGCTTCTCAGAAGGGATTTCTAGTTCTTCGCATGCGCGACTGTCAAGGCTCACTGGACTCCTTGTGCCTCGAGATCTCAAAGAACGCTCACAGTGAAGCAAGACACACATCGTCCAGGCTTGACAGCAGGAACCCCACGCCGCTACACTCTGCCGGGTCCCACGTATCGTCAGCCGTACACATACCTTGCTCTCAGATAGGAGATATTTGGTACCTACCGACTGAGAGTCTTTTGTCCGTGTGCAGCAAAGAAAAACTTTGAGTCTGCGTGTCCAGCTGCTGGCTTGTCCTTCTTCCAGGCGGTGTCTATAAATAAAGGGCAGAGTATGCACATGAGGACAGGCAGGAGAACGTGACTGCAAGCAAACAGTAGGATCCAATACAAAGTCACACAGCCTCCGCTATCACTGGTAAAACGCCTGCTAAACCATATTCTTATTTTATCCTGGTCTAGCAGGGACAAGGAGACTGCATATAGATTAACAACTCAGCTCATTTTGTAGGACAGGAAGGTCAATAATTTAGCTGTTCTGGCCAGGACCAAGCCTCTGTATTTATATACGTGGTGATCTGCCTGAATGGGATGGCTGTAACGAAACTGCTCTTGTTCTCTATCTGCTGGAAGCAGAGCGTCCAAGAGCACCAGGTGCTCCGGATAGAAGGAGGGTCTACTGGTAACAACATCATATGCTGGGGTGTACTACCACCCCGTAGGAAAACTCTGCCTCGGGGCAAGGGGGTGGGAACGGTACAAAAGACCCTGAGCACTTAGTATGACAGAAGCTGTGTAATATTTTTTTTTTTTTTCAATAAATAGCTTATTTGGAAAAAAATATATTTGTTAAGCATAATACAGTCTCAGAACTGAAACAATTTGCACTCTTTATTCAAGTATAGTGCATAAATTCAATCAAAAAAAGGAAAGCAAGCTAGAGGTTCTCTTTCAATTTAGAAAAGGTTAAAAAAAAACCCAGCTGAATACAGAAGGTTTTGCTCAACCCACATTTGGTTTATATGACATTTCAATTTCGGCTTCAAAATTAGCTAATTGGACAACCCTATTTAAAATGAACTATAGCTGAGTTCACTCCACTGCTGTGAGCTTGTCCTAGTTACTGCATTTTGCAGGGTGCCAATCCCTTATTTTTGATGGGCATACCTGCAAACAATCCTTAGATCAAGCCAGGTTTAGTGGCCTCAAAGTGGGTGACTGTGTGATCTTGTGCCAGAGCACCATGCTACCTACATAATAAAGTCCAGAGCTCCTCTAATGCAGGGTATTTTTTTTTTTTTTTTTTAAAAATGTGACCACAGACTGACTCAACATAGGTCAGACCAACCAGAACCAACCACTTCTATTTTCTGGCAGGTGATGACATCAGGCAAAGCCTAAGCAGAGAAAGTGGGTTGCACCTGGAAGAAAAAGATGCTGGTAAAGGAGTATTTGCCTGCAACAGAAGGAGCAGATCCTGCAGGGCAATCCATCAACTCGTGCCTGCGCATTTCAAAACAACTATCAATAACCTCCAAGGAAGACTCCAAAAGAGGAACAGGAACACAAGTATCCTAAGCCAGAGCTGGCAGCACTCAGTTTGCTCCACCAAATGCCAAAGAACTCGGGCAGCAATGCAAAGAACTTCACAACTTCACCGCGGGGGTTGAACAAGCAAGTGCGCTCTGAGCTATTTTCACTCCAACTTTTCCCAAATTCTTTCTTCCTAACACTGAACTTCCACATGTTTAGCATGAGCTCAAAAGCAAGTTTCTTAGAAAAGCCTCAGCAATTAGCTAAGCCTTTTTGTTTTGTTGTTTTATTTTCTTAGCTCTGCAAGAACATAAAAGCCCACACACATCACGATGCCACTGGTAAAGGAAAGCCACTGTGTAACAGAGTCCAACAGCTACAGCAGAGCACCACAAAAATGAAGCCAAAGTCACACGTCCCCTTAATGTGACAAACAAATCAAGTTTTTTCCACGAGTTAAGACAGAAGAACGGCTCAGGTTAGATATAATACAAAGGTCAAATTACTGCCGTACATCAGAAGGCACGTATCACTGCAGACCAAGGGATTTCAGTAGGAATGGCTGGCCCTCAGCAGTTTCCAGGATCACAGTCCAGAAACAGGCAGAGAATTTTATAACCTATGCTTCGGAAAGGATTGCTTTAAGCAAGCGGAGAATTTCAAAACATTATTTGAAAACAATTGCTTTAGCAGCGAACACATAGTAACATTTAATGTTTCCCTTTCACATTATAGCCCACAGCATTTTGCTTGTTAACATCTGTTAACGCTCCCTTTCTAGAGTGGAAATCGGCACACAGCAGGCACAAGCTCTCCAAAAATGTTACAGGCCTGGAGGGAAAAAACCTGGCCATGGCCCAAGGGACAGATACCTTCACTCAGTTGTCTGAGATCTCAAAACTCCTCACAGGAGAGATCATTTAGGGGTTTGTTTTGATTTACTTTTGAGTTCTCTGGCAAAACAACTTTGCCATCTGTGGCACTCGGTTTCCCTTCGGAAAAACAGTGCATCAAGCCAAACAGCTTTGATGTAGTGTAGGGTACCAGATCCTCACCCCCATCTCCCTGGGACCGTCCTGATCACAACGCAGTAATTGCACGCGTTAGGTTAACGAGGCACTAACTCCAAATAATCAAGGCCAGTGTTAGTGACATACTGGACAGGTTAGGAAGAATGTCTTACATTCCGCAATAAAAAATACACTCCTTCAAACAAAACTCGCTGCGTGGTCCTTAGAAAAGTCTGGTTTCACTTCAAAAAGACAGCGTGAAGGATCCCATTTCCAGCCACTGGAAGAGCATGTATTCAAACTCTCCCCTGAATATACATTCCCAACTAGAAATGCAAAGTTTGCAGGGTACTTCTTAAAAGCCTCATTTTTTAGCATTCAAAACCTTATGCCCTCAAGTCCTACAAAGCCACATTCCTTGCTGACAGTTACATATGTCAAGACTGCATAAGAAAACAAAGCCTGTTTGTGTTGTCCCGCTACTGGAAAAAAAAATTCTGAAAAATGCCTTGTTTGGTGAAAAAAGCTTTCATATCCCCATCTGAGCAGCTCAAAGATGCAATCAATTCTTAATTAAAAGATCAGACTGCCAACACAAAAGAAATTGCTTCTTGGCCAAGACCAAGAAGACAAGAAACCTCAGGCCAAAAGGTCATATTTTGAAGACAACAATAAAGGAGGAAAGGGGCTTTGGAAGGTGGTACTGCCTCAACCTAAGCGAAAAATCTAAGCACTGGCTCACTGTTACCAGGCAAAACACAGCGACAGGCTGGACAAACAAGCTGTCGTGGTCAGCACTGGCTGAAGGGGCTTGTAAGGATTCACAAAGCCAGTGACTAACACAATCCAGCCACATATCGTGTTGCTTCGCCTCCTTTGGATACAGATGCCCACACATAGCACCTGACAGTCTGAGCTGCATTCTTCCAAAATCACCCTCACTGGCAAAGGGAAGCAACGCCTGAAGCTGAATGCTCCCTGAAGCGAGGCAAGGAGAACGTCAAGAACTGAAAAAAAAGCAAGACACCCTTCCAGAAAGGGCTTTACCGCAGGTTGTACGTCCTCAGGTTACGCTGTCTCCGCTTCGTGGCACGCAGTTTGACAAAGGTCCGGCCTGTCGGGTCGAAGACGCACAAGACAGTGATGCAGACACTCAGGATGACAACCCAGTTGCACACCACCATTCCTGCAAAGAAAGTAGTCAGGTACTCTGCCCGTAAGTCTTGGCAGCATCGCTTTCTGCTTTTCACCACACACATCAGACCCACCTCTCCCATTGCTGCTGGGCAGATAAAGTTACCCCAAATACTCTTGCAGCCAGCTGCAGCAAAAGGAAATCCTCCCAGAAAGGCTTCCAAACCCCAGCTAAGTTTTCCAGCTCTTTTAGGAGATCGCCCATGCAGAAGGCCATAGTCACTGAGTGTGTAGGGGGACTGCAACATTAGCATCACACACACACACACCCCCCGCCCCACTGGCTGAGATTGAAAAGGAGTTCCAGGAAAACAGTAAAGCCATTTTGAACTGAAGAGGAACCAGGTCTTACAGACTCCCTGGCCAGACCCTTCCATGGGAACATGAATTCTTGCCTCAGTGCAGAAAGCGCAAACAAATGAACAACTGTTCTGAGCAATAACGTCTCAGGAAAACAAGCACCACATTTACAGCTACAATCCACTTCCAACAGTCAATCCTCACATGCATGAATGAATTAGCTCTCCGAGGCAAGAGGATGTCTGCACGTACACAGGAAGGCACACAAACCACACTCCAAATACATACCCAAAGTGACACTCTTTGCTGTGATATCATTGCAGGAAGTGTAGTACTGCGTTAGCCAAACGATGCCCACAATAGCATACACAAACTCAATCACCAAGATAGCTGAAACAAAAGGAACACAATGGATAGTAGCAGCATCTCCCTAAGGATTAACGACTGCCTCTCCCCATCTTCTGGAGAGGAAACCCAAAGACAGGTTCTTTAACAGGACAGCTGCACAGAACAAATGACCGCAGGACTGGGCCTTAATGCTTTGGAGGGTGGTATTCAAGAAAATGAATAAAAAATGTAATGTCTCCTTGATCCTAACTACTCCTAAATGACACAAGGACCACACGCGCACAGACCGGTCAGTGCCCTTGGCTGTACCAGAGGTGTGAAACAGATAACCACACCTTCTGCCCATGGCAGTGGAAGGACTACCTGAGCTAAGAAGAATCACCCCATAACAGCACCTAGGTCTTAACCACCTCCGACAGCTGGCCTGGTTTGAAGATAAGAAATAAATAGCAGTGTGTATCCAGGACTAATCCCACTTACTACACTTAGCAAATGTTCCCAGCACCTCTGCCCTTTGCAGTCCTTCCAGTAATAGTTCCCAGGACACAGGCCTTAAGGAGACAGTTACTGGCTCCTCGGTTTTGCCTGTTACCATGGTAATGAACAAGAAACTGGGGGCTGACAGGGGCACCCTGAAAGAAAAAAGATGGCAAACACTGCTCTGAAGCTCACCCTCACACTTTCTCTACACATTACAACCCCAAAGCACAGGTGGGCAATCAGGTATGGAGAGGGTAAACAGCTTAAGTAACACCTAGCAAGCCTTTGGTGGGGCCGAGACGGAACCCATGTTCCAGCCCAGCCAAATAACCATCCACCCTCCTTATCTACATGTTGGCACAGTATCTCTCCACAAGTGGCTTCCTACAGACTCTCGCTCGCCTGGAAAGACGAGTTCCAGCAGCCACATAGCAAATAGTTTTCAACAGCGGTGGGCAAGGAACCAGGGCTGGACCTGGTTCCTGATCAGCCCAACCTACGTTCTTAAACTTGAGCTAGGCTTTGCCTACCTTGGCTTGGCCCCCTCTGAGATTACCTGCTGCGGTAGCATGGATGAGACTCTCCTGAGTTCATATTGGAACTCTTTCCCTAAATACATACGCACTAAACAGCACACGCTTAAAATGGGACAGTCACATGGACCTTGCCCACACAATGGTCACACTCCTATTTCTATTATCAGAACCGATGAAGCCATTAAGAGTAAAAAGCCTCACAAAACAAGCATATACAGGACTCAAGATACAGCGTAAATACAGATCCTGAACACACGTATAGTTTAAGGCAGACAAGGAAGAAAAGTGGGTATTTCTTGGGCAGGAAAATGGCTCTTTGGATTCTCTCTACCTCCCCTGCCCCATTTAGTCTGGAAACTGTCAGGCTCTACGTGCTTCCCTAGGGAGACTGCAGTGTGTCTGGGAAACTGGAGAGAGAGATTTGTTTGCTATTCACGTTAATGATTTGCACTTAGCACTCAAAGGTGGAAATTTCTCCCAGACAGACAAGGTTACCCGTAATTTTAGCAAATTCTGCAGGAAAACAATCCAGCAAAAACAGAGATGCAAAACCATGAGGTGCTTGGTTTGGAATGGGTTTGACTCTGCATCTCCAAAAGATTTTTCTCTTAAAATCTTCACTCAGCACAGAAAAATCTGATCAAGTTTCTGTACCTGGAACACAACAGAACAGAGGAGGGAAGATAAGCTAAAAGTGAAGCCCTGAACGAGAGACCAAGGAACAATCTCTTTTCTGATCTAGTTCTTGGTGGGTGAGTGAAACAGGAAATGGTTTTAGGAAGACAAATATGCACTCAGAGAGAGGATAAGACCAGTGAGCAGGTGGTAAACCTCTTTATCTCATGGTGCCTGGAGGTGGAGTATCAAAGGGCAGGTTGCTGGATGGAGAGATGCATCCCATGTGAGTCAGGAGGTCAAGTATACGTCTCAAGGTAGGTGGGTGTAGACTTTAGTGTCTGTATGACAGGCAAGGACATGCACATGCCTCGGGGTCAGAACCACCACGATTTACGCAGACGTATGCCTGTACCATAGGAGAACGCGTGGAAAAAAGGTGGGGGAGAGGTGTAGATGCATCTCACTGTGGCAGATCTGTGTCGCGAGACAGAAGGGGAGCATATTTTGTTAGAGGAAAAGGATGTACCTGCATCGCAATGAGGATGACAAGTTAAAGGTTTGCTAGAAAGATATTTGGGGCATTGCATGAGAGTCTTACAGCAATGACAGGGTGCAGTATATGTGATGTATTCAGATGCATATCACATACAAGTGGCCATCTGGATGTCTTTCAGAAGCTGTGTGTTTGTCAGGGTGTGGGGAGAGAAGTCTTCTGCAATAGCAGATGGCAGTGTGGAGGCTGAGTCATTAGGAGGCCTCAGGCCGCTGCCTCTTACCCAGTCTGACATAGAGCACATACTGCATCGAGTCCCGGGGCTCTGTGTACAGGATACTGCCTCGCATGCTGAGCCAGATGATTGCCACCTCTGCGATCATACAACTGAGCAGGATGCCCAGGTAGCCTCTGCCGTGGTCCACCAGGTTAAGCGAGCAGGTCTCGTTGGGGTTGTACACCAGCCCAAAGAGCACCACAGAGAGGATCACAAACCTGCCAGTCACAAACCAGCTTGTTACCAGCAGTAAAGCCAAAGAAAGCTGCATGTAATATCCCACACCTGCTCTCCTCACAAAGCTACTGAGGATCCTCAGTGTCCCACAGCTACTTATAATTAATATGAATTTGGTCTGGAAATCTCCTCCCCACAAGCCATCCAGAGGGCCTGCTACCCCAGTCAGAACAATTTGATGATCTGTGTCAAGTCACATGATCCCATGGGATCTGCCACTCCAATTGTTTTTCCTGAGCCCCTGTACAGAGAACACAGCCCCAAACTCCAGTGGACAACCTTGGGTAGCACTGGAGGATGCGGCGAGCTCTGGTCAGGCTCCCTCTTTGGAACTGGAGCTAGAACTTAGAATAGAACTTATGCAAAGAACCAGAAACTGCAAATATGTTGGTGTCTGTCACAAATGCCCCAAACAAGCCTTCCAGCCGCATGTATAAGCGCAGGAAGAATTACAGCTGCAAGAAACAGGAATAGCAAAAAGAATTCATGGGAGAATTCAAGCCATCACTCCGCCTTTCTCACTTACCAGGTGGTATGCAGGAGGAAGAGGAAGACGGCTGGCAAAACCAGGTCATCGCTGCCTACAGACCAGCGACGGCGGAACACGACAATCCCTGGCATGGCTAGCGGGTCTGAGGAAGTTCAGCAGGTACGACACTCACCTCCTGGAAAAGAAGAGAATCAAAGCCGCTGCTGCTGCCCCTCTTCAACCCCCTCAGGAGAGGCCCACAACCCCACAGGAGCACAAGGACTGCACCTGAGAGCTATCCCATTTAACACCAAAGGTGGCAGAGCTTCTTCCTTCCAGCACCAGGGGGCATGGCACACTCAAGAAGAAGAGCACAAGGAGAGGAATGTACAGTTTAAAGAGTGGGAAGTACCAGGTGAAGCAGGTGTGTAACTCACTGAACATAATCACCACTCACCCGGCTCCACTTCACAAGATTACTTGGAATCCTGTTAGGGCTGCGTGTTGGTAAGCACTCACTGTGGGATGTTCTGGACAGGTTATACTGGACTCAGCTCTAGAGAAGGCTCATTCCCAGTGGGCACATCTGCTGCCTTGCCTTTTCTTGTTGTCCAACAGTTCCCTCCCTCGCTTGGCTTGGCAAGCCAAAATAGCCATTAGAAGTTCACGGCAGCATCTGGGGAAGCTATTGACTGGCTCCCAACAGCTGAGGGAGCAAGTGCCGAGGAGATGTCTCACTCGACCATCAGTTGCAGAGAGAAGCACCCTTCCAGCTCCACATCTCCTTTGTGTTCATACTGGCCCTGACAGGCACTAACAATTCAAAAGGTCGAAGATTGAGGGGCTGGCTGTTCCTCCCCACATTTTGTTTGTACTCCTATTTTTAAAGCTTCACAAACCCTTTAAAAAAAGAAACAGCAGTGGTATAAGTCACAAGACTCCACAGGGCTATCCAGACACCTCCTCCCAACACAGCTCTCCCACACCATTTCAGTTCTGCTGTACGTACTCCAGCCTGCTCCAGTCCAAGTCCACTGCATCAGAGCAGCTCCGTCCTTCCCTGCAGCACACCCTGTCTCCCTTCTGCATTTCTTGCACAACGCGCTTCAACCACGACCCACAACAATGACTTCTGTTTGGTTTTGTCAACCTTTGGTTTCTGAGATTGTGTCTAAGCGGTCTGCCCACAGCCACCAGTGATCTCCTTGACGGCATCAGTCATTCTTGTGCCTCTCTTCTACATCCTAAAGTCTGTCACCCTTCTTACCTGTAACCCCCATGCGCTACCACAGACCAGGGGACACCACACCTTGGCCTGTGCCTCTCCACTCCAATCCACCACCTCAAGAGCTCCAAGTTCTCCCCACTGATGCATCACAGCTCCAAATCACAGCGCTTCTATTCTAAGCCCACTAACCTCCCGAGCTTCACGTTCATGCACTGCTGCCAGAAGGCTCCATCCATGCAGCGACCATGCCACTCCAAAGCCGCACCTCCAAAGTAATAACTGTTCTTTGTACTGATCTGGTAATTTGCTGTTAGGCTCACAGAGAGAAAAATCAAAGTGTCCACACTTGTTACTTGCTAATCAGGATTCCCAACAGCACTTCAGAGGGAATATCATCTGTCACACCTCAATGCACCAGGCAAAAAACCAAACTTGTATATGATGTCTCTAATTTAGCGCTCTGGGTAAAAAAAAAGGGGAGGAGTGACATAATCACATTTACACTAATTTGAACCTTCCAAGTAACACAAGTGTTGGTTTTGTGACAGAGCACAGACTGTATAACAGCACTGATTGCTGCAGTAACAGAAACCGCCTTGTCCTACTAAAACCCATTCACCACTCAGGTGTGGTCGGCCCATCACTTACCTACTGCACCGACCATCTCAAAACAGAGGAGTCCCCCCTCCTGTACCGACACCCACGGCCAGTGGACTAAACCTTCCTACCCGTTTCAGTCACCAAGTATTGAAAAACCTACACAAATCTTTCACACTTTCCGGGAGATTCCATAGTTAACAGGCTGACACACTTCCAGTGCGTTACTCACTTGGGTGAAGGAAACGCTCTATTCCACAAACAAAGCGAATGTGAAATTACAACACCATTTGGATTCACACTTCCTTAGCACATAATAATCAGAGCACTCAGTACATTGCAGCTCTGCCTCCAAACTGCTCACTCCTCTAGCCATCTGGCAACTTCTAGCCTTGCCGTGAATAACCCGCCTGCCTGTATGAAGCGCTTGTATCTTGAATATTGCTAACCCTGCTCATGATACATGGACATAGTTTCCAGAGGGCTTATTCAACTCTGCCTTTGGCCACCGCCGCACCTCCCAGCCAAGCTCAGACCTCTGTTCCCATCACCCTTTGGCTTACAGCTGCATTTCGCCAACGTGCTTTCCACAACTCTTCTACCTCTCCGGACGCAGGCAGTTGCGCTGCTTTCACCACCCTCTGCCAGTTTAAGAGGCAGGGTACCCGCAAGAGCAGCAAACATCTAACCTGAACTCCTTATCCACAGCACCAGATGGGGATGGGGCAGAGCAGCCTGTCGCTCACTGTCACACACGAGACTACTCACTGTGGGACTGTCACTCCTAGCTGTATGCTTACCAGGCTCCTGGTACACCGCAGAAAGAGTCCCAATTAATTTTGAAAGACTGTGTATAGAAAATCTAAACCATGAGGTCTAGGGCCTTGACCCCAGTTCAGAAAGAAGGCAGATGACAGAAGGCCTGAGACTGTAAAGCCCACAAAAAAGAGGAAAGTACATGAGGACTCTTTGGCTTCATCCCAGGAGTTACATTTTAAGAAGACGAAGATAGGATCTAGGAGAGGAATTGGGAGGAAAGTGGAAGGTCAGAGAGCAAACAGCCCTGAGACCACTCACCCTACTTTTGCAACAGCAAGAATCCCTTGCACTGTCCCTAAAAATTGCTGCAAAGAGTGAAAAATTCCCAGGACCTTGAAACCTGAACCCCAGTATGAGCAGCCCCAAGCTCCCAAGGCTGAAATTAGGGGGAAGCACATGCAGGCACAAGCTTTGTGTGCAAGGAGTCCAGAGCCCTTGACCCTCACAGCAGAGAAGGATCTATGGAAGCAGAAATCTTACATGGCATGTGGTCCAGCCGCTGCACATTCTTCTCTCCCATAAGGGTATTTCAGGAAAAGTGCATATCCACGGAGACAGACATCACAAGCGAAGGAGGGAACAGCAAACTCTTCTTGCAGCCATTGAAAATCCCACTCGGCAAAAGGAAGGACGGCGTGGTGACTGCCTGCCGACAGAGCCGGGCATCATCTTCAGAGCAACTCCCTCCCTCCAAGGCAGCAACCTCATTTATTCATCGGGGCTGCTGAGAGCCACCGAGCCAGGGGTCGTGACTCCCCCCTTCCACACCCCCCGGCACCCTCTGGAAGGAAGTGACATCATCCCTATTCTGAGGAGATTGTATGTGAATTGTGGGAAGGAGGACCGAGAGCGGGCGATGCTGTCAGAGATGCACAGCAACGGGAAAGAAGGAAAGCCCTCCAGCAGCGAGCGCAGCACCACAAACCTCCTCCCCTCTTGTTGCTGAGAAGCTTGCAGGACCGGGAGCGCTGCGGGAGGGATACGGGCTCGGTCCGGAGTCCCGGACGTGTGCGGGAAGCCCCTCGGCCACAGCCGATGGCATCAGGCACCGCTGCGGGAACAGGGCTGGGAAAGGCTCAGAGCCGCTGGTGTCTCCTCTGGCATGGACTGAATGGCCAGGGGGTGGGAATTGGACTAGACACAAAAGGGGCACAGAGAGGGGGCCACCCCGGTCGCAGAAAAGAGAGACTGTTCCAGAGAAGCAGCCTCTCCCAGGCCTTTTCAGCCCTTAATTCCTTGTGACATGCTCTGGGGTATGACAGGATGTGGGGGAAGGGGAGAATTAGCTGTCTGTAGGGGAAGGCTTAGAGAAAAGAGCAAGGGAGAAAAATGCTACAGCGAGACAACATTCCAGCTAAACCTAGGAGATTTAGTCTAATCCAACATCCCATCACATCTGACATTAGCCTCAGAAGAAGGTATACAAGTAAATACAAGCTGAACACAGCCATAGATGAAGGAAAAGGGCTGAGTAGATCTTGCACCACAGGAGACCACCCACACCACGCCAACACCTCAGCAGAGAATCAGCTACTCCCCCCCACCCCAATCCACATGCAGGATTTGCTTTAAGCTCACAGCATCACACAGACACCCGAGGCACATCTGCACCCACACAGCCCAATGCGCTAACCCCCTGCAAACCCTCATCCCTGCCATCCACGAGGGCTTGCAGACTCACCGTCCCCACCTCCATCACCCAAAAACCTCCTCTTGGTTCAGACCATTACTTGCTATTGCTGTCAAGCAAAAGATGGGGAGGCCAACACCACGCTGAAGTCGGACCCACCAGTGCCAATAGTTTCTTCTCACTCTGACAGACCACCGGCGACGTCTGCACAGAGGCGTTAGCAGGAGGACACCCTGCTGGCCCAATCCATTCCTCACCTACCTCTCCCCTCAGCCCAAGATGGTGACCTGCTTGTGACTCCACACGACCCAGGTAGGACAAAGCAATCCCATCTCATCTGTGTTTTGCATCTGTCCACACCCTTTTTCAGCTGGTCTCCCCAAATTCTGCCTCAGCTCTAGAGTCCTCCAGTATTATTTACCCGAACTGCCTCAAAATAATAACTGTTCAAAGCCCAGCAACCAGACCTTCATCTTCACCGCTTCGGGCTACAGGAAGCCCAGAAGAAAGGGGATTTCTAGGTCTTAGCCCTGTAGATGGTTGCAGGAGTCACCACAGGACAAAGCCCTTTCCTGCTCTGAAGAAATCCAGCTACGTGCACTGGCGCGCTCATCCTCCCAGTGGCACGCTCCCTGCAGTACTGGATGAAATGCCACCGCGTTCCCAGGGAATGTCCCAGCCCCAACCTGCTGTCCCGCTGAGAAGTCAGAGCCCGGAACCGCCAGCTCTCACAGATCATCTGCTAGAGCCGCTTAGGAAAATCCAGCTGGAAAACTGCAACGAAACGAGCTTTGTGTCGCGGCAGCTCCAACAGCAGCATTTCCTTGAGGGTGATTTTCTGCTCCTCTGCTTGCCTGTGCTACCGCAGCAAAGACACGTCTGGGAGCATCAGCTTCCCCCCTCCCCTGGTGGCACCCCCAGGTCGCCTTGTCCAGGTATCCGGAGATGCCCTGTCCTGAGGGTGCAGCACGGGTGCTGCAGCCTGGCTCAGGAGCCCAAAAAGGAGACAAGGGGCACCTCCACAGTAAGCCCTGAGAGTCATCTTAGTAGCCCAGTCAGGTCCAGGACAGTGTCTGAACACCACCAGATTAACCTCATGCAGTCAGGTCCTCTAGAAGCACCTTCTGCCTCCTACCACACAGGATGGGAACCACAAGTAGTCCTCTACAGTGCCACACAACCTTCCTCGCCTCTTTCTGTCAACAGGACCATGTTCTGTCCCTCGCCAGTATACCTGCCATTTCCTCTTTCGGAAGTTATTTATCACAGCTATTGAAGATCTCTGTACTTCTTGCAGATGCCAAAGCGTTTTTATACTGAAGCAAACTAAAAAAGCAACGGCATTTTAAAATAACCACATTTGATAAATTTGGGTGACCAAAAATGAGATTCAGCATACTTAACTCCACAGCTCCTGACCCATAAACATCTGCTGGTTCATCAAATACAAACCCTTGCCCTGAAATAGCGCTTCACTAACAGGGTTCCGGCCCCACCAAGTCACCCCTACCTGACACTGAATCCTTCCTTTCCTCACAAGCAGGTCCCACACGGGACATGAGCTTTCTAGCCCAGGTTGGGTCATCGTCCCTGCAGCTTACAGAAACCTCCTGTTCCCATTAAACACGCTTTTCTATAAGCACTTACTGTACTCAATGGAAATCATCAATTAGAACTTGGATCAAACTTCATCAGTCCTTGCCCAGCTATTTTTAAGGGCCTTCACTGGAGCTCTTTCTGTTTCTGAGCTTGGTTCCTCACAATCTGGGAATTGTTCTTCCCTCGCAGGGAGAAGGGGGGATGTGGTTACATCCATACAAAATGTCCTGAAGCTGGCAAGGAGGCATTTGCTTGCCAATGTCTGCACACGCACACACAAGCCCATCTCTCCCTCCAGCACCTCTTGCAGGACCCAGTGCGCAGTGTGAACTAAACGGCAAGGTCTGGCGCTGTGTATCTCCCCTGTACAATTTACCCACAACGACTATCAGATTAGCAAGAAGCAGCAGAAATAAGTGGCAGGACAGATGAAAAAAATAACCAAAACTTTCAAAAAGTGCCCTTCCAGGGTGGGAATATCTCAGAGCATCTTATAAGAGAGAGGAACGCCTACTCAAGATACGCAACGTGGAACAGAGGCTGGTAATATAACGTGGAGATAAATTACACAGCACCAAAGGAAGATGAGCCCTTCCAAGACAAAGCTGCCTTTTGCAAGCGGCAGAAGATATCTATTGCGAGCGATGCCTGCAGGAATTGCAGGGAAAGCTCCTTCCCTGGGGGAAGCAGCTGCCAGAAGGTTGCGAGGATAGTTCTGGCATGACTGAATATGATTAAGGGAACAGATCTGTACTTTAAAGAATATTATATGTATTAATGTAATGTCTAAGAGCCATATTTACAACCAAGCTACAGACTGCTCAGCATGGGCAGGGAACGCTGGCAAAAATCAACGGGGTCTTTAATTTTGGAATATCTATTTTACATCTACTTTTAAGGTTCTCCTTTATAGTCTCCCATTTTCCAAGGGGAAGGAAATAAAATGAGTCAGTGCCAGAGCCATGGGACTGAGCCATCGGGTTTGAGAAAGGAAAGGTTCAAAAAGCCTCTTGTGGCTTGGCACATTTTGGATGCAGCTCCCCCAGGATAAGGCCACTGCACCACAATCATCTCACTACAATGTCATCACTACAGAACTAATATGATTAGGTTAGATCTGGAACTACGATACTGCCCACTGACACAAATACCCAAAATACCTCTCAGAGTATAAACTGACCTTCAAAACCCAAGGGACAAGAACTTACCCGTACATCCCACCAGCTGAAATTGTAAATGCTGGCACAAACACACCCTTGGAAGTGCAGTGCTGACGGTCACAGGAATATATTGGTAGCAGCAAGAACAGACTGGCCAGTTGGCCTAACACTGGCCCATCTCCACCTCGGCTTATTCCTCCCTAATATTTCTTCACAAAGCCCCTTTGCCTCAGGCAGCATTAACACATCAAGATGTTTTCGAAGAGCATGTGCTCCTTGCTTAAATCCATCCTCTTTGTCCCTGATGCCAAACACTTCTTGCCTTGGGTAGAAATAGCTCTCATGAGTCCCACACTATCTTCAAACATAGACAACATCTCCTCCCTGTTACCTTCTTGAACCTCAGCCTTACAATTTATCCCCTCGAATTTCAAAAGTCTCTTATCAGAGTTTTTCTTAAACAGTTCCTCTTCTCTCACGAGGAAAAAAAAAAAAAAAATAAGCTCTCAAAACCTTACTACTTAATGCAGAAGATTCAGCATCACATTTGCTATTCACTCCAAACTGGTTATTTTCCTGTAGAACAATGCTTGTGCACAACACACCACAAAGGGTCCACGCTGACATACCGCCTGCTCTTGAGCAACAGTACTGATAATCCCAGGTAGTCTAAGCCATTAACTGAGACATCAAAATTCCCAAGTATTTTTTAAAAAGCGATGCTACCATGAAAATATTTAAGTGATATTTCTTGGGCTCTGCACACAAAGGGCTCAAGTTTTCAAGCACTTTTCTGAAACTGCAAGGATTAGTACTTTTCCTCTAACAATAACAGGAGAAAGCAGTCATTTAAGAAAAACAACAAATACACCACAAGTTGGCAACATCCCTTTGCCTCCATTCAATGGAATAACATACAAACATGCAATATGCAAGGGGAAACCTGGTACAATTCTCGCCTTCAGCCTGTGACAGTGGCTCATTTGCTTTTGGAGGGCTGGTAGGCATACCACTGCTGCCTTCGGGAATAAAGCTATTCTTTGCAAAGCTGAGATACAATCTGAGTTGAAATACATTTTCTGAATGATTATTTTTTATTATAGAGAGACTAGAACAACCACCATATCTGGTTGGTATGTACTTATCCACAGTGTTGCTGTCTTCAGGGAGAAAAGTATTATCTTGCAAATCTCATTGTTTTTAGTGCAAGAGTATGGAAAGGTCCTAAGTAGAGTTAAATGATACCAAATGATACCAAAACTATTCACCAGCACTTGTTCACAACTTCACAATCACTACTTAAAAGCAGGATAAGGGATCTGCTGAATTAAAGAGGAAACAAAAAAAATTCTGTCCTTTGGCATATGCCTCCTCTAACCAGCTGCTGTCAGTTCAGAGCCTGATCCCTGGGATCGCAGTCATAGGTCACAACGGTTCCCTCCGGGAGGATATCTCCTGACACCCCCGCCCCGTGTCACCACATACAAGTTGAACGCCACTACCCCGGCAGCACTCTCAGCACCCTCTCCTGAGCAGGGTACACATTTCCAGTGAGGGCACTTAATAGGGGGGTTTGCCAAGGGTGCCACCTGCCTTAGCTGCTGTTTGTTAGTAAGATGTGTGTGTAAACAGGAAAAAGAAACAAACCAGCAGGATCTGAAGACTCCCCTCTATTTTTTTTCCAGCTGGGATACTCCACAGGCCAGGATTTGTCCATGGGCAAAATGGAAGTTTGTAGGGATAAGCACAGTCCCTCCTCTTAAAAGCACTTTCATTTTAGCACATAAAGACAACGATCACCGTGAGACATTTCAGCTGCCCAAATTAAAGGAAGAATAATGTTCCTAGAGAGATAAGAGCCTCACCCTACACCTCCAAAATTACTAGTACGTTTCTCCTTGACCTCAGTAGGAGCACAATTTAACTCCAAGCTTCATACTTGTCAGACTACAGAAAATTAAAAGTCTTCATGAATAACTGGTCAAGAAACAACAGAAGTCGACAGATAAGCTTACCTTAAAATGAGCCACTTTATTGAAAACCTAGGAGTGGAGAAGGAGCACAATCCAAGTCTGCTGACACTAATTTAGTTAAAAACAACACCCAATCGTTGTATCAATGCCGACATATCTGCAACCACCTACATTTTGTGCTAGCGAAGCCCACAATCTGAGCTTTCTGACGATTCCAAGCTTGAGCAAAAATAATGTCCAAGTTGCTAGGGGGAAAAATGTATTAAAAAGTGAAACTAATTTTGTATTTTAAATAGAACTTGCTGTTCTACAGGGTAATAAAATCTGCTAATGTTTAATAATCAGCAACCAGTGACAAGAAAAGCTTGGCTTGAATAGAGCAGGGAAAGGATGTGGAAAGATATAATTTGGATGAGCTGACCTAAGTCTGTAGATACAACAAGCAACTCGCTTTCAAAAATGCTGAGCGCCCCAAATCTGACTAGCATCAGCAGGCAACGCGAACGACCCCGGCCAACCCACACTCGCATATGTGGTACAACAGTTAATTTTTCCTGGACACAATTATCTGGGATCAAAGTTCTTTGTCTTTGTTGTAATATCCCGTGGCTGTATTCAAAATATGTTAATTCATGGTTGTAAACCACACAACCATTAATTTGTCTATAGGAAAAATAACAATGGCTGGGTTAAGCCAGCCACGGCAGAATGAAGTGGTAAACGGTACTTACGAAAGGAGTATTTCAGATGTAGCTGACTGGTGCCAATCTGACAGCCTCATTTCTTTAGGCAAGCTATTTTTCACTACAATAGTGGTAAATTCAAATGTGTCAGATTTTACTCCACCCTGGGACGCTTATCACATCAGCCACCTTAAAAAAAAAACAACAGGAGAACAAAAAATAAAATCAGGAGGAGCATATTTCAAGGTGAAAATAAATATATTCAGCAATGTATCCCTGCTACAGCTAACCTCGGAGTGACCTGCCTTTAGGAAGAGAGAAGACAACCCCAGCCACATGGAAAAATTGTTGCCTCCCTACAATACCACAGGCGGGCTCCCCAGCTTCCTAGTTTATGCTAGTGGGCAAACAGTTTTCCCAATAACTTGACTCATTGCTTCAGGAATTCCCTAGAGGATGAGTCACATACAGGGAAAGCCACCAGTCATTCTACGGGAGCTAAGCAGACCACCGCTGCCAATACGAGAAGAGTGAAAGAAGTGGGAGAATGGAAGATCAGTGCCAAACTCTGGGAAAACTGCACGGTCAACACCACTCCTTGGCAGCCCTTCCCTACTCCCCTCCCCAAAAAAGCACGCCGGCGAGCAGAAGCACACCCCTTCAAGCAGCAGAGAGGCAGCACCAGGCTCCTGAGCAAAGAGAATCGCTGCAGAGCAGTTTCCTCCACATGCAACTGCCAGGACAGAAGGAGGAAATGCTGGCTCTGCTCACATCCAAGGACCGCTTGATACAAGAAGGGAAGGTGTCTCTGGAAAGGAAAGATGCTAAGGAATTCAAAACAGCGCCTCTTCTCCCCCCCCCTGGTGCTGAAGAGGATATAATCAGGAGCAATAGAGACACATGCAGAATCTCAGGGCCTCTCGCTTCTCGCTCCACATCACAACCCCTGTTCACCAGGGTTCACAGATCACGTTTCTTCTTCTGCTTCAACACCCACTTATCCTGGAATTTCTCCTTTTCTCACATCCCGTCATGAAATGATTAGGCCGGTATATGCCCAGTTGCAAGTCAAAAGCGCCCAGAATCACTGCTACACAGTAAGTTCTTTTGTAGACTACACCCTAATGCACCTTTTTTTAATACTATTTGTAATTACTAAATGTGGATGCTAACTACGTGGAAGTGCCAGGCTCAACCACATTGGAAATTGGCTTCAGAGAATCTAAACCTTACTTAGATACAATCTAGTCTCATATCACTGGTGCTGCCTGTTTATTTCAGCGATTTCCCTCAATCACGTTGCTGATCATGGGACCCTGGGCTGACAGCTCTGTTTCTAATCAAACATCTGGCCCCTACGTTAGTTCTCCGGTCTCCGACTTTTACATTTGCACTAAAGCGCATCTGCTGATCTCAGCGGACGGCTTGTGCCTCCACTTGGGTTCAGACTGCCACTTTTGCTTCATATTCTTTACTTCGGGCAAGAACATGCCTGTATCTTACATTCTTAGAAATCAGACTGAAAAGATTGGGTCATTGAGGTCATACACCCCAAGGGCCATGCATATTCTGTCACGTCCTTAAATCACCCAGGATGAGATCTGAATTTAAGAGCTCTCTCTAGGTTATTGTAAATGACTCAAACAATTAAGCTCTCACTGCTTTTCCATGTCATTCACCACTAAGGATTGCTTCTTATAACTCGCAACAAATTACCCTTTGCTAAGCGTTCTCCCATTACATCTCTGCTCCCACGAACAGCCCCACGGATGCAGTCAACCCATTTCCCAGCTATCTTTTAACAGGTCACTCCAATACCACAAACCCCTAGAAGTCCACTTCTCCTACCAGTCCCCCACAATCCCCGAGCCATTTTCTTCCAACATTCAAATGAAACTCCCAGTAGAGAGACACAAACACACTATTCCAGGGGCCCACCTCATTCTGCAGCGGTATTTCAAGAAAGGGAGTATTCTCAAATGCTGCGATTTCCCTGAAAATAAAGTGTCTGTATTTCATCACAAATACACATCTGCTTTCTCCCATTATTCCCCAAACCTTCCCAGGTTCCCACTTCCCAATAGCTTATTCCTCCCGACAGCACCAGCCTTGCACCTTATTAAGCAGAATCTCTTCTATTTATTGCCCACAACTCTGGATTTCTTAGAGCCTTCACTGAAAATTAATCTAACATCAGGATATACTGCAAGCAGGAGCATGAATTATTCTTGCAAACACATTTAACAAAACAGAACCTAAAGCGATATTTATGACATCCAACTTAGAAACCTCACTGTGTTAAGATCCTTCCCCCTCCTCAGTATAACTCTGACTTCACAGAAGTAACCTCAAAAAAAAACAACCAAAGAAACCCTGAATCCATTTTTTTCCCCACGAGACCTTGTGAAGTCTAGTAATCTCCTACCATCCAGAGGAGGGCTTCTCTTGGCATGAACCCAGGCCACGTGCCCATATCATGGAGCGTTATCCACTTTCACTTGAATGTTTACCCTGGGGCATTAATGAAGTAAAGATCAAACACCAAAGTAACAAGCTCTACCTGGTGAAGGATGTGTGTGTTGCTCAGGCACATGCAGGGATTTTTACCAGTGTCAGCACAGCAGTGACTACCTTTAATGTACACCCCACACAGTGCAAACTCCAAATTATATTTGCTAAAATCCTATAGCAGAGAATTCTGAATTTTAGCTTGGAATTTGCCTTGACTCGGATAATATCACTTACATACATACACTGTTAGAGGCCTTACAGCATGTGACAACAGAGCGTTGCCACCGTCTGCCAGAAAAACAGATATTAACTGTCTGTATCTGCACACTGACCCTCCGCTGTTCTCAATCCATCACTTTAAAATCTGAAAAGCTTCCTTTTGAGTACCCAAAGGAAACAGGCTTTCAAGGTAAATGACAGCAGAACAGCTTTGGATTGACTAACATGCTTTTCTCATCCTAGACCAGCCCAAATTAGCACAGAATAGAATCTTAAAAAGATCTTTCTATCCTTCCTAAGCTCAAAGTGAACATTTAAAGCCTAACTCAGAATGTTCAGAAGCTGGCTTCTGCTGCTACGACTTCAGAAGAAATGTGGTTCTGCCCCTCCCATCTCGTGGCTTCTACCTCGGTGCACTAGAACAGCCCTTGAAATAAAACAAATGATCAGGCTCAGTATTCCCAGAAGAAAAAAAAAGTCTTTCCTTATTCCTGCCTGGAGAACACAGTCTTCTAAAGAAAGCTGCCAGCTCTGACCCGGTTCATGTAAAGCTTGCTAATTACAGTGAAAATCTGAAGAAAGCAAGAGCAGGAGAGGGAGGGAGAGCTAGACTCCAGCTCTCTGGCTCACACAAACGACAGCTTGAGCAAACTTTTCCTGCCTCAGTGGTTGCTGCTATAAATAACACCCTCCAGGGCTCCGCGCTGGAGGAACCCAAATCCCAGTCACCTCACAGAGACCCTCTGAAATCTGCGCTGCTCTGTACACACACAAGCTTTGAAAGCAGCCTCCTTCCACAGTTAGGCACACACTAGCGTGCTCCTCTCTCATACGTAGCCCCAAACCTGCTAGTAATGGCACCTTCCCGTGCTCGGAGCAGTCCTGTTCCTGCACACACACCTATGCACACCACTTTCTGAAAGCCTCCCTTGTCTCCTCACCCAATCCTTTAGATTTTATGCAGCTTTTCTCTCCTCTGGCAACCCACTCCCCCATTAGTCTGTCATTCTCTTACTCCCTTTTTCTTTTTCAGTCTCCACATTTTCTGTGGCTTCCCTTGATTACATTGCTTTGCAGCCCTCTGTCTATTTCTCCACATTTTTGTTGTTAAGATGCCCCAGAAGATCTTGAGACAAGCAGAGCTCCTCCTTCCAGCTGCTGACAGCTGTTCTCTAGCCCAAAAGGCTTGTCCGGTAGGAATCCAGAGGAGCTCGCTGAGGAAGAGTGCAGCGTGCCTGCGAGAAGTAAAATCACCAACTGTTCGGTGCATGCAGCTCCAACTCCCTCCCGGCTACGGAAATTAAGTCCCAAATTCAAACCCAGCAGAAATCAAATCCAGGCAGTTCCCCCGTGATTTAGTTTGCTTTCCCTCACGCCACTTTCTCCAGCTGGTGCTTCAGATGAAGATGCTATAACCACACATGTACAGCACTGCTGCAGGAGGCACAACAAAGCAAACAGCAGCGCAGGTCCCACACCTCTACGTACCACTCATCACCGGGACAAGCAGACCAAATGCTTCCTCCTCTTCCGAGAAATTCTTGCCCATCCAGTGGTTTCCTAATGACACAGCAAGATAAAAGTGAAATCCTGGGCTGAATCCTGCCAAGCTGAAGTAGCTAGACTGTTCCCGAATCTCAGATTTGGATGCGCGCGATAGAAGGCAGGAATCCTATTTTCATTTTGCTTATGTAAGCAAGGATGAATCAAGCCCAGGTTTCTCTGATCTCATGTCATATTTAAGCCTTATATATATATATATATATCTTTCCATAACCCTGAGCTAAAAAGCCCTTCCTTTCAGACAGAGCCTCCATTAGCTACACTTCTCAACACCAGCACACACATCCCTCCTCCGCAACCCCCACGCACAGCACCTTCTGCACACACATACAGCACACGCGTAGCTCATCTACAAAGCCTGCGGGCCCTCGGTGCCTGTGCCTTGCCTGGCAGGTCTGCAGCACGCACACCTTAACCCACCCCTCGCTAGCAGGCATCCCTTCCCGCAGCTCCCCAGGGAGAGCCAGTCGATAAGCAGAGAATTCAGTTTCTAGCTCAGTAATTATTTAGACAACTCAATTTTAGAAGATCTACTCAAGTTCTAGAGTCCTCTAGTTTTCCAGCTACCAGTCCTGCAAATACTCTTATTCTCATACGCATTTACTCAGACTTTTATCCTGTTCTCTCACAGACTCCTGCCTGGTTTTCTCTGTGGGTTCATCACTATAGAGCCTGGAGTTGGAACAGCCAATTACCACCTCATCCTCTGCTCCCCAAATGTCTGACAAACTCGGTGCTACAGGCAGCACAGCCACACGTTCCTGTCCTCAGCCAGGGCATCTCCTCCTCACAGCATGCCCAAATTTTCATACATTGCCTAAATTAGCACTCCCCCATTTTCTTCAGGTCTCTCCTTGATATAGTGACCATCTATACCATTCTACTCTACCTTACAGCTCTTCCAGAATCCCAGTTGCAGGATACTTTCCAGCTGACTTTCCTTGGACCTCTGCCAGAAACATCACATAACAAGTTATTTACTGCTCATTTCATTACTCTGCAGAAGGTTACATGTCAGGGCTATATAGAGCAGATTGGGGGGATTACACTGTCTACTCCTTCCTACAAATGCACACACAGCATCGTTTATAGCTAATTGTATAAGATCTCAAGGTAAGCAAAGCATTTCTAGCCCATCCCAAGGGTTGCCTTGATATTTTCACGAAGATGCATTTTTCTCTCTGTTGCCACCATCCTCCTTGTTTCTACATACTCCTTGCTGTCTCTCATTAGCCGCTGCTGGAGAAGTCACTGAGCACGTGTTGGTCGGAGCTAGAAAAGCCCGTCACTACAGCGACGGCATCGCTACCGTCTTGGCCATCCAGTTCTGTACCTAGAATAAGTTTAGCAAAGATGGACAAAAGCGAGGTGAAAGGAGGTGAGGCAGAAGCAGATATCCCACGTGACCTGAGGAGAGCTGCGGCAATCGAAATACCCTGAAAAAGCATTCCTTGGCTTCAAGCAGCTGTACAGACATGAACTGAAAAGCACAGATTGCAACTGTCCGTTTCTGTGGCTAACAACGGGTTATACTGAAAGAAAATCAGGAACGATTCTTCCCCAAGCTAATGGAAAGCAGGAAACATGGACTAACCACACACAGGAGTCCACTAACTCTGATGTAGCGGACTGCTAAGGACTGTGGTAGGAGGTACAAAAAAGCAGCAGGAGACTATTCAGAACCTAAATCAAAACCGTGGTTACTAAAACAGAGAGGAGAATCATGAAAATAAGATGAAAGGGATCAGAGATTAGAAAAGAGGGACTGGGAAAGGAGCTAGGTATCTCCTCCCTGCTAAAGAGAAGTGGACAAAATTTAGGTACAAGCTCCATCTAAACGGCACCAGTTTGGTTCCAGTGAACTGCAAAGGAGAACGAAACATGACTAGCCATCTTACCTGCAAGCAAGTAGCACACCAAGAGATCTGCTAGACAAAACAGCCGAGCCACACAGCTTGCCTGGCACCCAGCCACAGACCCTCCAGAAAAAAATTCATCCTATTTCCCAAGCTGACTCAGTTGTGCTATTCTCTTTTCAAAAGCGAGTGGACTGGCATAACGTGCTCCTCCTAAAAGGATCACTGAAGTCCGTGCCTGTCTGAATTGAACAAGAAAAATGTCATCTTTCCTGAAGAAAATCAGCAGGGTCATCCTCAGAGCTGTACACAGCCTTGTTATCTGCTCGCAGGTACAAATCCAAGAGCTGCGAGGATGAATGCTCAGGGACCCGGCTGCTGCACGTCCTGGACAAGCACCAGGTGGTCCCAGGTCAAACCTCTCTCTCTCTCTATTGAACTGAAGCCTACTGGAAAATTAAGACATCAGTAACTTTGCAGTTGTTGTAAAAACAAAGGAAAGCAATTTCACTTTTCCATCAATAAAATAAAGAACCAAAGTTGACCCCAAATCTTGTCCACAGAACTTACAAACAGAGGCAGACTCATACTCAGAAAACAGAAAGGATCACTACTCCACGAGCTGTTTGGAAAAGGATGCATTTTTCAATTGATTTCCATAAGAGAAGCCACCTTTCCTCTAGTCTAGCAGATAAGAATTTCAAATGCTAAATGAGTCTTCACACTTGAATTTATAATCCAAACAGGATTATAAGAGAAAAAAAAGCTGTTTATTCAGATATACTCCAGGACAAGTAATTGGCTTTGAGCCGACACAGTTTTAGGCTATTAGAAGAGAAAGTACTTTTTCCTCCTATGCTGTAGGTAATGCATCATTATCCCTGTAATTAAATTTAGTGCTTTTGTGGCAATGCCTCCTGCAGGATTTATCTAGGTGTGGACTTCCCCGCCCCCCCCTTGCCTTTAATTATATTACAATTAACCATGAAATGTCCATTCATTTCAAGCTTTTCAATTGGGCTCAGAAGTAAATGCCTGAAACAGTCCTTGGTGAGAATGTTAGAATAATTTTGGAAGAGATCACAAGCGCAAGATCTGGGGTTTGGGAATTAATTCATTTATTGTCATTGCAAGTGAACTTTCAAAGCCTGCAAAAAAAAAAAAAAAAAAATCTTAATTTCATCTTTTTCAGTTATAGTACTTGATTCAGAATCTTGTTCTTGATTAGAGCTCAAAGGCTTCAGAGCAATATTATACTGCAATTAACCCAGCTGATTAAGGCATAATCAAGCACCTACAGCATAAGCCTAGCCCAGGTCTGAGCTCTTCTGCATCATAATCCTGTTCTACTTCCCTCCCAACCCCCGCCCCAATTTCTTCACTCAGCCCCTTAAATTCTGAACACAGGCACAAACATCCAAGCCGAGATTCCCTACAGTTCTTTTCTGGGGAATGTGGGAAAATGTTCCCAGCCCTTTTTCAAAGGAATTATGCTTGCGTTCTTGCAGAAATGTTTTGTTCAACTTAAGCTCTGCATGGACCTCGCAGACCACCAAGCATAGCCCACAGGAGTAGCAAACTATGTTATCTTCCAATCACTGTCTGAGGTCATCTGTGTGTACAACAGTACGTGAGGACAAAAGCTACAGGAGAGTCTTGACAGGTGGCTCCAATTCTTTTCCAAAATATGACCGTAATCACGATGTCTTTGAGAAGGCCATCTCCCGAGTCCTCAATAACAGATGACATGACAATTGCATTCAGATCCAGGTAGCTTCTCACATACCTTCACGGCATTCTTGCTGGCAGTCTTTCCCACGCTCCACAGGCAACACACTTATTCCAGGAAAAAAAAAAATCTATGGCTCTAAGATCTGAAAAATCAAATTCTGGTGACCTCAAGAATCCATGCTCGGTCACTTCTCTCCGGCCTTTCCCCTACGCAGCCGTCCATCAGTCAGTTCAGTTTTCTGCATTCTTTCCTTGAACCTTGTAGCAGTGGGGGTACATGTCAAGAGGTACATTACAAAAGGGAACCTGATGAAAATACTGCAGGACTTTTTCTGTGTGGGGAATTCATTATCAGAACCAGTTAGTGATTAGGTTACTGTTGGAAGCAAGATAACGAAGAACTCTTATTTATACATATTAGTGTCACTATTCTTCACATGAAGAACTGATCTTTTTGTATACCTTAGGATGCACAGCATCCAATATATCCTGTGGCAGAAAGCTACATTATAATTTATGATCTTATTTTCATTGCAAAGAGGAAAACAGCAGAGCAGACCGACCCAGAAAGCGTAGTCTGCTACAGCATCTAGTTTTGAGCAACGACTTGCCCAACACATGATGAATTCAAGCATTCTTTAAACTGGAAGAAATGAACGTCCACATCCTTATTCCTTCTTCCACTGCACTCCTCAGTCACCGCGAGGATCAGAGTGTCCAGCAGAGGAGCATGCACCAGAATACACTATTCCACTTCAATTGAATGAATGATACCAATAGGCCGAAACGATCGCTCTGGAGTAAGGAAATAAGAATACTGGTGGAATGACGCTATGAATAATTCACCGTCAGTTCAATGATCTCTCCTGGCACCACTGAAATTTTAAAAGGTGTTCCAGCTGCCAGACCGAAGTTAATATGGAATAGGAAAAAAAAAAGTATACAAAGGACACAAGAATCTTTTCCACACGTAGGTTTTAAATTGCAATGCCAGCAGCCTACACATGCCTTCTTCCCTCTCCCCCTCCTCCTCTCCCTACGCTTTACCCTAATACAGCAGGGAGGAGACAAACACAGCAAAGTGGAAAAATTATGCATTTCCACCAGTGACAGGCCGTACGTGAAAGAAGCAGCAGAGGGGCAGAGACAAAATCTGGTCTTTGAAACGTGTTAGGTTATGGGATAAAAAGGTCTCCTACACACACAGGAGCACTGAGGCACAATGGCAGGTGGGGGAACCCAAATAAACAGCCTCACCCGGTTCCTCCCAGACCCAGCACAGGAGCCATCACCCACCAAAGGCTCATGTCCAGGAGCACAGAGGCACTACGGCAGGCAGGGGAACTCCATTAACCTAGACAGAGAAGCAGAGCCTCTGCCCTGGCTCCTCCCCGAGAGTATGTGTGTGTATATATATATATATGTGTGTACATTCACGTACGTGTTGTGTATGTGTGTGTGGGCCTACTAAGACTTATATGCTCAGCCTCGCTTTTGGCTGGATCCGAGCCACAGCGCTCGAGTGGCCTCACCTCCATTTGGCTACCAGATCTGGCAATCCCTAACAAAACGTACAACAACAACTTACTTTCTGACCCAGTCAGCTGGAAAAGGATTTAGAAAGCAAAAGCATCATCAAGATGGGAGGCAAAGCATCCAGAAGTAAGACATGAAACAGAAGACGGGGAACAAGTACAGCCAGAGCCTGCCGCTTTAACACCCCTCCCTCAGCAGAGAGCACCCGGCATCGTGTTCCCGCTCCAGGCTGCCAGCAAGGGCTGCGGGGTGACCTTTGCGCTATCCATCTCTGGAGAACACAAGAGACACGCACCAGAAGCACACAACTTACAGTCAATTTTTCTTCAAGTGCCTACAAGTCTGACATACTAATTTTAGGGAAATCTCAGATAAAACTTTGTGATTTTTGAAGTCAAGAACAGCAGCTCAACCCCCCCCCCAGATTTCTAGGGTGAGCTTCCCTCCCTCCACAAAGCTGAAATCATGTTCTCGAAATAGTTCCAAGTCTTCAGTAAGCGCCCTCAGTATAAAGGCTACAAAGAAGGCAGAGCTATTCTTTAACTGAAGCGCTTAAACTTTTCTGCACACCTGAGTGATCTTAATTCAAATTGCACTCTGCAATGTCGGTAACACAGAAAATGCGAGGGCTATGAAGAAACGATATTATTTGCACTAAGCACAGCGGAATGAAGTTTTTAAGTACCAAGCAGGTAATCATATTTAATGGCCAGCTACCTGCTCGAATTGAAGACCCATACTTTTGAGGACGGGGAAGACTTGAGTTATCCCCCTGATAATAAAACAAGAAACAGTAACTTACAGGCAGGAGTCCCCAGTTTGCTGACAGCAACCCAGCCACAGTGGCAGAAGTGGCCCTGGAAGCTCCCAAAAGGAAAAGCTCCACTGAGCACAACGGCTTCACTCAGGGCCCCAACACCTCTTTTTAGCGCTGCACCAGCGACCAGTACTCCCCCCGGCATTGACAAAGCGCGCCTGTGCAGTCTCAAACGCCATACCTACTGCTCCTATGATCAGATGTGAGCCACAGTCCTCGTTTTGCTCACTGGCCATATTGTGTTGGCTTTGTAACAGTCAAAGAACCAGGATGTGCAGCTAAAAAATTATGTAGATGTAAGAAAAAGTTCCCTTTCATGTTCAAAGAGGTAAGTGCAAAATGATGGGTTTTACTCACCCAACAAGGTCTATTTTAAGACCAACACCCCTTCTTTCACCGAGCCTTTAGCTACTGTGAAAAACTGCCAAAGCCACTCGATTTCTTCTCTTAAAAAAAAAAAAAAAAAGCTGTTGCTGGTGACCAGGAAGCGCACCCATCTAAGAGCCAGCAAGGCACCACCCCTAGGCAGGTGCCTGCCTTCCACTGAACTCTGCTGGAAACAAGACACTTATTGTTAGAAACCTAAACCTCTTCATTAATCAAGCTCCTTTCTCTTTGCCATTTCCTTTTCAATTTACAGAGCAACTTCACTATGGAACAGCAATTCTTCTTGGGTCACGTAACGCAGCCATTTTCCTTGCTACGCTGTGAATCTTCCACCACCCCAACCTTTCTGAAGAGGGAGAACCTACTTACAGCATGTCGGCTGAGCTCCTCTGGACGAGCGGCGTGCTAGAAAGGACCGGGCAAAGTCCTGCATTGCCGAGGAACTTGCTTTAACAACACGCCACAGCTCAGCGCAGTGGAAAAAAACAGATGTCTCTGCCCTGAACATCTTATCTACTTTAAATGGGGTGGCAAGAGCAAATTCAGAAATAGTTTAGTCTGGAGCATTCATTCAGACGGGGTTACTAACCCTGCTCCACAAGCACCAGGGCTATGTGGAACTGAGCCGTGTTTGCATTCTCATCCAGCGGTCCTTTTGCTGCCCCCCTCCATCCCAAACCAGCACTGAACGGCTGAGTCGGTGAAACAGCAGCAGGGTGGACTCATGCGTCTCATCGTCCAGCTTGTAATTAACTCTGTGGCCATGGAGCAGTGAAGCAGCCTCAAAAACGCTGCACAAGATCCTCTTCAGCAGGGAAAAACTTGCAGTCACAAGCCAATCGGGGAAAGAATGGGTATTAGTTTCCCACTCAAAGCAAACATTAAATACTTTTCCCACCTTCCTTGACAAATCCCCTTATAGTTGAGAATTCAAGGCCTTGCATCTCCTATCTGTTCCCATAGGAACGTAAGAGCCACAACTGCTTCCAACCTCATCTCCTTTTCCAACAGCAGAAATATCTAATGAAGTCTTGGTAGCCTTGCTCCTCTGCAGCAGGAAAGCTATGAATATTTGAAGAGAAAGATAACACTCTTCTCATCTCTTCTACTCCTCCTCCCTACAAAAAGGGAGCAGCAGCCACACAGTCCTGAGGGCCACCGAGTCTTGGATAACCGTGTCTTCCTCCCTTTTCCTTTCTCCTAATTGGCATCCATCACTTTTTTCCCCTCTTCAAAAATCTAGTTTAAACAAAAAACCCATTATGAAATGTAAACTCCTGGGAAACTCCTGCACAGAGGCAGCAGTCAGGTGCGAGGCAGTTGAGCAAACACCAGCATATTCATATAAAGTACAAGGAAACAGACAGACACGCTTTCTGGAAACAGGATCTCCGGCTTCTCCAGGCTTGGACAACCAGGAGATCCAGTATCCCACCCTCTGGCACTGCCCTTCCTCTGCAGTGCGAGGCTTGCATCTCCACATCCAAAGGCAGAAGACCAATCTGCAGTTCATACTGGCAACCCAAAAGCTGCAAGGCCAGACACACTGGAAAGATGAAAGCAGTACAGAAAGAATAGGAAGAGAAAAGGGGTTTCACTCGCCCACTCCCCACTCAAAAGAGTTCCTCAAATACTAACATAAATGAAGCATGGTACTGAAACGGTGTCTGCTAAAAGAACTGAAAGTTCAACTTACTCTTTCTTCAGGAGCGTTTAGCCCTTGTGGTCTAGAGCAGCGGCTCAAGAGCTGTATTTTCACATGCTAGCCAAGAGGGAGTGTTTTGGCGTAACACCAGGTAACTTACAGTCGAATGGTTTGCAAAACAAATCTATGTTAACATTGAGATTTTTCATGTCATAAATCAGGTAATTCAAAGTGAAAAGGTTCCCGATTGCTTTAACCACACCCTTTCATGCTTTTGCACTCAAAGGGATTTCATTTCACAGCTGCAATATACAGAGCAGTGACACAAAATGCCAAAGACCTGCAGCTACAGCAACAGGAACCAATACGATTTCTTCCCTTTCAGCTTAACTATGTTATTTTCCAAAAAGCATGCTCCTTGTCTAGTGCTGTGATCATACAAATGAGAGCCCTTATTCCTTACATTTAAGTGGGAAGCAAGACTAGAGCTTTCTGTCTCTTGCCGTCCTCTGTTCAATTAAAACCCCATCCATTATACTGCTTTCAAGTCTTTTTTTGTTTATAACAAATTAAGAGTTAAGTAGAAAAGAAAGATGAGCAGAGCAGCTGCAAACCCTTTTTCATAGGGTACATACAGCAGCAGCTGGGGACATACAGAACATCGCCTTGTCCATTGCACAACATGGCAATGCTTTAATATAATAATTAGCTCAGGTAGCTTAGAGAGGGACAGTCCAGGATACTCGGTGTTGGAGAGACTTCCATGTTCCGCTGGGCAATTCCATCCTCTTCCTCAGCCCATCCAGGCAACTTCCCTCAGAGGAGCTAGCAAAAACACTCTGTACGTCCAGTAGTAGCTGTCGCACAACTTTAAAAAGTAATCTAACACTTCATATTAGCATGCTTACTCATTTCAGAGAATAAACACAGTGCATTTCCTTCCACACTCTCAACCCAAGAAATATTTTTGAGAGTTCAGAGTCATTAAAAGCAGCCCCAGAACAGATCTCCTGCTTCACCTCCTCAGCTTCTACAGCGTAACCTCAAAAATGCAGAACAGCAGCAAGTCCATATCAGGCTTTCAGTTCACACGGTGCCAAAAGTTCCAGTTCTGCAAAGGCTCATTTCCTTTTCTTGTCCCCAATGCTGGACACTTCTTTCATCAATTTCTCTGCTAACACCTACTGTCTCGAAACGTCCATTTAACCTCACCCAGCCACCCCCAGCTCCTCCATCAGCAGGGCCAGACGCACACCACAGCGCGGGAGAACAAGGAGGTGAGAATCAGTCAGACGAAGAACAGCACACAGCAGCGGGCTGAGTTCCTCTGCTCTTTACCACTCCCCAGTAGAGGGGGGGGGGAATCACTATTTCTGTAATGATTTCATCCCCTTGGGGACCTGGTCAGAGTAACTCATCACGAAAAAAGCATTGCATGAACCAAAGAATAAAGGTCAGATGTGATATACCTTAGAGTTCCTAACCAGAGGCTTTCAAGTCATTCCAAGGAACAAACACCTGAGGAGCCAGTAGAACCAGGGACACAAAATATAGGTTCCTTACACTATGGGTGGTGTTGCTCCTCGACGCATGTCTAACCGCTCAAGCACATGACCTGCACATACACAAACAACACGTCCTGCAAACTTGCATGCTAGATTACAGAGAAACCGCCAAAGTATGCGTATTCATGTTTCTTCTCCACAAATACCCGCTCCCCACCTCACAGTGGCTTTTCAGGCTTTCTGCCCACCCCTCCCCACACAAGCTTGGACACACACACCCCCCTTCACCTGGGAAAATTCAATATACTTGACACTTCTGGGCTTGCGTGCGAACTCATACACCGCATACTCCAAATTCACAAAAACTCTGTAAATATTACCAGCAGGCTCCCATGAGGCACTTCAGATGCATGCACCACACTTACTCAGCCACCCGTTCACAGCACAACGAGCATTTTCTGCAGCATCCTACATGGTTCCCACCTCCAAAACCGCCTATACTAATTCCTCCGCCCTCATCCAAGAAAAAGACAAAGTCAGACCAAGGCCTCAGAGAATCGATAGATTCTTTCCCACCAGCAGAGAGCTGGCATCCTATAAAGCAAGGTAAATTAATAGTTACATACAACCCACAAAGTTCTCTCTCTCGGATTCTTCCAGGCCAGTAACATTTGGGAGCACCGAGAACAATACTGCATTTGTGGATGTCCCCATTTTCTGTTGAGTTAAATTTGATTATGGCCTCTGAGGTGTTCAAAAGGGTTCGCTCTTAGATCTGGAATAAAGCACGTTCCTTTTTTTTGGTTTGTGTGGTTTTTTTGCCTTTTTTTTTTTAAAAAAAAAATCAATGAGGATAAAAGACTGTTTTCCAAAAGCAAGATATTGAACCAGGAATAGGCACGAAATTTAGAGGGGAAAGAGCTTCAGGAGAAAGAAGCCCATGGCTTCCTGCAGAGTGAAGCTTTAACACCACAATGACACAAAGGCATTTTGCCCTGAGCTCCTCTCGTGCCACCAAAGTTGGAGGAAAGCTCTGCTCTTTCCGGTTTTAGAACACGCACGTAACATCTCAGGAAAGGCATCTCTTGCTTCCTATGCACTTCATTATTCATGTGCCAGATAGTTTTAGCCCCATATTAACCTCAGAAGGAAGACTTGAAAAGAAAGAGCAGTCTCTTTCTCTGCTAGAAAATAAGTGAAAATGACAGAAGTGGGGGGAAGAGCAATCCCACAGCAGACAGAGAATCTCTCAAAGAAATCTGTCATTATTCTCCATTCTATTCAGGGAAGAAAAAGAGCATCCACTACAACAGGAACTTAAGAGAGAAGTCGCAAATTACTGCTTCTTCATGTTGTTTTAAGGATGTAACTTATCTGCCATTCAGAAGAGCAAATGGGAACTTTTTTTACTTCCTCTGACAGGGGATCAAGGGCACATGTTTCCCCTCCAAGCAAAAATACAGACGTTCATATCTGAATGCTCTCATTTAGTGAAGCGGTTGTCATTAGCGGATGCTTGGATACCATGGAGATGGTGACAAACAACTGAATCAGACAGAATGCTGTCACAAAAAGGGTACTGTAGTTGAAAAGGTTAAATCTGGCTGAGAGGTAATGTACTCAGGCAGGACCTTTGAAATGGAAGGACACATTGTCTTCGCAGGGATATCTTGGAACAAGAGCCAGACCACTGGGCTAGAAAAACTCGGCTGTTTCCAGAGGGTCTGAAGTTCTTGAAGACTGGCTGGTGCACTTTTAATAGAGGTCTTGTTTTGAGTTCAGCAGCTGACAAGCAACACAGTGGTCCGCTTACTGTTCCAGAACCATTTAGCGATGGAGAGCTGCACTGAGTTCACTTCATTTACTGCTTCTCGCATCTGAATTTTCAAACACCGAAATCTGAGTTGTGTTTCAAAAAGGAAAGAATGCGTGTTTCGGACAGTGACAAAGACAAGCCAAGCATAAAGGGAAGTTATTAGGCAGCACTAGGTTGAATTTCAATGAAGAATACTTCTAAGGGGTCCTAATATGACCAAAAAATATAGTATGCAAGACGGCAAAAGAAGGTAGGGATTCCGTTTATTCAGGACAGTCACAGGCTGGCTGAGATGCTGAAAACTGATAAGAAGCACCTGACTTGCTCAGATTTTATGGGAGGTGAAATAGTTAATTTCCCCTGAGAGAAAACAGCACAATTTTGCAAGATCATTTGGCAGATCACATGGGGAAAAGACAAGCCTCCAGAAGCTCAGACTTTTGAGCTGGAATCTATATTCCAAAAATACATCAAGGCTGTATCTATGGCTGTAAACACCAGCAAGCACGTTACACAGATCTGTGCCGAAAAGACAAGCCATGACATAATATCAAATTTCATTCTTCTTACTAAAAGATGCAAAGCTGTGTAAATTCCAACTTCTAGCTGACATGGAGCAGCACAACAGATCTGAACGGAAACCTTTCAGGGTAGAAATGCACAGGAGCTTTTTTTTTTTTTTTCATACCAGCCTCACCACTTCTATTGTACTTACTGCAATGAAACTGTAATAGCAAGGTCCTGAATCTCCCTGTTTCTTCCTATTATCCAGTTCAATTTTATTTAAGGTGGCCTAAGGGATTCACCATTTTATTTGCCCATGTGTTCTTCTTCTGAAAAGTATAGACTCAGTCTAGAAGCCTGCCTGGATCTAAACCCAGGATCTCTCGGGTCTGTGCTGATAATATAGACCAACAAATCAAAGAAACAGATGTTACCGAGGAAAAGACATGGCAAACGCTCAGAGCACTTACTCATTTAAGGTAGCCTTCTCTTATTTATTGATTAGTTAATTACTCCTAGTACCCATAAACACTGCTTAAAATTATCTTACCATGTCTTCACAGGGAGGAGAATCTCATACAATCAATTTCAGCATCAGCAAGTCTCTGCACTCATTCAGCAAAGAGTGCTTAGCTCTTCACTAATATGACACTCATTGTTTAGATGCTCCAAGCAAATCTTCCTGTCTCACATGTCACCGAGCACCAAACTGTATCAAATAAGCTGTCCCACCAGCAATGGTGGGAGAACCAACTTCTGAAAGGGACCATCAGTGCTTATTCACCCCTAGAGATGCCAGTGCACTGACAGAAACCAGCGCGCTGAGCAAGAGGGACTGGCACACATACCCTTCAGGACTGTGCCCACCAGCTTTCGCAGCTACATCCCCCTCAGGGCACAAGGTCGTTGTCACTCTGAGGAGGACTCTGAGAAAAATGGAAGTGCATGCAGCGGCACGATCCTTTATCTACAGGAAAGAGCTTACAAAACTTCTTCAGAAACAGCAGGCATTTAGAAAATACACATAACACACTAGGCACAAACTCCACCCCAACAGGCTTCGCTAGGCTTCGCTAGGATTCCCACAATAACCCTTCCAGCAGTCCTCTGCAGGTGTGCACTAGGAGAGGGCTTTTCATCACCACATGGAGATCTGCACATAAGGTCATGGAAACCAGAGCAGTTTAAACAACTCAGAGACAATTTAACATATTATTAGCTTACTAGAAGTTAGTTGCACTGGGTGTGTTATCATTGCTTGCTGAACAGCACCTTTGCCTGATGAAACAGCAAGTGAAGAACACAAAGAAAATTACAATTTTTAAGACTCTAGGATTGCATCTTGTATCCTGTTTTCAGGGAGAAATTCTTATTGTCAAAGACATCACTGAGGAATCCACTTGTAGTTTTTTACTCTCATGCAAAGGGAATGTGCAAGAACCAAAGCAGACTGGCTACTGATTTAAAAGCTTGAACAGAACTAGAAGCCATGAATTCTCACGCAATTCCACAGACATTTGTAGTCAACCTGAAGGAGACCAGAAGTCCAGGCCTCCTCAAAGAGGGCCAGAAACTCCAATGGAGGGTGAGAGAGGAGGAGGACTTCCAGGGGTCTGCAAGGGTCTGCAGGAGCACGAGTCCAGTTAAAGAAGCCTTCATATAAAAGCAGACAGAGTGGAAGCTTGGGGGTTAAAAGCCCGTGAGAAAACTCTTTATTAGTCAAGCAGTCTCTGCTTGCCATGCAGATTTTGTACTCTTGCTGCAAGGAAGAGAAAAATATTCAGCAACCTTTTCTATTTAATCTTTTAGCCTGACACCTTTTCAAACAAATGGAGCATACGAGGTAAGGGACCCACACCCCTTTCACTGGAAGGAGAAAAAAGGAGGAAAAAGGAGGAAGGAAAAGAAAAGAAGAAATGACTGAAGACAGAAGGCACATTTTTTCTAATGCTCAGTAGGAATTCTACCTTTTATTCAAAATCATCAAGGTAGAGCAGCGTTATGCTTTGCATTTAAACCCAGATTTTGTATGCATTTTATATCAGGATATTCCACTTTACCATATACTGCACCTAAAATATAAAACCGTTGCTTTTCACATGCATCATTATCATTCTTTAGAGCTTGTAATGATGCTTCAAAGTAGCTAATTCAGTAGTCCACAGTATTTCAGACTTTTTTTTTTTAATGGATCAGGTATGGGTACATTCTTATATACACTTGGTTTTATAACGAACTTAGGAGCAAGATGCCAGGCACCCTGGTTTAAACCGTGCACCCAAACATGCAAGCAGAATAAGAATGCTTAGCATCTAGCACTGCAGAATTGTATGCAGAGCAATTGCTGCTGTAGGAGACAAATAAATATATTGTATTATTAGAAAGCAGAGTGAGATCTAGTAAGCAGAACCAACATGGTTGCACAAAAGGAGCAGACTAGAGGCTCTTTCTGTGCCCTGAGTAGACTATCAACTCCCAGTTATACTTGTGCTCTTAAAATACATAGCAATTTGATTTTAGTTTTTTCAGTGGACAAACTTTTCCATTTCTTATCAACATCAGAAAAATAAATTCAGTTTCTTCTGTCTTAAAAATTCAACGCTGGACAGTTATTGCACCTGGCAAATTTTCAAGATTTTTTTTTCCTCTGGTTTCTCTTTAGAAATACACACACACACAAAAAATGTTAGCTTGAAAGCAAGGGAATGTAGGTCTAACTAGAAGCATCGCAAGGATTCCCACTACTGTTAAACACATGCCGTGTGTTTCTTCTGGCAGATGTAAGCTTAAATTAACAGTATCATGTATGTATAGTGCAGAATAAAGAAAATATCAGTGCACACTAGCTTTGAGTTAAAAGTCTGATTTACTCAAAGAATCTATTCCAGCAAGAATAAACATCCCAAAGCTACCCACCGATCCCAGAAGAGTCCATTTGTCACGCTCCTGATAGCACAAAGGGCACTTTCATGAACTCCTTTCCCCCAGCTCTCTAAAAACTCCAGCCCCGCAGCTCTCTAAAAGCAGATGAAAATGTTTCACTCTTCCAAGCATCTCAATTGCTGTCTCTTTAAATGTAACTTCCTCAAACTCCAATGCTGAATCCAGCTCAGGATGTACTTACTCATCTGCTGGATCATTGTCAGAAGCGGAGACACTGCTAGCTTTAAGTATTATTTGCTGCTACCTAGGTGGCAAGCTGAAAAGAGGAGTATGCTGGTTTCTCAGAGGAAAAGCAGGGTGCAAGCAGGCTCCCCAAAGTAAAAGCTGCCTGTTCTAGGCTAGATACAAAACTTTGCTACCCAAGGAGGTCTCAAACATCCTTCCCCCATCTGAACACTGAATAGAATCACTGCTGATTTAAATGCAAGAAAGTCTAATAAATTGTAGGCAGGCCTGTAAACGACTGGAAGCCTCACGTGCTGTTAGCTGCCCAAAGCTGAGCAGCGTACCAAGCACGCTGGGGTTTACATTTGCAAGAGTTAGCACTCATGTATCTCCTCCAGGTCTCCAGCTTGCTGGTCCTTGCCTGGAAGGGACCCACAAACCCAAGACGATTGGTACTTATATTGCTTTAAGGAGAGTTTTCTCAGTCACAAAGGCTTGGAAGAAGGGTATAAGCCTTGTTTGCAAATCCGTACAATTTTATTGCAACTCAGAAACCAAAGCAACCTAGCTTTGATGAGCTAACTCAAAATGAATTAACTTCTACAATAAGACTGCACAGGAAACACCCCTCTGCCCATTTTTACACTTGGCGCTACAAAACTCCATTAAACGTCTCTACCTGCAGCACCCGAGGATCAAACATCACATCACAAACAGAGACGCAACCTGAACTTCACATGGATTACACCGCAATCCACAGCTGGTGCACTCGGATCCCACAGGGAACACCAAACTGTTTTACAGAGGGAAGCAAAGACAGGTGGGACTGATAAGCGGGTCTGTCAGCTAGAGGGCTTCCAAGTTTATGTCTCCAGTTTCTGGTTAGATGTACACAGTGTTTAAGGGATACATAAAAATCTCTTCTGTTTTATAACAAACTGAGGCAGACATAGCACAAGGAAGGTGACATTTATATTCCCACCCAAGGTCCAAAAGCACATCTGTGCACTTACGTACAAACCAGATTCTTTTGTTGTTAACTGTTTGTTCACAGGAATTTTTACAAAGGTTCATAAAAAGCAAAACTCTGCTAAAATTTAGTACCATGCAAACGCACTGAGTATCTGCTGAAGATGAGTCTTCTCAACACAGTCTGGTATCTACATTAATTTTTTTATGAAACAGATTGACAGGTATTTTGGTTTACCCTAGTTCTCTAATTTTTTTTTTTTTTAAACATAACTTTGTCTTTGGAGGGAGTATTTTGATCCTTCCCGCTTTTCTTCCTGGGGCAGCACATTTCTCAATTTTAACCACTCAGATCATACTGTTGCACAACCGTTCCTCCCCAGGACTCTAGAAGAGGAATGGGTAGACACAGCACACTTAAGTTTCCCTTTCTCATTGCCCATTTCCCAGCAATGATTAAGCTGTCAGGGACTTACAGCAATCCCTGTTGCTGTGACTTCTGATTTGATTTTGCCTATAGCAATCAAAAGGATCTAACCCAGTGCGCCTTAAGTTAAAACGATCAAATCTGTTTTTACAGGTCAACGCTATCAAGATCAGTGCCAGCAAACATACCAGGTTCAAGTCTGTAATTTTGACTCTGTAGCATGTTATAGAAGGAGTAAAATTTTTGTAAAACAGCAAAGATGGTAATTCCTAAATCTGTTCTTTTATTTAAACACGGTTTTAAAGGCAAACATTTGTCCTACTCCTTTTTGAAGAGTTTTGATTTCACAAGTTCCAGACTATATGCATTATTTACCCACGTAGCAGATGCTGTTCAAGTTTCTTGTCCCCTTTAGCCATTACTGGCCTGCCTGTCCACTACAGACCGACACACATTCACCGGGCTGAGCAGTAATCTAATCAGCAGCTTTAAGAATCCAGCGTAACTTTTATGTCACAGAAAGCTAACACCTAGGACAACGAATAACTTCACGCAGATAATGTTTTCTATTTTGAAAGCTTTTCACCGGTGCCCAATAGATATTCCTTCCTCCTCAATGACAAACTAACCTCTTTAATGGTGTAGGCACTTCCCCACTAGATACACATTTCACCGAAGGCAACGTCATAAAACCAAGAGATTAAAGACCCTGTCTTTACAAAAGCCACTTCCTACAAATTCATTATCTCCCAACCACGACGATTTTAAAGACACTCAGCCTGACCACACAAGCTCAGACACTTCTCCCGGTTCAACCAGAAAAGTGACAGTCAGCGGGATATAGCAACTCATCACCAGGTAACACAAGGTTTTATCCTGGCAGGCGAATAATCTCCTTCCCACCTTGGCAGAGGTTATACTTTCCCACAGAACCACTTCCTTTAACATGCTGGCTAATCCATCGAACAGAGATTTGCTGCTTTCAGTATGCAACACTTAAAAACACTCCAGTGTCCCAGAAGCTGTATATACTATCTTTGGCAATCACTACGCTGTTTCCCACCTGGAGCTGGCCGTTAAGTACCATCCCGCATATCAGGACCTGCGGACTCAGCAATCCCCATTCCTATATTCCAAGTGACAACTGAAGCCTGTCCCAAACACACCGGCGGGTACCAATTCCCAGAATTGGCATGGCATGAATTCCGGCTAAGCAGTCTGGCAACGTCCCAGCTATAAGATCTCAAGAGCGATATATCCTTTACTTTTAAAAGCCTGCAGGTCTCTGCGACCCTAACTGGGCATTTCTACGGTCGGGGCTCATCACCCACTGTGGCAGATCCATCTCACTGAAGTTCTTTTGGTGCCAGCTAACTGTTTCAGGTACCAGTCCCTGTGGAGATGTAATAAAAGGCTG
>VZSZ01005023.1:930822-953477 GCA_013398815.1 Ibidorhyncha struthersii | reverse complement strand
GGGGGGGGAAGGAGGAGGGGGTTTTCTTGTTTGTTTTGTTGTTGTTGTTGTTTGTGGGGGGGTTTATTGTTTGTTTTTTTTACTCGAAATGGAAAGTGCCAGCAGGCCAGAAAGGGAGACAGCTGTGCGTTAGGTTTAACTTCGCAGAAGTACTTTTTGGGTTCCTCCGCAGTGCCCCCTGCAGCCCGCCAGCGCGCCTGCGGACAGCCTTGCTCCGCAAAAGCCTGTGCACCGGGCAGCACTCAACTCCGCAAAAAGATACAAACGTTTCTTATTCCCTTATTATTTTATGTGTATAGAAATACACATAAAAGCAGCGGTGGTGGTTTGAGATTTTGAGATTATTTTTTTTTTCCTACAGACTGCTTTTTGGTACCTGTTACAGAAGTTCTTTTCCTACGACTACGATAAAGGATAAGTACCATTTGTCAATCTATATGGAGTCACACAAACATAACTTCCAGTTTGGGAGCAAACACGGTATTTTTTAAGTGCGCGCTGGACTGTTATAGAATTAAATTCCAGCCTATTAAAAATCTAGGAATTTTTAAATCTCTCAGCTACGTACCTTGGTTCTGCCAGGCTGCACAGCCCAGGGGTGACAATTTGAATAACAAAGTTTTGTGGTAAACAGTGCTTAGTTTTAGAAGTTTTGCAAACAGATCAATCACCAGTTTTGTGAAAAAATATCTGAATACATTCTTAAAATGGTCGATTCTGCTCAAAAGATGTTTTTAAATGGGCTGAGGTTAAAACAAAGCTGAGCAAATCTGTATCTGTCCATTTCCCAGCAACAGCGGTGATACTTGCATTATTCTATAGTACAACCTTTTATGAGATAAAGCGCTATCCCCCATATCTAAAAAACAACTAATAGAATCAGCGTTTCATAAAAAGATGTTATTTTACAGCTGTCATCCAGCACCTAAGAGCTAACTACAAGTTTTCATCTGACAGGAGAGCTTTCTTTTAAAGCCAACCATTGAATGGCAATTGTAAAATAGCATAATGGAGAGATTTCAGTTCATTTTTGCATCACTTTTATTTTAAGGCTACTTACACAAACAATTACCAGCTTCTGAAAAACTAAGGCCAAAATGAGCTACTTAGGAAACTATTTAAATTCGGTTTTTGTGAGGGACAACACTTCGGCAAAGCCGCCAAGTCTGAATAAATAAAAATGGGTAAACCCCCTCAGATTATAGCCTGGGCAATGCAAGAAATAGAGAGATCCCAGCATTTTTCTGCTACCGATCGTTGTCATTAAAACAGACGTTCTTCACAGCCTTGACCAAACAACTCTGTTCCCTAATCAGACACAAGCACAGGCTCACTCGTGATAGACGTGTGTGCTTACACTTATGCACACTCACCTCTTGTGTAGTAATTTACCTCATGTGCACAAATGTGTGTAGTTTTCTTTATATCCCCCCCCCCCCCAGCTTTAGAAAACTACCTTCGCAACTGGAATTTCAAAAGAATCAAATATATCAGAATTCTAAGTGATGTAAGATGAACTTGCTGATGCCAGCAGTTGAACGCTAATGCCTACCGATATCAGCTGACAGGACACTAATTACTAGTTCCAGGAGATGATTGCTTGGTAAAGGATCTATTCAGTGAGTTACGATTTTGAAAAATTATAAAGCGCAGGCCTGATCTGTGAAAAGATACGCAGTATGAAAATACAGCATACGTTCTCAAGATTATTATCATGACAGAGATCTGTCTAATTAGGAAGAATCTATTTTAATGCTAAGATATGAAAGAGCCAGCTGGGAGAGGAATTTAGAGGAAGACACAGAAACATGACTGTTAAGCTGACAGCAAGTGCAGCCTAAGCATGTTCCAATGACAGCTTCTAAAAAAAAAATTCATCTCAGCATTTAATCAATAGTGGTTTCAGAACAAGTACAGCCTTACAGATAATCTAGCTAGTCATATTAGTGGGAGGAGCTCCATAAATAATATAGAAAATATGCCTTTGCGGAGCAACGTACTGAAACCACTTTCCTTTTGTCAGCTGAGCTAGGGGCTATCCAGTAGGTAGGCAACATTAAAAAATATCATATTAATAAATACAAATCCCACTCTGTTAGAAACCATACGTTAGTTCCTGGCGCTGCCAGTCAGGTTAGAAGCTTCAATCGTTGTGGCAGCAAGTTCCAAACCATCTTGGGCAACAGATTAACCTTCAGAGTGGCCGCCCGGGTAGAAACCTTTCTGAAAGCGCCTACTATAATTAAATGGTTTATGCCTAAATCGATGGATGACATGGTGACACAGGCATCTGCTGGAAGGCAAACCTAGAGTCAACCATGCAGTGTGTTCACTGAATATAACTTTGAAAACCAGCTAACAGACACTTCTTGAGTCTGCAAGAAGCAGCGAAAAGGGCTTCAGAAGATTTCTGCTGAAGGTTCGCGTGGATAGAGTGCTAACTGAGCACATCAAATGTACTTCAGTTACTACCACAAGCTAATCAAGTGCGTGTTGCCTAATGCATCCACAGTCAAAAAAGAATAATGTCATTTGGAGACTAGTTAAAGCAAAGCCATATAGTTGAGGGCTGACTGAAAACAAAAAAAAACACCCTACAACCTCCATGAATGTATCCGTGAAATCCAACTACAGCATGGCAAAAATTCTCATGACAGCTGGGGTGGCCATGAGCTACGGCTGTCAGAACACCCAGAGCTGTAGGAATTCTTCAAGGGATGAACCGAGTCTGAAGCAAACAAAGTTGCTGTAAATAGTTAAGGAGAAAGTCATCAGGGCTGCAAAGGAACAGAAGACCCCAACAATGAAGGTAGGAAGGGGAAGCAACAAAGAAAATCAGAAAGCGAGTTAAAATTGCAAAAGTTAGAGCTTTAAGGCGTGGCAGGAAGTGGAGTGATCACTGTCTAAATACAAACAAAACCAAAACACCCTCAAAACTACACACTTTCCATCCTATACCTTTCAAGTTGTAGAAGATGGGGAAACCAAGTCAGAATTTTTACAAAAATCTTCCAAGTTGTGAACAACACTGAAGGCTCCAATTCAGCAAGGTATTATAGCAGGACAGGCACATGGATTGAATCACTGTCCTGGTTTGGTATCTCCACACACATATCTAAGCACTCTGCTGAATCAGGGCTGGAAAAAACATGGGGAAGGAATGAAAAATGTGTACTTGTTCTCTCCTGTCCTGATTAGATAGGTCACAACAAGAACATTTGGAAAAAAAAAAAAAAGGCGAATGCCGTGAATTGCCATTGTTACCCACGCATTATCCTGTCAGATTAATGTTACTGAAATACATCCTAGTTTAGGAAGCAGAATTAAAATAATTGGTCCTGATATACACAACAGTATGTCTTTCTGTTGTTTTGAAAATAAGAGAGTAACGGGGTAGGAATGGAGGAGCCAGGGGGATGGCAGAAAGAGAGAGGAGAAAGGACACTAGGAAAAATCCCGGAGAGATGTTCGTGGGGGTTCCGTGCAGCTTACGCTAGAAATATACATGAAGGAACGTAAATTTCTTTAGCCATTCTTTATACTGAGTAGCCCACTGCTTCTCAGTGAAGACTGCCCCATTTCCATTTAGCTTGAATTAAGAGGGCAACAAACAAAAAAATCCCTCATCAATCAAATGGAATCCAACTTTGGTGATGAAGAAGCAGCTGGGGGAATTTTATTTTCTTTTTTTTCTCTCCAAGGCAACTGCTGTTTAGATGTTAGCCATTTATAAGAATTTCAGAGTGAACACAATCACTTTGAATTTTCTGAGCCAGAAGAGAGCCTGAACCTATTAAAAACTATCGTTCATCTTCCTTCATATGGGAGACTGATGATTGTTGTGCGGATCCTTTATATGTTCTTAAATCTCAGGGAAACAGAAACCAAGGGTCATTTTCCACAGTGGTAATTTTTTGGTAGGATACGCCTAAGTTCAGTCTTTGAGACAGAGGAATACTGTATTTTCCTCCCTGTGCCAATGTGCTGACAAACACCACCATTGTTGCATTGAAACTGCTACAGTTTACAATCTACAAATATACATGTACATAGCATACATTTAAGAACCTACATTACAAGTACATCACTGAGATTGCAGTCTTGCAGTCAATGAGTTTAAAACCACCAAAATCAAAGCGCTTGTGCAACCTTTATTTGGCTTCCTTGCGCGATCCACAGTATGATGAAGTCTTCAAATACACCCTTACACACTATTTTTCCACAGGATGTTTGCTTCATTCTGTACACAGAATTGTCAGCGCTCACCACTGAACAGCTATTTAATACATTTTTCCTTTTTGTTCCACATATCACCTCATGTCTATTTACTAATTCAAACCCTGTTCACAGACATTCATTTCCTCAGGATGGCCACCACTACTGCTCCTGAGTGTTTCGCATGTACCAACGAACTGATCTTCACAGTTCATTGCAAGCGAGAGGACAGTGCTCTTCCTCGTGTTAGAGACTGGAAAGTGAAACAAAGAAATTAAGCTTAAAAGGTTTTGCTGAAATGCCTCATTTGAGCTGATTTTTTAAGACTTAAAGAACTTAAAGTACACTGTGTTTTATAAAAGCAGCCCACATCAACTTCAGTTGAATCTGTAGGTGCTTAGCATTTCTGCTAGGCAGAAGCCCCCCTTCGCCAGTCAGGTACCTGGAAAACAAGGAACACAATTAGTGATCATCTGCAAGAAGCAGCATTTATGTGAACTGAGTAGCATCACTTACGACAGCTCAAACATTTCATCTCAAATACATATAGTTCAGTAAATTACAGGCAAAATCAGAAATCAGACTTTATAGAAAGAAAGAAAATATTACATGCTGTTTTTCAGTAGTATTTTAAAATAAATATTTTTGTCCCACTTTTTCTGTAGACACACGTTTCAAATAGCCTTTGCTAAAGCAAAGTCAAAACATGCTGGATTTAGACTGCTCAAGGACAGTTTGCCTGAAGCCAGAAAATGCTAAAGAGATAAGACATTAAAATAACAAGAAAATCCCTAAGAGGATACAGAAAAGATCCCTGTTCATGTTTGGTCATATTAACCAAAATACAAACCCCAATATCTACTAGCTACATTAAAAACCAAGCCTGCATCCAGGCTATTTCCAGAGTCACTAAAGTTACTAGACAACATTCATCAGAAGTCTAGGACGCCTCCCATCTTAGCTCAGGCTTGCAGTTAACTAATGGTTTACAGCCAACAACAGCTGATTAGATTCCAGTTAGACAGGGGAAAAAAATCCTTTTCATAGTATGAATAGTGAGACTTTAAATAGATTACTTATGGAGGCTGTTGAGTCTCCATCACTGAAAGCTTTAGGAACAGGTTAGACGAATTTGTCAGTACGGACACAAATGTACTTGATTTTGCCATGGAACAGGGCGATGGATTAGGTGACTTCTTAAGGTTCCTCCCGATCCTAACTTTTCCTAACATTACGATTATGTAGGGAGCTTGACAGTTAAAACATATTTAAGCTGTTAATAGCTTCATTTATTTAATTCTGACTTTGGTGTATAATGAGAAGGTTACGTAGGAACTTATGCATTGGTTCAGACCCCAGGTGCATCAAGCACAGAGCTCTATCTCCCACAGTAATTCATGGAGCACGTACTGCCTCCCAGCCTTCAAACATTTTCAAGGTAGGTTATGTGATTTATCTAGTTAGTAGTCTCTACAGCATCTCTTCCAAGGTTTTTTCCAGTCTCTCCTTGCATCCCTATAAACTCTCTGATCCAGAAAGTCATTTGAGGAAGAGTACCACAGGTCCACATAAGTTGTCTGAAGAACCGGTTCCTCTGGTTTGTTCTGAACGAAGCTCTTACTAACCTGTGATATCCCTTATGCTTGTAGTAGAAGAGACAGTGAACAGCCAATCCCACTCCACTTCTCTCTAGACCTCTCAGTTCTGCAGACCTCTTCTTACATTCCCCTATGGCGTTTTTTTTTTTTCCCCAAATGAAGATTCTTGGCTATTCGATGGATGGAGTTCCTTGCATGTTGTAATGGAAGTCACATATATCTCTGATCATCCTCGTAATCTCTGAGTGCTTTTCAGTTGTAGTATGTCCTGTCTGAGACAAATGGACCAGAACTGCATGCAGTATTAAGTGTGTAAATGTTGGATTTTTACAGCAGCATGTGGACTTGAACAGTAAGCATAACGAGCCTTTCTATTTTGTTCTCTATTTGCTTCTTAATCATTCCTAAGCCATTATTGGGTTTTTTTTTGCTTCACCTACTACTAAGTGATATTTTCATGGAACTGCCACCTACCATAACCCAAAGGTCTTGTTCCTGAAGACCTTTGGGACAGCTTAGAAATCATAGAACAGTTTGGGTTGGAAGGGACCTCTGGTTCAACCCCCAATGATCCAAGATGTGAAGATAGGATTATTCTTCCCCAAATGTGTCACTTCACAATTATCTACACTGAATGGCACCTGTCGTTTTATTGTACAGTCAATCTTTCTGCAAGCTATGTAGTCTCCCTTGTCCTTACTACCTTGCATAACTTCCTATCACCAGCAAAGCTTTGTCACCTCACTGATTGACTTCCCTTCCCCAGGTCATTTCACAATATATTGAGCGGTACAGGTCCCAAGATAGACACCGTATGGAATTTCACTTGTGATCTCCCTCCTGTGCAAGAACTGACTGACTGCTTCCATTCAGTGATGGCCTACCCACTGTTCACATCTTTCAAATCATATTCTCATCCACTCCAGCGCCTCCCTTCTTGTGCCAGTGACATTCTTGTGTTGCTTGGTTTTCCTAAAACATTTTGATAAAAAGTTCTGTCAAAAGTCTTTTGGAAATACAAGTGACTGTATCAGTCAGATGATCCTACATATCACTGACCCGTTCAAAGAACTCTTGAGAGCTTTGTTAACTCTCAGTGATTCAGTAACATTTTTTTCAGGTAGACACTAATTCTTTCTCCTATTACAGTATCTACTCATCCACTTGGAACAGATGCCAAATTTTAGTTTGCTGGATACCCTTAGAACCTTTCTTAATGACTGACATCACATTTGACACCTTCTGATTTCCATGTACTGAGGAATATTGAAAAGAGAGGTTACATGCTGCTATTACTAGATATTTCAACCCTGAGTTCTCTTGGAATTCTTGGGTGAATCCTTCAGATCCCGGAGATTCTTCTGTATTCATCTGCCTTTTGTGCCAATACTTCTTCCAGATACTTCATTTCAGAGACGTTCTCTCACGAGTTCCCTGAATGCCTCGAAGGGGCTCTGGGAGGAAAATTTCCCTGATTTCTTCCACAGTGAGCAAGGACGCAAATGGTTCAGCTTCTCTCCGGTGACTTTGTCCTCTCTGAGAGTTCATTTTATACCCTGGTCATATTCAGGCTCACTGACAATGTTTTCTCTCTCCTGATGCGTTGGAAGGATATTGAACTATTTTTGATACTCTAAGCTAGTCAGATATCAGACTCATCTTTGGTCTGCCTAATAATAATTTTAGTAGTATATCTGTCAGTGTTTATGATAGTTTGGGGTTGGTTTTTTTTTTCATTTGGATGTGTCTTTAGCTTTTGGAAGGACACCTTCTTTCTAATAGCCTCTCTTTGCTGTTTGGCCACAACCAATTCTTTTTACTTTCTCAGGCATGTCCAGTAAATCGTGTGCATTGGCATTGTGCTTCCTCTTTGGTGTCCTTCTGTAGTCATCATGCCCCCTTTACAGATTTAACTGTCTTGGTGGCCACTCTTTGTTTATTTTTGGTAAACATTCTCATTTTTACATAATTCCCCGTGTTGAAATGAACACAGTGGTGGGCATTTTGGCCTCTATTGCTCCCCAAAGATATTGAATCCAAGAGTGTTATGTCATTCTTGAAGAGCAGTCTTAACGTTCAGCAAGTTATATATGCACATATGGATATTTACACGTATTCATTATATGTAATTGTGCAGATTGCAATATAGGACAGATGTGGCTGGTAAACTAGGAAGCAACTGTGAAAGAACTTCTGGAAGTGAACTGACAAAAGATAGTACCTATGATTCTTCGTTTCACTCTGCTACTTATATTGGCGTCTCCTTTATTTAGTAGGAACCACTAACTTTGCAAACTATTGGCGGCATTGCTTTCAAATAATGCTGTTAGAATTACAGTTGATTTTATGTGGTAAACATGCCCAGATATGGTATTCACATCCTTATTTTCAGTCCCACTTTTGTCTGCATATAACAAATATTTGTGTTGTAACAAAATAACATAGCATGATTTTCATGCAATGGATATTTTACAGTAACTTCATTAGTTTGTTAAGCTTGGTTTGTGTTTCATAGCTCAACAAGGCATTCTGATTGAATAAGGCAATACAGACACAAAGCCCACGTTGTTGGGGCTTTGAGCTCATGGATGTTCCCATGATTCATGTGCTACATATTCTAGAGAAATCTAGCACTACAGACCAAGAATACCAAAGTACCAGCTTTGCATAAGAGCACAATCTATAAAACAGGAAATAAATAACAGCATTTTTAACTTTTCCATGGTGTAGCATCAAAACCTAAGCGTGCAGATATTTTTTGCCTAATTCTTTTCCTATGAGATGTACAGTCATTGCTTTTCCTCTTCACCTTTCTGACTCCCATTGCTTCTATTAATCTACTTTACCCACCCAGAACTCAGTAAAAAAAGTCTTAGTTTTGCATGTCTCACTCACAGGCAGATAACCTGTCAGCAGAATAATTTTGCATATCGATCCATACTGATCTAGGGTCTCCACCATCTTTTCACTGTAACTTGCACATTGGCATTTTAATTTCTAGGTCAGTACGCTGACTGCAGTTTAATTTGGGGGGCAGAGTTACTTGCTTCACTAGACAACCAATTTGTCTTGTCAAGACCTGCAAATGATAGAATATAGGAAGGTAGTACCTTTTCATTACAGGTTTGGTGGGGTGTTTTTGAATCTCCATTTACGTTTTGGAAAATGAAACACATGCTGCCTCAGTTAGCATGGCAGCAGAAGTCTGACGCTTTTTTCTCTGAATTGACCTCTATCAGCCATTGTTATTTATCAGTTAAAGCAGGGTCACAGACTTTACTTCCGGAGAGAAGAAAAAGCTGAATTGTACACTACCAAGTGGGTAGTATTTATCAGCCCTTCCAGTACACTCACATACTACATGTAGTTTTATTTAGTAATGGCTTTGATGCTAAGTCAAGCTCTGTGTTGCATATCATCTCAAGCTGGAATACCCAGAAGACAGGCCCTTTAACCCCAGTTAAAGGGACCTGTTTTGTCCCAAGTGTAGCTACGTACATCGCCAGCTGCCAAAAAAAAAAAAAAAAAAAAAGGCCTTTTTTGGTGGTTTTTTTTGGTGTTTAGTGGCATGCGGCTTCTTCAATTTCTGTTAGTGTCACACCATTCAGTTGCTGTATGGATGTCCATAAAGGCATCTCACGATCGATGAAAATTATTCAAGTTGAACACTATATTTATGAAAGCATCTAACTTTGTGTAGATATGAAAAAAACAAGAAGAGACCTGAAGAGTATAGAGTATCATTCCATAAGTAGCAAAGATACTGAACTGGCAGAATTAATTATTCTCCAGCTGTCCATATAATTTTGTTACTAAATGAACAGTCCAGTAGAATGTATTCTAGCTCTATAGACTTATTTGTACATGGTTCTTCAATATAATTTTATAGCAATGACAATAAGAAGCCCAAAACTGAATACACAGTTTTCCCATTTCTCTGTCTTGTGAATCAGAAAGAGGACTGTCATCTCTCCCATGTTGCCTGGTACAGTAGCTTAATTGGAATTTCATCTCCAAGACACAGTAACAATAGAAGTTTGGTACTCTACCAATATTCAAAATTCCCTTACAGTCATTGCTAATTTACTGATTCTTAGCTCTGCTGAATCAGCATCACTGAAAGCAATGTCTCCCCTTAATCACTGACAGAAAGCAGTGCCTCTGCAAGGGCAGAGTCAACAAAGAACAGGATTAGGGTAGACTGACAGTAGCTGTATCAACTCCTGTACAATCGTTTTAAAATTATCTAAAATCACTAACCTTTCACTTCTGGAGCACGAGGTTCAATTCTGTGTTTAGCCATGCATGAAAATGAGTCCAGTAATCTTGGTTTAGCCTCCACAGAATCATTCATGTTATTTGCCGTGACTGACAGATTTTGCTGTGGAGAAAGAGTGAATATGAATTAGAAAATAAAAGTGAGGTTTTGTCAGGTTGAAAAATCAAACATCAATAAATCTGAATCTCAGAATCACAGAGAGCAAATTTAGATCTGAAAGCCTGGACCTTCGTGCAACCCTCGTATGGACAGAATAAAAAATGGACTTGAAAGCAGGATCTATTGTAAGCACAATGTAGCAGTCATCATGGCGTCAATGGAACAGTCACTGAAAAACACTACTTGAGCAGGATGGTTGCACACCAATGGACTACTCCTGAACGCTGCTCCTCAAAATGCATGGCATCTTCTTGTCCACAGGAGGTGCTCTCAGTACTGCCCACTCGAGTACAGCAGGCAGTTTTGTGTCTCAAACACACCCTACATTTTGCAAAGGCCAGCACCCCTGTCTCACCTGTCACCATGAATCCCAGGTGCTGCTTAGAATCAAAAAGTTAAGTCTGTTTTTAGACAGTGAGGAAGACTGCGAGTCCCGCTTTTCCACGGAGGAGCACTTCCTGAACAATAAAGAAATACAAATTAAAACTTATATATACACATGAAAGAGAAAAAAATTAGAAAACGATAAAAATAAGAGAAAGAAGTGAAGAATGGCAACCCCCATCTGTCATAATCCTCTTCTCACTCGCTTTTGGTGACTAACACCTATACCAAACCCGAGCCTCCCATATGAAATGAACCCAGGTAACAATCACTGAACTACCTCAGTAAGGATACTGGATAGTCTTTTTGACTCAGGCTGTAAGTACAACCGTTCTGTGATTAACTTTTTCTCCTTATGTATAATGTTCTTTTTCTTCGACCAATACTTAGTTAGAATTCTTTGCGAGTAACCATACAACGGTGCACTGTCATTTCAAAGTTGAAATGGAACTGAAATAAGATGGTACCTTGTCTCTTGTGACCCGAATCAAGACACATGCCTGATGCAGATAGTTCTTATATTATACACATTTTTCAAGAAGGAACAACATCCTTATATTAGTTTACACAACATCTGCCTCAAAAGGACATGGATTCTGACTGGAGCTCTGTGCATCACTGTAGCATAAATACTGTAAAACTCACCTATAACTTTCACTTGCTGCTCTGTCTAAAAAAAAGAGCCAACGTGAAAAACGATAGAGAAACACAAGAGGTTGATTGGTTTAACAAAAATATTAGCTGCAACTCTTTCTGTAAGATTTAACTGCTTTACTTTAATAAACCCAGTAACAGCATGTGTATAGTAGACATTAACAAAGGGGATGTCTAAAGCACCCATCACCTCCGCAGCTCTATATTTAGCACTCCACAGTCATCGTGTTATGTGGGGAACCCTGCAAATAAAACTCTAGCAAATCTAACCATCTTTGTTAGTCAGCAAGGAAGCAACTTCTGTTTCCATCCAAAACCTTGCATGAAATCCTGTCAGATTCACAGCGTAATATAACCTGTTGCATACTGACTTTAATGTACAACAACTTGCTACCTTGCACAATGGTAGTCTATAGTTAAATCTCTAATAAAGATATTCTGAGCTGTGATTTGTTGTAGAAATTTTTTCAGTTGTAGAATTTTTTTAATAATTCTTTTCCCTCCTCTTGGATGTGTCTTCTTCATCCAAGACCATAGAATCAGTGTAATTTTTCCTCTCTGGGTTCCCTGGCAATGCAGTCTGCTTTTGGGAAGAGACAGTGCCACTACCACCAGCAGTGAAATGCCCTGTCACAGTCCTGTGTTGTAACATAAAGACAGTCTTTTAGCCCACCTCTCATTTTCTCAATACTACTTCAAGAACTATAATTTAACAACAAAAAATAAACAAAGCAAAAGAATGACAGCAAAATCTAATTTAGCCATCCTTTGGCTAAATCCACGAGGCACATTAGAACCTAGTCCACCATAGTCTTATTTAAAAATGGGTGGCTGAAGGGTGCCGTAGGATTTATAAAAAGAAAACAGATTGTCTCAGAGGCTGATGCCAAGTAACTCATTGCCTGAGTTATCACTCTTCAATCAAAAAGTATATGAAGAAACTACATAAGTCATTTAGACAGCAATCACCATGGAGTTATGCTGGCCTCTCATGTCAGTGATGAAACAGCCAAATTCCCTGACAGTGGTGAGTTATTTCTTTTATCACTGGCAGAGCTGCCAAAAGAATCATCAAGGCTACAGGCATGGAAAACATGAGGCCTCTCCAAATTCAAGTGATAAAAATACAATGTGTTTTATTACTTTAATCTTTATAATTTAAGTTTTGAAAAAACTGCATCAACGTCAACCATAGTTAGGCAACAAAGAGATTAACTGAAATTATTTCATTCCTGTAAGGAAGCTTTCTTCCAGACCATGATCTTCAAGATTCTGTTCCCACCCCCTCTTTGTTCCCAATCTCTCTCATAACTAAACATGTACCTTTCAGCCCTGACAAAGCCAGTATAAAATATTGGGTGTTTTATTACAAATTGTAATTCAGTCACTTTGGAGGTAGATTTTCTTTCTCTAGTTATAGTAATGACTTAGTACAGGAAGTTGATAATTCTTTGTTGCACATTAACATTGCTAGAGAGGTCACACACTGTAAGCAAAGAGTATAGGTGTTTAGAAATATTTCTCTGCCTGGCTTGATTGCCTTTAGAAATCCTAAAGAAAGTAAATATTCATTCTCTTGTACAGTTTTAAATACTTGCTTTAAAAACCTAGCATGTACTGTAGAAAAGCAAGTTTCGTGGGCCTGATTTCAATTTGAGCAGAATTTCAGCTAATAATGTTGCACACATAAACCCTCTTTTAGCAGTCCATAATATTAAACTGAAGACAGGATTGCTAAGAACTTTGTTATTTTTTCTCCCTATTAAATCAGCGTTACAGATTTTCAGCAGATGTCTTTAATAGACATTGTTATTCAAAACAATATTACATCAAATAAATTCAGACCATTTCTTCAGTATTACCTACTCCCACCATTAAGAGTAGATTTTCTCCTGTATCTTCATTGTATTACGTTTATGCCTAATGCAAACAAACAAAAACTCATCATCTCCAGACACTATAAACCTTTGTCAATATCCATACTATTCCTATATTTAAAAAACTGTCACTGCTTCCATTTACAGTAACCACCTATTTTTACAGGTTTAAAAGCTGGCCTTAAGAACGTGTTCTAGTAGAAAAGTTTCAGCCCGTAAGCAATTTTTTTTTCCAAGCTAGGGAAAACATTCAGCTTCTTTTTAAGCTCTTGGATGCCAAAGAGGTTTTGTATTGCCAGGTATTTTTCTGAGCTTTCATAAGTCAAAAATAATGTCAGTTTTGAGTTAATTTCTTGCAAGGTATCAGCTAATAAATATGTACCTTTGCATTTTTACTGTTTGGGAAATGTTATTAAATATAAGCATTTCTTCACGGCAAAAACCCCACCAACCACAGGGGATGTCTCTGGGTCAAACTGTCAATAATACTACATGCCTGAGATAAGTACATGGTCACACTTATGCTCCTGCCATAAAATAAGCCTTGTTGCTCTGATGTGAGCATATAGTTCTTTAATAATTAGGCTATTTATTCACCTAAGTAAATACAGATTTATGAGCTACATATCTCCTCTCTTTCCCTCCCATCTGCGCAGGTAACCTGGCTATATATATAGACCAGGAGATGCATGAGTACTCCTGAGTTCCTAGGTCTTGCCCAAATCTTGTCTTCATATTGACATCAGCCTTCTCCCTCTACAGCCTGATTTCCACAGAAACCTAATGCATGATCAGATGGGCAGAGCAGCAAGTTCTTGGTCTGGGTAAGTAAGAGACAGAATCTAGGACAACCTTAAGAAACATCTGGAGCCACAATGGGCTTTAGGGTTAGGATTCTCTGGAGTAATTCTACTGAAAGCAGTGAAGTTATTCTTACATAATTTTGTATATTTAAAAGTACGTATTTTTAAACTGAGTACCTTAAAGTAGACTTTGGTCCATCAGCTGCGCGTAATACTCTTTCTTACATATTTATTGTATGAGTGAGAGAAAGAAACAATGGCATAATAGTTAGGTACCACTTTGGTTAAATCCACCTCCCCATCACAGACCCCTAAATACTCAATTCATAATTCTACATTTGTATCAACAAGAGACCTGTAAAGCTAAATGCATTAAACACTGAGGTATGCAACGACTCTGAATTAGAAATACCACTGATGCATAGTTTTGTGTATTTTCTTGATGTTGGAATACAAAAAGATGCCTGAAAGCACATCCAGAAATTCTTAGCACTTTGCCTTAAAGGTCTGAAGACCCTTTCACCAGCTTTGAAGAGCATCATGGCTCTATGAATCTGATCTCAAGCGCTGCGTGAATTGTTCATGAAATACAGGTGCTTTAAGAGGTTGGTCACTGTTTGCTGTGCAAATCTTTACAGAGCTATTCACAACACCTTTAGCGTCCTAACTTTTTCCAGCAGCGGGCTCTTTTATACCCATTGAAAAGAACAGCTTAAGGCAATCATTAAGGGTTGTAGGACGAAACTGGAGTGATTTGAGTTTGTTTCACAGAATAGAGTATTTCAATTGGAAGGGACCTACAGTGATTGTCTAGTCCAACTGCCTGATCCATTCAGGGCTGACCAAAAGTTAAAGCATGTTATTAAGGGCATCATCCAAATGCCTCTTAAACACAGACAGGCTTGGGGCATTGACCACCTCTCTAGGAAGCCTGTATACATACCGGTACTTCCACACAAGCAGTACGTTAGCTCTGTGGTTGAAGGGTCACCAGCTCAGGGTCATAACAACACCACAGTCATTGGTTTTAGCCAAGTCACTAGATTTTCAGGCTTCAGAGAAATAGCCTTCATTCAACAGTAGTCATTATTTATGTTAAAATTTCAGGCTTTTTAAAAACTGGCAAGAAATTTTAAAGAAAATGAAAGCTTTTTTCTTTATCCTCTTAATTCTGCTTGGGGAAAATATCAGTGAGAATTTGTAAGTAAATTAGGGAATAAAAAATAAAAGCTACCCAAGAGCTATAATTGTCACTGCAGCATCCTCTAATTCGTACTAAGAATTCTGCTATTCTTTCATGGTGTTAGATACTGTTGAATGAAAAAAACCTCATCTTTTAAACAGGAAAGTGAATCTGAGAAGCTTGTCCAAAGCATCCTAGTTTTAATAACCTCTACCATTCTCTGGTAGTAAAGTAGCCATAATAACCTTGAGCCGGCCCCGAGACTCAAGTCAGCTGTAGCTGCCTAGCTACATGCAGTACCCACATACAGCACTAAAATATGAGGTATGAAGCACAGAAATTATTTGAAAGAACCGCTGATGTGATTAGACAACACCTGAATGAATCAGACACTTCATGACCTAAGATAATTCATCTGGATGGCCCCGAGAAGTGTCTACATCTGAGAAACAGAGTAAAAGAAAAAAACAACAACCCACACCCAAGTTACAGTTCTGTTGTACCCCCAAATATCATCCAGCACAGCAGATAATCTTGCCCACCTTTACATCTTCTCTCTACTATGCACCTTGGCCAATTCATCTGCTAAAGACACAAATCACAGTTGCCTGGAAGGGCCAAAATTTAGAAGGATGTAACCACAGACCAGGGAGTTGATGACTGACTCTGACATCTGAGAATAGCTCTGAGTAAGCTGCTGCTTTTCTATCAAGAGTAGGATCATTTTTTTCCCCTCTAGGTATACACATTTCATAGCAACACATTCTGTTGCTATTTAGGATTCACTGGCCACTTCCATTACAAATGTTCTTCTCCTGAGATTTATAACCAGAGCTTTTGTTACAAGGTCCAGTGCCAGACAAAACTTGCCTCATTTTGGGTTTTGTTGCAAAACCAGGACTATAGCCACCTTCACAGAAATTTTTGCAATTCTTTTGGCAAGCTTGAGACGATTACTAGGTGATGTTAGAACAACACATACCTTAAGGTCGAGTCAGCAAAAACTCTCCAACTCCAAATTCATTTAGCTGTTTAAAAATCAAAAATAAGGAATCCTCTGCACTCAAAGCAGAATCAGCATTGAGGGCTGAATCCAATGATTGAAACCAAAGAAAATGTTTGTGTGAACCCCAGTGAGAATCAAAATAGCAGCATTTTGCACTGCTCTATTTATAACTCTATAATTTTAAATGGTAAGACCAAAAATAGTTATTGCAATATGTCAGCTCAATGTAATTTTTCTTTCCAAGAGACATAAATCTGTCAATTTTTTTTTATTGGTAGAGAGTAGTAAAATAAATAATAAATAGTTTTCCAGATAGTTTTAGAGGGGTTTTTGTTACAAAAGTTTTAGTCCTTTGAGGCAGGAGTTCCTGGCATCTGAATATGGCCTTTCACTCATCTGACTTCATTTAGGATATACATCTAGCAAGGGACTTCAAGAAATACGTAATGATTTCACAAGGCAGCTAGTTCAAGTGGGGGATAATTAGGCTTTCACCCTCCCCTTCACTCCGTGCCACTGTTTTCACTCTCTCCATCTCCATTGTACCCTTAAAAGCAGCGGATCTGCAGCCAAGCATTGCATGCTCCCCACAGCCAGCAACTTCCTCTGAAGCCGCAGCGCATAATTACAACCAGCTGCCAAAGGCTGCCGAGAGCAGGACAAGCAGCACCTTCCTGCCCAGACCATAACCTCCAGGCTTTGCTATGTGGACACCCCCAAGGAGGCTCCTGCATTCTCATAGTAAAAGTTAAGAGAGAGCAACAATCTCCCTTCCCTTTTCCCAACAGGGAAACCTAATCAGGATCCTGAAGTGTTTGAGACTCAGGGGCATCACGTACGTACAGACGGTGCAAATTGCCAAACAATGTTTTGCAGTTACGTAGCACTAAGGTCACAGAACATGTATGTGCTGATGAACTCTAGCTCTTCAAATCAAATTTATACCTATAGAAAGCAATACCAGATGCATGGAACGTTTTGCACAAAACAACAGAAAAAGCCATGATGGCATTGGGGACAACAAAACTTGCATTCTTACCCTTACATTGTGTTGGGATTACAGAATTATAGCATTCAGATAGTAAAACTGTATTACATATGGAGCTGCAGACTCAACCTGTATAGACAGGTAGATACAGCTCAAGTGAAAGAATCTTATGCCAAACAAAATCGCGCTGGGTTTTCTCTTACAGGATGCTGAGCTTCACAGGGGTATGGGAGGGACCTCTCAGGAGGCTTCATAAACCGAAATTTCTGCAAAAGGAGGAGAATACAAAGTGCCCCGTAAACCCATGGCGTATACAATCACGGATCTTGCATAAAGCATCAGTATCGGCTGCATCCATGTCCAACGGCTAATAACAGTAAATGAAAGTATCAGAAGTGCCCAAGTGACTTAGGAGCACAGCACATATTGTCAGAATGGATTTTACACTCTGGCAATATAAAATTTTGATAATAGGGTTTGGCATTTATATCTCTTTGTCCTTTTCTTTCTTCCTTCCCTCCTTGGTGGAGGAGCACAGTCAGAACAGCAGATGAAATCATCATTCCAAAGCCATGATGGTTTTGTGCCATTGTCAGGTTCACTGCACTTTCCCCATGGGTGTAAACATGCCTCAAACACTCCAGCTTTCACACTGTACTGGTCTTTTGCACCAGCATTGCCTGTACAGCACATGCATTGGCCTTCCTCTGCCTTTTATTGCACCACCAGGGCAGCATGGCATCCTCCTCACTTCTCAGGCTATCGTTTTGCATTATATTGGCTTTGGCACTAAAAGAGGCTTAAGAAATTGCCCTCCACTGTTTGCCTTGCCCACTCTGTTTATCCTGATTCATTTCACTGATCCCATTCCAGCTCATCCCATTAACACTGGCAAAAGAGGGAAGCAAAGGGTGGTAAATTGCGGTAAAAAGAGGGGTGAATGAGCAATGAGCAGATGGATGGCGAGGAAAGTGGTAAACGTTAAACCATCTTTGCTATTGGGGAATGTACAAGGAAAAAAAAGTTCTCAAAGAGTTTGGTTATTGTTAAATCAACTTTACTCATTTGAATGCTTCTCTCTATGACACATAATCTGCTTTTCGTGATTTCAAAGTGGTACTTGGAGTGCGATCTCAGAGCCTTAAACAGACTACGTAAGTTTCACTTTAAGCGAAGGCATCTGGGAGAGGAAAGAAGAATGGAGGCAAGACAAATGCACACCACAGTAGAGCACAGGGATAGGAAGAGCGCACATATGTTCTTTTTTTTTTTTTTCCATTGCTATAGAATACAAACCCAAGAGTTTCACGTACACAAAGGTGTGCGCAAACATACTTGGAAGAGAACTGGAGGAAGATGTTCTCTGCCCAACACAAGAGCCATATTCTGACTGCTGCAAAGGTGGTTGTAGTTTATGAAAGTTGCACAGGTAGCACAGGGAAAAGTGCACACATGAACAATGCCACTTTGGTAGCATTATGCAGTCATTGTGACCGGGTGTCACAATGTCACTTTTCCAATCAAATCACAGAATAGCTGAGGTCAGGAGATGATACCTCTGGAGACTACCCACTCCAAGCCCCCCTGTTCCAAGCTGGTGGCTCAGAGGCGTGTTCAGCTGGGTTTTGAATATCTCCAAGGATGGGAGACTACACAACCTTTCTGGGCAACCTGTGCCAGTGCTGGGTCACCCTCACAGTGAAAAAGCCATTTTTTATGTTTAAATGGAATTTCTTGTATTTCAATTTGAGCCCATTGCCTCTCATCCTGTCACTGAATACTACTGACAGAGCCTGGCTCCTCCTTCTTTACATCCTTCCTTCAGATGTTTAGATAAATTATATAGGAGAAACATGGAGTACACAAAAAGGTCTACAAACACAAGCCTAAAGCACAAAACATCTTCACTTCAGTCTTGACACATATGCCCCACTCTCATTTTGCTATCAATATAATTAAAGTTGCAAATTCATCATCTAGCTGTTTCTGTGAGGACTCTGTTTATCTGCTTTACCTGTATATTCTCTATATTCCTCTGCCTGCTCAGTAATCACTGGGATTATTTGATAGCAACTAAGTTATTTTATGCTTATAAACACACCAACTCTGTTCCAGTTAGAAACTTCTCCTGGGTTTTTTTTGTGTGTGACACAAAAGTCCAACCCTGACTAAAGACAAGCTGCAAAACTCTTGACCAGTCAGCAACCTATCAGTCAGCAAACTATCTTTTGAGCACTTGGTGAAAGCAACAAAATCCTTTAATCTTATTTTTTTAAAGTGTGATACAAACCAGGAAGTTTCTAATTTTTAGCATAGGAACAAAAGGTAAATTTCTATCAAGATTTATACATGTACCAGCAAGTCTTTCCAGACAGTCTAGGAAAAATCGTCAACAGTGTTGTCAGACTTCAGAAAAATAACGAGTATCTTATTTCAACAAATGTGGTTTGATCACTAATTCCAACCTTCATGAGAGAGAACTGCAGTTGCAGGTTTGGGGCCTCTTGCCTTTTCCTCAAACAAGCTGACAGCTAAAAGCTTGTAAAAGCTGATGGAGTTTTAAAATCAAAAGTTTGCAACTTTCAAAACACTCCTCATCTCCAATATCCCCACATTCCCTTCCCTGGAGTCATTTCTGGAGAAAATGCCCCAGTAGTGATCATGATTAGGATTTCTGCTTTTGAAAGCATTATTTTCTTTGTTACCTTCAGATTCTACAGAACTATTCACCATACATTCTCTGAAAATTTGGTCTCGGCCAACTATTTTCCTCTCTTAGGTTTTGCTCTTAGCAAAGTAAAACAACTATTGCGGTTTTAGCACAGCAGAGTAGGAAAGATTTTTTTTTTTTTAACACTCTTTTTGCATCATAAGCAGTTATTAACTTGCTCTGAAATCAGAATGTATTAGTGTGGTGTGGGAGACAGTTTCTGGCTGAATTTGCAGGCCTGGTAATTAGAGATAATCTTTTATTTCTATCCGTACATCTTTGAAAGATAATAACCATAGTGCCCAATAACAGCATTTTTACAATTTTCCTTCAGAGAAAAACTGCAATTTCAGGCATGTTAATCATGAAAAAGTCACTCTCATAAAAGTCCCTCTCAAGGAAATGAATGTAAGATGGAAGTGCAACGAATATAGCAAAAATCCTTATTAGCCTGCAGGCTGAAGTAGAGGTGGTGTAAGACTGTAGACACAGGCTAGGCGTAGATAGCTGTTCTGATTAAGGGACAAAGCATTAAGAAAGAACACAACTTGTTAGAGATGTCAATATCAAAGAGTGACTGGAATTACTTAGAATGGTTCAAGGTAATAAATCTTCAGCAAATGGAATGTACTTAAGAAAGGAGAAATTTAGGTCAAATCTCAGGAAAAGATTTCTAACAGTGAAGGTTATGGAATATTTGCCCGAAGGAAGAGACACAAGGCATATCCCTGGAGACTTTTAAAACTACCCTGGAAAAAGCACTGAAGTATCTGGTACACAATAATCCTACACCAGGAAGGAGAAAGGCTAGATGATCTAACTGGGCTTTTCCATCTCTGCTTTCTGTGATTCAGCGGTAATTCCACTGGCCAGTTCTAGTTTCAAACACAAAAATCCAACAACCACCATAAGAATCCCCTGTTGAATGCAAATGCTGTAGATAACTTACCTCTTCACCCCAGCACAGAATGCAAAAGCTCTTCAGAAATGCGAACAGATCCCACGTTTTAAGTTACTTTTATATGAATGTCTACATTATGATGAGAAGAAAATATGATGAAAATGTGAACATTGTGTTTGTACTTACAGCAGGGATCAGATGTGCTCAACATGGGTACTCACAGTAAAATTTCCAAATTTTGAATGGAAATTGTACAGATACTGTTTAATTGAGGTAGATTCTGCAGGTACTGCTATAATGTTGCTCAGCATGAGGAAGAGTGATAGAATGAGATTTTGTGAACTTTCAAAGGCAGGCTTCCACCTCTCCTACTTTCTGCCTTTTTTTTTTTAAGCTGATGCTGAAGGAATAAATGAAAAGAAAAAGAAGATGTGGTATATTTTACATGAGTCCTCTGAAAATCTTACTCTTTCCACTTAAAATAACCACTACCTGGTCTTTATCTCAGGTTTGGAAAGAGCTGCAGTTATCTGCCCTTCTGAAATCCACAAAGACACGTGTTGTTCTTTGAAAGCTCTTGTTCTATCACAGTTGATCACAGATGAGTAGCAAGGATCGGGCCAGCAGTCCCTCTAAACTTTATGGAATAGGTGAATTACATAACCGGTACTAAAGTGAGTAAGAGCTGTAGAACCGGATGAAGATGTATTAACAAAAAACATGCACAGAGTGCATCTGCAGTACCATTTCAGTTTGTATGAGAAGCATGCTTTTGAAGAGACTTCTCCCGATTGTTTCATCCTGGCTGATTCAGGCCACGGAGCAGTCTGAAGATGGATTACTTTCAAATAAAGCTAAACTGGAAGACATGTTGCAGCCATAACTGGACATGCAGTTCACTGCTCCAGACCAGAGCTAGCACAAAGCAAAGCATCCTGAAAGGCATATAACATGATCCTCAGCACCAGCTAGATTCACTGTACAGACCCACTGCATCACACTATTTCCTAATGCAGATGTTGCCATAGCCCCTCTAACAGTCCCCTGCCCAAAACAGATGGTCTGACTAACAAGACTGTTAGGAAATTAATGGAGAACCTTCAGCAATACCATGCACACTAGAAGCCTGGCTCAGCATTGTTTCGTCTTTTTGATCTCCTTCCTAAGGCAGGTTCTTTTGATTTTTTTCAGCACTTGCATTACCTGAAGTCGAAATCCCGCCGGATGCATTTACACCCAGCACACCCATTCAGAGCATTGGGAAAAGGGATACAGGCACTTCCAGGAGTTGGTAGGCTCCTGCCGGTCAGCCAGGCAGGCACCCACGCTGTCGCCCAAAGTCAAAGCACCCCTTAAACGCACGGTGTGTCGCTGCCGAACGGACACGGCACCGCAAAGCGCTTTAAACTCCCCCCAGACACAAGAAGAAATAAAACTTGAGAACACAGGCACGTGCTAAAGGCCACATCTAACCCGGTCCAGCAGCAGAGACCACCTGCCCAGCTCAGGCTGAGAACAAGCCGGTTTATCGTTTAATCTAACAAACAGTGCCACCGGCTGAGAGCCCTAGGGTATTTTTAAGAGGAAAGTGCCTGTAAAGACGTCTGTATTTCACATCCCAGCTTTGGAAACCTGTAAGCTTACACTAGTATCAGTGAACTCCGGCGCACCCACGGCTAGAGCTATCACCTACCTGCTACAAACTCAGGGTGGAAACCTTTCTAAAGCAGGCTTTTGAGGCGTGCTGCCAGCGCATTAAGGGCAGGACCCCCCGGACAGGCAGCAGCCCACCGCTGGTGTCAGGAAAGCTCTCTGTCACAGACAGGCCTGGGAGCTCAAGTACGAGATCTGGGCAATCGCCACCTGCAGCCCAGCCTGCAAGAGGAGTCACAGCACTG
>VZSZ01005023.1:888380-921900 GCA_013398815.1 Ibidorhyncha struthersii | reverse complement strand
GTGTAACTGCCCCCCCCCCCCCCCCCCCCCCCATTTAAGATTATCAGGAAGACTATGTTTGATGCACAAGTACCATGGTCCAAGTTCTGAGGAAGAAATGGAAAACAGGATAGAGAACAGAGGAATGAAAAGGGAAAGGAGCTTAATTTTTTGAAAGACATGTTTCAAGATTAGGTTAGGTAGTTCATAAGAAAAACTGAAAGGAAGTAAATGTATGATAAATAAGAATTAGCAAGTAACTTTCTCAGAGAATGCTAACTGTTTTGTATAAAAGTTGTATTACAAAAACTGTAGGACAAATTCTGTTTGAACTTACACCAACATATAATCATACATACATGCAGCTTCCCTGGAAACCTGTCTCCTCAATATTTTCCAGGTAATTTTCTCCAGAGAAGTTAGCTCACAGAATTTCTGCTGCTGAATTTTTACTATTCTCTTAGAGATTAAATAATTCTGTAGGAACCCCATTGTTGCTGAATCTAAATTTCAGTTTTAATTTTAAATTATTTTAAGTTAAAAGACATTATTCTAAGTTAAAGGACATCATGTGCACTACTCCAGAAATTTCAAGCCCTACCACTGCCTGTAAGGTTTGGCTCTCAGAGGCAGATGCCACTGGCTCCAAAGAATGAATGCTTTTGAACTGGGAGACACATACTAGTTGTATTAGTCAATTAACTGAGCTTCATGAATACACGTGGCTGTCTACAAACAGCAATGTACTGTCACAGCTCAGGGCTCCAAACTGTTAACATTAAAAAAAAAAAAAGAGATGAGATATCAGTTATTTAATTTGCATGTCCTGTAACGTAAGTAGTTTAGAGAATGGACCATATAGAGAAGTTCAACAGCTGCCTGTATTACAATAAATTCAAAACAGGAGTCACTTCTAATTATAGTACTGTTTCTAGTAAATCTCTAAAGTTACTTTCCTCATATGCCCAGAGGACTCCCTCTTCAGAAAGGAAGCATGTGGCCACAGGTGGCTCTGGGGGCAAGAAGGAGCAGGGAAGACAAGAAAGACAGTGGAATCTTTCAGACCAGATTAAAGTATCTTTTTGTGGAAAAAATCCTTGGTAACCCATTATGTAAGACAATGAAATTGAAGGAAAGGAAATAAAAGACTGCTTCCTCCAACAAGATGAAGCTCAGTTCAGGTAAATGAGTTTATGGGCATGTAGTGAGGCAGAATAGTAACAAAAGCCACGGAGAGCAGCGAGTTGTCAAGGTGAGTTTTTGCAAAACAGACTTCTGTGATTTAATTCAATAAATAAAAAGTGAGAGGGAAGGGAAGAAACTGCACACAAAGGAAATTTAAAATTCCTGAAAGGTAGGAACAGGTATTGAGCTTGTTAAAAAAAAAGAAAATAAAGATTTAAAAAAGCTGTCAGTACAATAACTTCCATCCACTTAATCATAACCCAAATGTTTTCTTCCTTAATCTAAACATTCCTGGTCTTGAAAGAAATGTGAAAAAGTTCCAGATAAGACAAAAGTGAAATAATCAACAGTTAGAAAGTTGTTTTCATATACATGGCATTACTTTAATTGCTGAAGGCTAATAAAGCTGTAAAATAGATTTTTTTTTTTTAGCTCAAGAAACTCTGTAAAGATGAGGTAAGAAGAATTTATTAATATGTTTTTGAAGGGAGGTGTCCCATCTGGTTCTGACTTTCTATCTTGATCAAGGAGTGAAGTGGCTGGAAAATGGACAGTGCACAGGATATTCTTCGTTATATAATAAATTGTTAACATGGGTTTCAGTTATTTGTGAAGAGTGCAATGTCTGGGGAGACCTCCTTTTCACCCAAGAATTTTACAAATTGTCTTTAAAGTAAACTGATGTATAGACAGGAAAGAACTCAGAAGGAATAATCAAACTCTATTGATTGAATCTTTTAGCAATCCTGAGATAAATCCTGAAAATGCTCACTCTCAAAGCTTATACAAGGTTGCACCTGTTAAGTGATGGCATAATCCAAGATTACTGAAAAATCAGAAAAATAATCCAGAGGAAGATGGTTGATTAAACACATTGCTGCCCCTTTACCCTGGGCCAAACCACAATATATTGCTTCAATAAGGCCACTGCAAGAGCCACATGATGATAGAAGTTGAATATTTCTTTGGCAAGATAGATTTCTCTGCTACAAATATATATATATAAAACTGTGATTCTCTAAATGTACTAGGAACAAAACGCAGTTGTTCAGAAATCCTAGCCTGCCTTTTAATCAACACTGTGCTCTAACGAGCTGTCTCTCTTGCCTCCCAAATATCCTACACTTCATTGGTTTTCTCACTTTCTGCTTCTGAAATGCAGTCACTCTCATCTCTAGTTCAATGCCTTAGACCCTACATTAGCAATCAGCAACAGGGAAATCTCTTATCTCCTGTGTTGGCTTTTCCATGAAGATGATGCTACCACAGCTAACAGCTTCCAGCATTTCGCTTCTGTTACTGCTAAAAGGAACTAATTCCATAAGGCCCAAGGAAAACATGGTTTTGTATGCCCAATAATTTCATAATGTGACTGGCTGGGATATCAGACCCACTCCTTGAGTCCCAAATGTCAGTTCTGAGAGTGACTTAGCCCAGCAAGAAAAAAATTAAGCAATTCAACAACTGACTTCAGGAATGATTTACCTAATTTTTGTCAGAACATTTTCATGACAAAAACCCAAATTGAATTCCATCTTGTTCAAGTCACTCTAGAGCTTTTTTTTTTTTCCATCTCTCCCAATTTTTTTAGCACATCAGGAAAGGGTGTTTCTAGTTCACTCCTGACATGGAGCGGCTGGACTAGAATATGAACATTTTGTTCTAATTCGTTACTAGAAACCTAAATTGCAAGTCATACATTATTCTAGTATCATGGAAGCTTTTAACTGCACTAGAGACTAATTCTGGTCTCTGTGTTCCTCCTTCCAGGGGACTAGGATATTTCCACTTCTGACCAGCAGGGAGGAAATATGAGAACCATACTTTTATCAGCAGCTACATTTTTCATTGAACGGCCAGTTCCCTGCTGTCCTGCATGGGAAGGTCACAAACCACTCATAACACTGTTTACAGACATCTGCGGCATGATTTTGCTTATGCCTAAACTTAAGCACAGCAGCAATGTGACAATACTAATTTTTCCAGTCACATGACAGCATGTCCTGAGAACTCCTGAATCCAAAGTCCCCATCACAGTGATGCACTTCATCTCCTGCCTACAAACTTTCTTCCCCACAGCTACTGGTGGCAAAGTTCTATAGGTTTAATCACTGCTGTAAATTTCAGACAGTGCAAGTAATTTCTCCATGGAGAGTTTAGATCTCTCCTGTAGCAGGCTAGCAACATCATTTGTGTCCTGTGTCAGCCGGTAAGTTCTAAAAGTGGAGTCCAACATCAGAAGGACTCTGAAACATGGGTGAGCTGAAAGAGCCACAAACTCCCTTTTCAGTTCTGAAAAACATTAAATCATGCTGTTGACTCCCGGAATGGTTTCCCTTTTTCATCCAGCCTATGCAGTGGTTTTGAAATATAGGTAAGCTTCCAGATAAACCTTCTGTAATGGGATTGGAGCCCTTTAAAAATCTGCAGACCTGTGAGTTTTGGGGGAGTTAGATAGCTCTGCAGAATTTCCACCCTCCTGACCCCCCCTTCCTCCAAGCAAATTCTTGTCTTGCTGGTTATGCCTAAGGTAGTTTCTCTCTTTACAGAACAAATGCCATTTCTTTTGATTTAATTACAGATTGGTAGCCTTCAGGTTATTCTAAATCATGTGTGAGAGTATTGATTCCTCTTCGGAGGTGCGGTAAGCAGCAAGACATCTTCTAGGTGTAAAAAGTCTCCTTCCAAGTCTCTGTGAAGCTCTGAAGCCTGTCCCAAGCAAAAAAACAAACCCCATTCATATTGCCACAGGCCATATGCTGCTGTGAAAGAATCTATTTCCTTGTCTTTTAAAACGATTTGATTTTCAAATGGTCCACAGAGAATCTAATGCTGATAATTCTTCCCAAGTATGTGCAAGACCCAAGAAATGGCCAAGAGTGCAGTTAGATTATTCTGACAGATTTCCCCAGTGATTTGAAAGCTTCTGCCCTCTTTGAAACTGCTTAATTAGCCAGCCCCTACTCCACACACCCATTTCGTGCAGGACTAGTATAACAGAACGTGTGTCTTTGTTATGCTGGGAAAAAACATTCCAATTCCTAAGCAGAAGGTCTCAGACCATTCCATTCCACCTCGTTTGAGCATACAGCATAGCGCTGAAATACACTAAACAGAATTTTGACTATCCCCCGATAAGCATTTTTCTATCAGCTGGTACTAGCTCTGCTAGCTCACATTTTGTGAAGTCAACAACCGCAGTTCTTTCTTGCGGGGCAGGAATATTCAGCAACTGAGCACGATCACATTGTTGTTCAGACCCACACAAACTTCAGTAGGTACAATCCCTTCAAGATTTTTTTTTTAAATAAATCTTTCTCTCACTATGAAGTTAGCGTAACTTCTGAGCTTTGAGATTTTACCTGTCAGATCAGGTAAAAGCATCCCACTCTAGCAATCAAAACATCTACTATGGGCAACCTGTATATTTAAGAAGAATTCTCCCCTTCTTTCTTCCATCCTCCAATTATCGACATATTTTTCAGCTGTACTGCATTTTTTCCACATTACCCCAATTTCCCATTTTAAAGAACAAACTTCCCTATTTGCACGATTTTCAAAACTTCCATGAATGAGATTAAAACCTGCTTCCATCTTTCCCTATAACTGCACTTAGAGAGGTTACAACAGTGTAATTCCATCTCCCACCGCAGCAGCTCCTGCCTCAGCTGGTTCCAGTCCATGATGAACTTGCCAGCCCCTCTGGAGTGGCATGGCCATCCCACCACTGACCTCAGCCAAGGACAGCTTCAGTACTCCACCTTTCAAGCTGTGCTCAGCAAAGGCTACTTTAGCTCCCACTCCCCTAGGTATGAGAAGATATGCACTGAAGGACATAGACTGATCCCAGGAGACACAGAGCTGATCATATAAATGCTTAGAGCCAAGGAGACTCTCAGTGCTTTGTTAAATTGGATCCAGAGCAGTAAAACATTTCATTCCAAGTGCATTTTCATATACAAATACATGCTGTACTTCTCCACCCTTTTAGAGATGTCTCTAATATTGTGTTTTAGTTCACATGTTCTTAAATACAGTTTTCCTTAATTTCAGTGTAAAGATGTTGAGAGTCCTTCTTCTGGCTTTAGAGAGGGTATTACACAATTTTTTCAAGTTTAAAGAACTATACTGTTCAGTAAATTTAGCTCTTCATATTCCAAAATTACAAGGATAAGTGAAGTTACATCATGTGAATTATGAAGTGATAATGTCTTTAGTTCTGCCCCAATCAGAAGTGTAACTGTTTAACGCTTGTAATAATCATGTTCAAACATATTCAGATTATAATTACTTTTCTTCTGATAATGATATCCCGTCTGATTGGATGATTACCTATTTGACTTTGATAAGTCTCGAAGGTCAGAGAAGATAATTACAGACATCTGTTTTCTAAGAAAAATAAACTCTTGGAAAATAATATTTAAAGTGACATCTGCAAATAAGCGTTTTAGAAGCATGCTGCTCATGTGAAAGTCACAGGCAAATAAAGTAAAAAAAAGCAGACTGTAAAGTTACCAAGTTATCACGCTTCATTTGTAAATGTGCAATTTTTCTTTTGTTACTTACATATTCATAAATAACTTCAGTCCAATCAGAATATATTTGAGTAGACATTAAGAATAAAAATAAACAAAATAAAAGTAATGCATGTTCCATACATGTTTGAACCATTCTGGTAGGCATAATTTTTTTGAAAAAGTAAATTGTTTAATCAAAGAGGGGAGCAGATTATGTACCCCACCTGTCATTATTTCCAAGGAAAGACAAGGAATATTATTCAAAGAAAATAAGCCAAAGTATTTCAGTGTCCTAGCATACAGTGATCAGAATGAACTCACCACTTTGATTTGAGCTGTCATGCTTTCCAGTAGCCAAAGGTGAACTGATCAACAGTTAGTACCAAGGCTACGGACTACTGAAGCATTAATAAATGGTAAACAAACAAATCTAGAGCAAAAGTCATATGCATTTGTCTGCAGTGACCCTGTTTGAATCTTTGTCTTCTGACTTCATAGTCTCTCAATATCTAGGAAGCATTCCTCTTTTCCTGCTTCCACAGCAGCACAGATTAAAAAAGAAACAAAAGTGTTTGCCACCACAACTCTTAATATAGCAAGACAACAGACCTGTAACGCAGTCAGCAGTAGGCTAACACTATGGTTTACACCAGCAGAGGTACTGCTGCTAAAATAGATACTAAATGTCTTTGCACAGAGTAGAAATTCTCATTCTACCTGCCCATTTTCTGATCTCACCAGCTTTGATCTAACTAAATCATGACTTTGGGGTGGGTTTAAAAGAGCCCCCAAGGGGCTGGCAGACCACAGACTGAGGGGGAAAAAATCTTGGGCTATTCCTTTCCTGCCAGGATGGAGGTGGGAAGAGAGGAGCAGAAACTACTTTTCTCATTTGATGCTGAATCACAATCAGACTAAAGAACAACTGCTCTTGCTTTGAATGGCTTGACAGCAAAGGAAATAATGCTGAGGCTTCAGGGTGTGCCAGAAAACACAGAGTACACAAGTACTGCACCTAAGTCAAGTGGGATACAACTGAAAGGAAATGGGAGAAGAACTGATCCCTTGGTAAGTTTGCTACTTGTCCAGGATCCAGATCTTTCTTCTCTGTTCATTCATCTCAACAGCATAGTCTTCAAGCTCCTTTTATTCTGTTGCCTACATTAATTAAAGCATGAAAACTGGAGGAAGAAATAACTCCACATGCTGCTATGTGAACCAGAACTATTATTAACAAGAGAACATTGACCACCTGAGAGAAGAAGGGTTGCTGCTCCTGTCCCTTTCTTTGCCACAGAAGTTGGGAGAGACTGGGTGACCTCACCAGGTCCTTCTGAAATTAACAGAACTAGCTGGACCTAACTGACTTAAAGGCAGGCTTAAATACACAGACTTTGAAGGGAAGTATAGGATGTCCTAAGTGTTCCCCCTGCCCAAAACAGGCCTTAAAGCAAATCATTATATTATTACATAATTAGCCTTATTATGTTATGCCAAATAGAAAAAGACAGAAATAAAAGAAGTAATTCATCTGGCATACTCAGGTTGGCAGAAGGTTATCAGCTGTGACAATGTCCTCCTGAATGCAGGAACACTTAAAAAACTTCGGAAACATTTCAACAAACAAGCACACTGATGGTTTTGCTTCTTATTTATATACTAGCTCTTAAGAACTTGAGCATATGCCTTCCAGTGTATGTAAAATGTTCCATCTTTCCAGTCATGACACCAAAAGGAAATGTAGATAGCAAATCCAGAGATCCATATTCTATGTATCTATTGAAAAGCCACACCTAAATCATTGTTTTGTGAATATCAGTGTTACTCTATCCTGTGATTAGTACTGGAAAAGGCAAAACAGAACAACCACCAGTGCACCTTTTAAAACTTTTTTTTTTTTTTTCATCACAGGTCTCTATTGACCATAAAAAAAAACATTTTTCAATGGGCTAAACATCATTCAGTGCAAGAGATTGTTCATCTCTGGAAACAGATTTTGAGCTGGCCTGTCATGTCAGAAAGGGGAAAGGAGTTATTTTGTAATCAAACTGTATTTTTAGAGCACAGACCAGGCAGTGGAAGGGAGACTCCTGAACCTGTTTTGACACTTCCTGGCAAAACAAACAGATACTGTAGACATGAGAAAGAATAGTTAGGTTCAGACTGGATTTTCAAAAGTGCTCAACATTAGTCCAACCTATGTTTTGACACACAGACCTTACTATATAGTCAGTAACAACAATCACGTTTGTACTATATTTCTGTAGGCAAATAATTGTGCTGCAGCAATATACATGAAGCATTTTAACTGGCAATAAAACAGTACATATGTACAAGATATGTGTGGGAATGTTTCGAATTTCTTTAGGTAAAAGAGGAACAGCTCTCTGGTAATGAATAACAAATGGCAAATCCTTGTTCCTGAGGTAGATGCCTGTTGCAGTAACTTCACAAAGGGGAAGCTGTAATTCAAGGACATTTGTAATGGCTATTCCTATTGAAATTTTTACTGAAATATTAGACCCAGGTATAAAGTGACCCAAAGATAACATAAGAGTTAAATGTTATTTAAGTCTTTCAAGGAGTGTTGGAACTATGGGTGAAATTAATGTGCCACTCAAGAAGCAATGGATTATATTAACCAAACAAACATTATTTCACCTGATAAATGTTCAATTTTTTTTTTTTTCCTTCCATAAGCTACCTAGGCAAAGTATAGGATCCCGAGATTCTGGAAGATAATTAAGAACAGCACATTCTTCTGCTGTATCATAACTGACAGGAAAGGAATTTTAATTTCTGTAATGATTGCAGAAGACCTTGTCTGCCTCCTTGGATTGTGAAATCTTAACCAGATAGTGTTAACAGAAAAGAGGTATTATGTCATCTACAACCTCACACGGTAGGTTAGATGATTTTTGAGTATCCTATAGAGAGAAAAAGTTATAAACCTTTAAGCACGACACCATGCTATTGCAGCACATATGAATTTTGAAAGCCAGGAAGTGTTCTGCAAACAGTGACTGAGTAGGCCTTCCAGGGCAGAGTCTTTCCTCACATGAAATCACGAGTTATGGCTTTCCCTGACTGCCATGAACAACAGAAAAATCAACATGATGCAAAAGGCCATTTGTCCCTACTGCTGTGGGAACAAAAGAATCAAACACCATTATTTTACTCCAGTTAGTCAGCCTGAATGAATTCTATCTATCTCCTTTGAAAATTATCCATCTACATTTGGGGAGCAGTGTGTATATACAGGACCCCTCATAAAGGTAACACAACAGCAAGAAAATGTCTTTAATTTTCATGAAGCAGTCATGGGCATTAGAGATAGTTTTCAAGACCTGTAGTCTTTAGTTCCCTAAGCTAATTTGTGTTAGCAGCAGATGCTGGAAATTATAACATCCAAAAATATTGAACATGTCCTGGAAAAAAAATGGAAATTTCCTGTAAAAGGACACAGGACTACTAGTTTCAGTGATATGTCCAGTTGTCAAATGGTTTCCCGGAAAAAGGATGGAAGATGCTAGGTGCGATGCCAGCATTCCACAGAAGTTAGAAGCAACAGCAGGTATCTCCCTGTCAGGAAAACATTGCAGCTGAAAGACTGTGCTGAAGTGACTGACTCAGACAGAAGTAGCTCACAGCAGAACACAACTGACATCACTATTTTTCACCCCTAACTCCTTCATGTCTCCCTGTGCAGGTCTCTGTGTACTCCTTCCTCTCTTTACATCACCTACTGCTCTTCAAAAACAGAAGGAGCCACACATTTATTCAGAACCGTAAGTCTTGCTTCCCTGTGGAAGGAGTTTGCCACTTTCTTATTTTCTTTTTTTAAAGTAGCTAAGTCACTTTACCCAAAAGGTTCCCAAGTCTCAGCATTGTTTTCTTGTATTTCTAAAACCTCACTACATGCAACTGCAACTTTTGTGAATTAAGGACTTATTTTCAGCACTCAACCAAATAAAAGGAGTAGCTATCAAAACATTGTCTTGTTTGGAGCAGCAAGCATCCTTCCCTCACATTAACTCTCAGCAAGATTTCATGGTGGAAGTATTCCAAGAAAGTTTTCTGAGCTACAAGCTAGCCTTCACATGAACTACCATTTTATGCCATAGGAAAGATTCTTTGGGGAACATATAAGAGATCCCTAATAACAGAACGTGATAATGACTCAGCTAGGATTTATTTTTTTTTAATCTGTGAAGTATAATACTGAGACAGAATTATGTATCTTTTTAACTGTATAACTTAATTTACAATAAAGCTTTATTCCAGGGACTGAATATCAGAAGAAGAAAAGGTCCAATTGTTACCCTTAGAATTTCCAGAGAGTAGCCAATTCTGTGGTCGCTTGTTTGCCAGATTCTGTCTGTAGTCTTAACTCTAACAAACAAACTGGTTTACTTGCACATGAATTGGGAGAAAACTATGAACTTGTTACTCCAATGGCATCTTTCAGCACGTAACACTTAGAGACCTAAACGTTGTTATCAAGTAAGGAAGGAGAATCAAGTCAAACTAGACTAGTAAGTGGTTACTATTAGTGCAACACAGGGCTGGCAAAACACCATAAATCAGTAAACAGAGCTTGGTTAATAATTTAAGACCTGTCAGCTGCTCTGCTGGTGTTTGAGACAGCAGTGTATTTACTGAGTCCTGCAGGCCCTTATGTTTCAGTTTAGCTTATGAAAATAATCACCTGTAAGGGTGGGGAAACAGTACCTATGCAAGGTTACAATACCAAGGCTGCTGATTTGAGAAGCACTGAAACTGTGAAGAAAAAGACCAACTTTGACATTATAATGAGATTTTTGCAGACAGACTCTGGCTACAGTATGCTGCCATATGAAAGCAGTGCTTTCTTGTTACAGTTTACCTCTTTCATCTGTCTTTTCACCCTTCCTCCCCCCACTTCCTCTCAAATGAAGAGTTTGATAAGTGTTTTAATAAACACCTGGTTGAGACAGATGACCTGTAGTTTCCATTAGAAGTTAATTTGTTCAGCACAGATTACTTGTGTATCTTGTACATTCTTGCTGTACAACATATCTAAGCCATGACTTTTCTTACCCATCCACACAGCTGAAACTCTGATTCTTATCTTGATTACCACAACATCCTTCTCTTTGGCCTTGACAGATGCAATCTTGTCTGTCTTATTTCATCCAAAATACTACTGCAAAGATGATTTCTCTTATTTCATTCTTTTGACTGGGCCGTATCTCTCCTTGTAGTTGTCAAATAGCATCTGCTCCTCTACTACAAACTCAACTTGCTCATTTTGATTCCTAAGGCTTCCCAGTTCTCTTCCTCCCTCATCTTCTTGTGCTGTATGGAGATGCACCATTGCAATCACTCTGCGATGCAAGCTTGCAAGCCTAATCGTTACATTCCTGAGCTTTCTGCCATGCTTCCCCTGCTGATTAGGAGATCCCTAACAATAGTTGCAACATATTGGCAATATTGCCCTATTATCTTTCTCCACAATTCCCTTCAGAACCCTCTTTTACCTTGATGCCCTAAAGAAAAGCTTTGGCAATAGTCAGACTGTCAGTCTGGTGAAGATACTGCCTGGCATATTGCCAACATTATCCCACTGTTTCCTCATGCTTCCTCCTCTTCCTAGTTTGTCTTAATTGTAACCTCTTTGGAGCAGTGATCTTTTTGTTCTGTATTTGTACAGCATCAAACACAGTGAAATCCCCATCTGTGGCTAAGGATCAGGTACACAACATAAATATAAACAATAATGAAACTAAAGAGGTTCACAGTTTCTTTGAGGAAATACTGCAGGGCAGAGCCTGAGGAGCTGCCAGTAAGCTCAAGTCGTATTTGTAAAGAGGACTACATTTATGTAAACTATGCTGGTACACTTTCTCATTTCTAAAGGACATCATCATAGTTCTATGTAGCATTTCTGGCAAAATGTTCTTTAAATAAATACTTGGGTGGAAACCAAAAATATTTTAGAGTTAAAAATTAGGAAAAAGCATTTTGTCAAGGCTGTTGGCACAGTTGTAAGCAAGAACCTCACAAATTACTGCACTTCAGATTAAATCCAGAGGTAAGTTTTACTATGAAGGCAACTATGGTACAGGGCATTACAGAACTTTTTTTCTCCCCTGTGCCTCATAAATTCAGGTATTTGAGGTAAGAATCTCACCTGTCTATCTGCAGAGCTTTTCTTTATTCTTTGTTCCACATGAATGAATTTAATACAGTTGGTTAGGCAACCCAGTCCAGTGCTCCCCAAAAGCACGTTTCTTATCATTTTATCCAGCCTGGTTCTCAGAGTTTCTGGTGACTGAGCAGGTTTGCACACTTATTATAACCTGACTATAGTTGTTCTGTAGTCAAAACAGCCTGACCTGGATTAAATTTTACCCCTTTAAATGTCATCTCTTTACTTCTAGAATACCACTCCATATAGCTCTCCTCCATCCTTGCTACTTGCCTAATCCAAATATCCAGAAGCATGTGGCTTTGCTAAGGTAAAGCCATAAAATTCCTCTAATCTCTCCTCATAAATAGTATTTCCTCTGAGGATGTGTGTCATAATGGATCTAGTACTGACTATGGCATGGGAAACTCACGTTTCCAGTTCCCAGTTCTGCTGCCAGACTTCAACTTAAGGAGGCACTCTCTATATCCCTTTCTGTTAAACAGGGATCACAGTATCAGCTTGTTTTGTAAAGCACCTCATACAAAATGATGAAATCTGAATAAAACCAGTAGACTTTGAGGTATGAGACATCATCAGTGATATCAATACAGCTGCTCTTTTTTGTGATCTTTAACTACCTAGTTTGGGCACATTTAGAAAACTATCAAAATAAAGGATATAGATAAAAAGTCCAAACTTGTTTTTAAACTTTCGTTTGCTTCTTATAATAATAATGACTATATTAATAATAATTAAAAATAATTTCCATAATTCCATTCAAAAGCCCACTCTGGAAAGAGCTCTCTTGTGCGAAGAGAATTCACGATTGTCTCTTGACTATTTATGCCTAACTTATGCTCAAAAGAAAGCATGCTGAATGACTACACCTTCTTGCATGTTTCCAATGTTCTTTAAAGTTTATGCAACTTTTTAATACCACCAGTGTTCTTTATTCATCAGTTTTATCTTTTGCTACAGGAAGAAACCAGCCAGCTACTAAGCATATCCCTTTGTCCATGACTTCACAGCTTATCTACTAAGGTGTATTAGTTCAGGAATCTATCAAAAATCAATTGAAACATTTCTCAATAAGCTCTGGAAGACCTACAAATCAAGTGTCTCCCATCACAGAAATTGTTCCAAACTTCTGTAAATCTACGAGTTCTTTTCAAATCCCTTGCTAACTTCAGAATTCTTCTTTCTTTTCTTACATGAAGTGCTGTGTGGCTTTCCAAGACATACCATGACTGTTCTCCCTAGCTCTCAGTAGTCTTCCCTTGCCATGCCCTATTCTCATGTGACAGAGAACAAGCAGAAGTATCCAGTGTTCTTCAGCATGCCATTCTCTTACTGAGCTACTGTGCCGGCTTAGAAACTAACATAAGCAGTCAGGTTACTGAGGTTCTAAACACACTCTTATCAGATATAATATTAACTTTATCATACTATTGCTTTTCCAGAAAAGGAAGAAAACTGTAAAAAGTACCCCTTTAACTATGCTGTCCAAAATGACTTAAGACTCCAAATACCAAACTGTTTCTAAAAGAGAAGTACTATTGCCACATTACATGTAATACCTAGCTAGTGAATCTCCATACAGTATAACCGTCAGCATATAGAGAGGAAACTGCGTGCCCTCCTAAAAGAGGTCACAGCAAAACTATGTTAACATCATGGCATTTAAGAGATTTGTACTTTATTTATCCCCATATTTAACAAATGGCCACGTGCTTGAGCTACTGGAAAAGAACTGGAAGATTGCCTCAAGCCTGCACCACAGCGAGAGTCCTGTACATAGTGATCTGCTACGACCAAACAGCGATGACCTATGTGCAACAATAACAGTCTTACAATGAGCATGGATATAAAGACAATGAGTTGTTGGATGTTGAATGCTTTGCCTCAGTATACACATTGAGACAGAAAGAGGGAGACAGTGTGTGCATCTCCACTAAATTACCTCTTGTGAGTAATCCATGCTCTCAATGCAACTCAGTGACCCTAGTGCACTACAACAAGTAAATGACCAGGGCTTTACACAGAAACTTGACTTTTTGTGTCCTACCATTGTTAGAGTAACACCTTCTTAGTTGCTATGCTTATTGCTTAGCCACCAGAAGAGCTTGAATTCCTACTATTTAGTCATCTATCCCAGGGCCTAACTTCTCAAAGGTGTGTACACAGATGACAATTGCATTGTTTACTTGAGCCTCATCACACAAAAATGATTAAATTAGGGATGTGTGGCTATCAGACTCACAGCATAAGAGTGCTAAAATTAGGGGTGAACAACAACAAAAAGCAGAAGTAGAAATGCTGAGGTTTGACTTCCTTGGTCTGCATGTGTAAGAATTCATTGTTGATTGTCGAGCAAATATTCCCTCCAAGCCCAGGAGCTTTTATAGATTTGTTTCGTTCCACTTTCTATTCTACTCAGAAATGCATTTTGTAAAAATAAAAAATAAAAAATTAATAGTAGTTACAAAAACTTTACATCAATATTAGGCATATTTAGCAGAATGAAATGTAACTGAACTATCCTTGGACTTTCCAAACTAGTCTGTAGTAACTGATTGTAGATGCATTCCTAGTATGCCACAACTACGTTGCAGAATGTGTTAGCTTAACTCACCTTTGTGAACTGCTCTGTGAGCATATGAAAATACTCATTGCCTCATCCATAATTTAAAATCAATGACACTATATCAGGGCAATGATTTAGTAAAATGTATTTCTCCATTAACTGCTGGTAATTGGCAGTTGACCATGCTCTCTGCTGACCCAAGCAACAACTGTCACAGCAACTTCAATTAAAAAAATAAGTTGACAAGTCTCTCCATCAGACTTCTTTTTCAAATAAACCGAAACAAACGCTTCCCTTCAAAAAAAAAGAAAACACTGCCCTCCTTTGGATCAGACATCAACGCTGTTCAGTTTAGAATATAGCAGAAAAATCTTTTCAGGAGGAGTGAAATCTGGTATTGCATCCTTTAGCTGATTCCTATATAAAGTCCATTGTGGAAGAGACCTTGCAAACCACGGGCCACATGTGGTTCTAAGATACCAGAGTACAGTCGTAGCTTAAAGCAAAAGGTGAGAGAGCCTGTTGGATTGCTTGTGTAAGAGACAGAACCATTTTAATAATTTTTACAAACTTGTAGACATACCTAAAAAGTAAGTGGCATAGCAAAACAGAAATTTTCCTTCTATTTCTAGATATAAGTAAATACAGCTTATGTAAGGTCATTAAAAATCAGGTGAAAGATGGAAGCTAGATAAACCACAATTAACCAAATCAGAAATCAGAGCAACTATGAGCGATCAAAATTCAGCAAATAAAATAAAATCATGGTTTAAAATCTTGTCTAAAAGATATCATCCTCAAAACCCACACATCTCATGCCATGTTTGCTGTGGACCAGAAGATGGGAATATCTATGAAATTTAACACTTTACGCAGTAGTCCCTGGAACCAGCCCTGATCTGAATGACAACAGGCACACTTCTAGACATTACGAAATGGCTTGGCAATGTCTTCCCTACTTTCAGTAGAGAGGATAATTTGCATACAAAGCAACAGATTTTAGGAAAAATAGATGGCACTCTCACCTAATGGAACAAAATAGCTGTAGAGATCTGGTTTCCATACACATGCAAAGTATACAACACACAGAGCAGAATAATCAGCATTAATGAATGTCAAACTCATCACTGAAAACTGGCTGTTGATTCAGAACACTGCTGGAGTGGGGAACTACGACTCTGCTGGGAAAGTCAGAGATGAAGGGGACCTTCTGTGAAGCAAGTATTAAGAAAAAACATTTCTTTTTCCCCTTTGTAAGGCAAATACACCCTCTGACAGTTTGATCTGACTAATGAGAAAACTACAGTTGAGAGTCACATTCTGAGAGGTTGCTTAGGTGTTTTTTTGGTTGGTTGGTTGGTTTTTTAACCACCATTCTTCCTCAGAGTTTGTCAAAAGGAAAAATTGAGTAGGCATCTTAGGATCTGGCTCTTCATACACTAGCTGGATGTAGAGAACTAATAAGTCTTTTTTTACAAAGAATCCATGGAGCTTAGGAAAATTGTTTGTCCATTAATTTCTTGTACATGCAGACTCAATCTTCACTTTCTGTCTGAAATTGCTCCCCTGGATACCAACTCTGAAGTTCCTGCACTTCATTCCCAAAGGACAAAACTCATGATAACATAATTATAAAGCAATTCCTCATTTTCCACTATGAAGGCATCATTCCACGTTAAGTTGTTCATTATAATTTTCCTAAAAGTAAGGCCAGATTTCCCACCCATCCCTGCCCCCCAGAACAGGTACTAGAGTCTTACCTTGTCTTTATGATCAAAGAGTAGGGAGCTGTGAACCACAGCCCAGAGGTGAGCTACTGCCCAAATAGTAATAATTTGCCCCTGGGGGAGGCAGCCTACTATACTGGGCCTGCCAGAACTCAGCAGGAGTCAGGACTTGCACTAAGAGACTTACTACAGAAACAGGGTCAAGTAAAGAGGGCCAAGAAGGCTAGAAAAGGTCAAGGTACACAGAAAGAGGGATGGAGCAGGAGCAGTGTTGGGGAGGAAGCGTGAAGCTGAGATACTAAGGAGAAAAGCATGCAGTACAATGAGGCAAGGAGGGGAAAAACAGATGTCACAGCTTTGCTTTAGTCCACTCTTCCCTAAGACACATAAAACTAGGACCGTTGAGGGCTGCCTTGTATTTGGGTAGGTACAAAACCTCTTCTGTGCTTAATCCTGCAAAACTGCATTAAAGATCAGATTCCCCTCAGTGGCTAAAACCACATCTCCTCCAGTGAAACAGAGGAAACCTGACACCACGCGGAGCTACCAGATGCGTTACTGCCGTTGTCCCTGGCTTTTCGCTATGAGAGAAGAGCTTTCAAGTCCATTCCACGTTATACAGAAACTTCAACTGGGACACAGACAGAGGAAGACTTCTTGTTGCTGGTTCACCTGGCCCATTTTTGGCCCATGCCAGATAATTCCATCACTAGACTTGGAATGTCTGAGAGCAACTTTTCTGTTTCTTGGCTTTCGGTGAATTTTTTGATAACAGACACTCACATACAATATGTACTGTTACTACTACATGGGCCTTGCAGCTGGTTCTGACTAAATGAGATATCGTTACAAGTCTTGCAATTTTATCCTAGACTGTTAACATAATGGTGTATTTTTTCCAGTCTCAGCTCTTGAACTTATATACTTTCATAACATCGTAGCTTTGATGCTCTCTGAAAAAAAAATAATAAATTGCTTGGGCCTGAAGAGATGTTAGAAGCATTAATGCTCATGGCTAAAGAATGCAAAGGCTAATAAAAGAATTCCAATATTTATTATTTCTTGAGGCTGAACCATTTACAGAGAAGCATTTTTTAATCTTTGGGTTTGGCATTACTGTCACAGCTTCATTCTTTCCTTCTTAAATAGTTTACTTGGCTTGGAAATTGCGTTTGTTCACTACACACTTACTGTTTTCTCTTTCCCCCTTCTAATTTCAGCCTTCACAAATCAAAACTGGAAACCTTCACTCCAGTGTCACACAACTCCCACCCAGGAACGTTGGCAAGGGAAGCCACTCAAACACAAATGTAAGAGATAATACCTTGTAACAACCACTTCCACAGTCTCAAAAAATTTTTAAAGCTCCTAAATAAAAAAAAAAACCCACCTTGATAAAACATTTTTATAAAGTGAGATATGGGAACAAAGTCAGTCCTCCACTATTTAACTGTTGCGATTCAAGGAATTTAAAGTAATAGAATTTTTCCTTAATACATTCAGATACTTCTCATTTGTGTTCAGTTTCTGCCAGGGTTCACAAGTATTGTTCTTTTAAACTTTCATTCCTTATCACAAGTCTTGCATTTAAAAAAAAATAAAAAAAGATTCTCACATAATTTCAGATTTTTTTTTAAGGAAACACCAACTATTGTAAGACACATGATAAAACTAAGATCTGGGCACAATTCTATTATAGTCACTGGGAAACAGCCCATTTTATAGGGGCAAAAATGTGCCCAAAGATCCCTTCCTCCTCCAGAAACTATTTTTTCATACACGAGGTCTCTCTCAACTGAGATTTCTCTGCTATTGTATTATTATTATAAGCATTATTGATCACCAAGTCCATTAAAAGCATTAGTCACCTTAAATAATTCATCTCTTCAGACTAGCTTTGGCCACAGATGCCATCAGCAATAACTGTCCAGGAGACTTGTACTAAAGAAAAGCCAGCATAGCTGCAGCTTAAGTAGACAACGTCCAAGAATAAGCAAACCAAAAATGATTGAGCGAACATGTCACATGATTACATTCCACTGGGGATTTCTGTGAGTAGCATATAATAATCTCAGAGTTCTAGAAACCAGGTATGTGACGACAGGAAATGCGTGATCTTCAAATGGGTCATCCGTATGCAAATGTCAACTTTATTTTTTTTTTTTTTTAAAGTCCCATACTTTAACAAACAAAACCAAAACCATGTATAGACTTTGTCTTTCTCATTGTCAGCCTTTTAGTATGTGACTACTGACTGACTGACACCTTATTCTGCAGAGCACTCCACCGGCAGCTCAGTAGGCGAAGTGCAGCAGCCTGTTTAGGTGCTTTGGGGAGCGTTTCAGGTAAGTGACAGACCGTGAGGCAGGCAGCAGCAGAGAAACTAACGCCAAATTTGTTTTAGCTGATAAATCATCGAGGTTTTGGAATTCTGCCTGGTACTCTGGACCCAGTCCTCTTCATCAGTTGCATATTACAGAGCCATGCACAAGCCAAAATACCCTGTGAAAGAAAAACTCTCTTGGTGCACAAAGCGCACAAGACCAGCATATGCAGTTCCGCATGACCCTCTTTCAGAGCCTGCAGCAACAGCAGGCATCCCAGTCACAGTACCTGCAACGAAGCTGATCAAGCCCAAGGCAGGCAGAATTCAGGCCATGAAGAGATCACATCTGATTTTTCCAAAAAGGTTTGAAATGGCAAAATACTTTAAAATATCTCCCCTATTTTTTTCCCCCGTTAAGTGCTAAGAGAGAAGATACAGAAGAGCCGGTGGGCTGACACACTGTTGGACTGTCTACCAGTTGTCTGCCTTGCTGCTGCAGCACAGGGCTCATGAAAGCCAACTTACTCTGCTCCTGAAGCGAGCAGTAATTCTGAAGCCAGCACTGAAATCTGTGTTGCTAGATGTAGACTGCTTAAGTACTCAAACTAGATATCCCAGCACCTGAACCGTCATGCAGGAAGTTTCTATGGCTGCACTGACATCCACCTGTTTTTGCAATCTTCTTGCAAAGTAAAATCTATTAGCATTGCATGAATTTAATTGTTGGTTAATCAACAAACTTTGATTGGATTAAATCTCCCCCATCCATTTAACAATGACAATTTTAATGACTACGCATTTAAAATCTGAAGTGTTTTGCATTTAACTGCACTGTGGAACAGAAGAAACACCCAGGTTAGCTGGTTACCCACCTGGAGGGCTCTAGGAAGGACCACATGTTCTGGACTGGTCACGCTCACTTTAGAAGGATGCCAGTGGTCAGACACATTAGACAACACTGTCAAAAGCATAAGGAACCCATACCCTGGGACAGGGTATGCACTGCCAAACTCCCTGCACCTCTGTATTACAACAAGCTGGAGGAAACATTTAGTATGACTACAGACTAATGAAAGAAAAAATGGTGTCTTGTCAATTTCTACACTGGTACTCTCCAGTGAGCTAACCAATAATTTCCCAGTATCGTTAATGAACACAGTGAAAAATTACTAGAGATGTAGAAATGATTTGAGCCAACACTGTTCCTGAATTACTGCCATCTCTAGAATTACAGATCAATGGAGTGAAATAGAATGGGCTTTCATTCAAAGGGAAAAAGGAGATTGATCATTCCAAAGTCCAGTGAGGAGTCCTGTTCTGCTGCACATGCCAAGTCACCTAGTTAAGAATTATGAGATGTATCACATGAAAGAAAAAGGAGCAGGAGGACATGGAAGAGGACACACTAGTAAAATATAGATAGGCTCACCCATTGCCCAGTCACTGTCTGGTTTTATAGGAATCATAATAGAATTAAACTTTAAAGTGTATTTGAAGTAGTCTGAAGCAGTAGATTTTATTTTTTTTTAATTTAGCAGGCAAATGTGCTCCAAGTCTAGACAGATGCATGACAGGAAATCTGAGAGTAGAATGGACAAGTGTGAAGGAAAGTGGGTCTATTTTAAGACATACATACCAGATGTTATGAACAAGTCACTCATTTTCAGACAGCAGATCCAAATTTAAAAAAAAATTACTCATGCAGAAAAGAACAACATGTATGCATTTATCAAAATTAAATGTAATAAGTGAGTGGATATGAATGCAAGTGGGCAGTTGTGGATGGTTTCCACGTGGCTGATTTTGGATGCAGCTTCAGAAGCAGCATTTGCAAATAATGATGCTCATTTGCATAACATGCCCTCAAAGCGTACCTCAACATCTGTGAGACCATCTCAGCCACAACATGGTTTGTAAGTATCTTAAACTGGTAAGCGGTGAGTGAGGAGGGAAGCGGGAGGAGTGGATAGAGAATATACACCTAGGAGACTTACTGACAAGTATAAATATACCTCAGTTTACAGGTTAAATCTGTGAATGACACATTTAATACACTTCTGTCACCACCTTAGTAAACTGTTGTTCTGCAAGTAGGTTACTGTCATACAGTGTCAGTCAGACTAGCTTTGAACATCCTGTGAATTTACCATTACGATTACTGCTTTATTAGCATGCTCTAAACATGTGCCACAGTTCCTTTCTGTCAAAGTTCATTAAAATAGAAGTGCACTGGCAGCTGTTATTTCCTAACATGGCACGTATCTTTAAAATACTGTGTTTTATAAAGATTGTGAAACTGATACATTGGATGCATTTTTATAATGTTTTGTGTAAGAAAAATAATTCCAAACACTTTGTTGTATGCTGGAAAGTACTGACAAATTTAGACAAATGTACATTACCCAATTGTACAGTCAGAGATGGATTCTACTCTTTACTCAGAGCTTATTGTCTTACTTGAAAAAAAATACAAATAAAAAGGAATATTTTTGGTTTTCTTTTTAAATGTGCTGACCAAAAGCAGAAGGATACAATATCTCCTAAGAATGCAAAACGTAGTTTTCCTGTTTCAGAATCCTTTAGTGGCTTACTTAATATACTGCTTTGCTTACATCATATACATTTGCAAAACCTGTCTTCAGATTGGACTCTTCATCAAACCACTGTGTAACAAAAGCAGATGAATGAGTTGAGATTGTACAGTGCAACCTGATGGAAGATCAGCCATTACACCTGTGTTGCAAGAAGGATCTAACCTACCCAGGGTACTCTGACTCTGTCCCAGTATTCTCTGAAATCAACAGAAACCGTCTTTTACTTCAGTGTTTTTCTGACTTTTAAAAAAATCTTTTCTATTATTGATACTCAGAAAATATCAGAGCAACAGCAGGCATCTCTATACAATTACACCTTTGGAACAAGAGGTCGGTGAGGTTTTGCTGGGTGGAGCAGACAGCAAAATGTCTCTCAACTGACTAACCTCCTGTCTCTAACCCCACTCTTCCCTCTTGCCTTTCCAAATTATAAAAATATTTGAAATCGAGCCACTGAAAAGTATTTCCAAAAGGCACCGCAGCTGTGGACCCCCAGAGATAACAAATTAGCACTGTAACAGGAAACAAGGGAAGCAGGTGAAAGGGGCTGTTGAATGTTTTGATGTTGTAGCTCAGTTCATAAGTGCAAGGCTGAACCCTGCAAAAAAAAAAAAAAAGAGTGGTATTGAAGTCTGCCTCAACCACGCTGTAAGCACTGTTACACTGTTAGTATAAATAGGAGTCACAGCACACGCTGTGGTTTAACTAAAACGTTCCATACATCTGTACTTAACTCTGAGCCAACTTCCTTTTCAGGTCACCATTAAATCATTTTAATTAGGAAATAGTTACATGGTACTTACAGTAATAAAAATGTGAACCTACTACCAGGCAGGTTTAGCTACGGTGTTTTAAATCTAAAGATTTAAACCTTTCTGTAATTGTGTACTTGACACAAAGTTACCTGACCAGCTACAAAATCCTGAGCTTGGAGTATTGTTTCAGCACCAAACCTGAAGACATTCTTGGGTATTTATCTACTGGGCTAATGACCATCGTCTCCAGGCAGCGATCTGCTAATATGCTTGTTATCAATACTCATCAAAACTAGGCTAGCACATGGCTACATCAACTGATGCTATTGCTATAAAGTCAAACAAGAGGCTCAGAGGAGTGGCTGTAGGAGAGGCTGTCCCCACACTTCTCCTACACTCAGCCTCCTCTGACAGCTTATGCCACCTATTTTAAAAGGCAGCCAGGTACTCCACAACCTCTGTTCAACTTAGCAATGAAACCCTCAGAAAGATGAACTGATACTTTACAACCAAATTAACTTTTACATTAATGTCCATTACCCCAGTGAAAATAATTCACACATGGAAATAGCTAAACTCATTGTGCTCTGACAGTTAATTCCATTACACAGCTTTCTTTTAAGCTGGTCAGACTTCCTCTGTCTGCTGCTGCTCCTTTATGTTCTTCCTTATAAAACAAACATAGTGAGAGCAAGAAAGGGGTACTTCTGCTTTACATTTACACAGCATCTCCTATCCAAAGATGTTATTTCACTAATAAAATACCAGGCTACCACCAAAGAAAATGTTTCTCACCACAGCACTCACAAAAAAAAGCAAGCTACAAATATAATGCTACAGCGCCCTTAAAATTATAGAACACAGATGTATGCTTAAATATGAAAAATCTTTTGCGCAAGAAAGAAACAAGATCATGTCTGTAAAGTCCTCTGAGTTAAACCCCCTTACTCTCTGTTGGTAAATGAGTCTCCATTTCCATGAACGAGCTGTGTAGGTCTCCCACAAACCTAACTGATTCCCAGGTCCTCATGAAAGGCAAAGGCCTTCTGTAAAACAGTGCAGCTCCAGAGTTCCACGATGGTCTTTGTTTATACACACATGCATACAACTAGATACACGCACCCAAACACATGTATCTATACTTTCTGCTCTCTCCTTCTTCAGAGGTGGAGGCACTGATTGAGAAAACAAAGCAAGCAATCTGTCCAAAAGCCTTTCTTTCAAAGGGAGCTTTAATGAGCTTTGAAACACTTGCAGAGCAGCCTTATTTTTGAGCCTTGGAGCCTGGGCTCTGTAGGGCAGGAAGAATAGCTCCTCGGGTAACCTGCTCTTTGGTGCCACACGGAGCGGAATGCACTTGGCAGAAAGGCAAGAGCCTGACTCCAGAAGTTGCAGGGATCAGTACATCTCACATGAGGCAGCCAAACTCCTCCCTGAATCATATTCTCCTTCACCCTAAGGAGTCTTTCTTAGTGGCTCTTATTAAAATACAGCTTTTACTCTGCATCACTTTCACTAATGGCTTTGATCTAGACATTAATAACAACTGCACAACATCCATATTCACCAGACTACTGTGAGAGTCTGTCTAAAACCAGCTATAATTTACATGGAAATTGTATCTACCAGAGGAAGCCCGTATGACCACGATAATAGAACAATATTGACACGGCAAGAAAAGTTAATTAAAGCTTTTAAATGAGGGCTACACAGTTCAGACAAGATAAAACCTTTAGTTCCACAGGCGTGTGATTTTACAAAATTCAGATTATATAATTGCATATGTTTTAGGACCTGCCCTTCCAAACTGTTGTTGAAATGGTTCTACTGTACATAACATGCCTGAGAACAATAAAAGACATAATAAAGACAAAAGAGCAAGATGTTTTCTAACTTTCTTTCATCATGAGAGCATTGAAGCGTGCTGCTGCATCACTGAAAGAAGAAAGAAAACCCAACTGTGATATTCAAGGATTTGGAATGAAACCAGTAGGTCTCTTTGCATGGACTACTGAAGACCACAAAGTAAATTTTGAACTGGTTCTGATCAATGTGAAGCAAAAATAAGTAACTCTCAACACAACTCTGAAAATGCAAGGTGTGCTTGGTTTTCAGTAATCTCTGAGGGCAGCTGTCAGTAACTTCACTGACACCAACAGAAAAGCTCAAAAACTAAGCAGTTAAAGGATCAGAAGAAAAAACTAAATAGCAGCATTCCATTTATCATTTCTGTAAGCTGCACCAATTCCAATGCTTAGTCTTAGGCCCTTTGTCCTGCAATGTTACATGCGTTTACCTTTGTACAGCAAAGCCATTTCAAGAGTCCAAATCAAGATTATGTCCAAAAGTGTGAAAGGCAAACTGTAAATTCTGAGAACTATCTCATTCTGCAGTTGGACAGTGCTTCACAAAACTAAGATTCAATTTTTAGTGAGACTTCAGAGAGGTTCCTACTTACAATTAAGAAATAATTATTTGTTAACATCCTAAACTTACAGCCTTTTTCTGAATACAAATTAAAAAATTAAAAGATAAGTAGATTCTGAACTTGCAGCCCCCTGAAAATGAAGCGGTTCCACTGCTCCCTGTCTTTAATCAAGACCAGGGCCATTTATACTTTTAAATTATTGCAAGAAAACATTCTATTCCAGGAGTACAAAAGAAAGCTGTTTCTAAAGAGGTAAGTAGTTTCAGGTGAATTTCTAGTTTATATGTTCAAACTATGTCCAATTTTCTTTAAGAAGCAAAACAAGAAGACTAAACTGGTGTTTTCTTTGAACTCAATTTCTCTTCCTTCCGTCTGTCTACAATCACAGAATGTCACATACTCACGTATATAGCTTCGCTTGTTCACATTACCTGATTGGTTTTGATGCAACTGTTCATGTAAGTAAAATTACTCACATTCCTAAATATTTGAAGATTACATGTTAAGTTTGCTGCTCCCAAATCTGTCCATTTCATTTGCTTGGACTGTAAGTAACATTTTTTGAACACTTCAGGTTACTTTCCCTCTTTATCAAAAAAAAACTCGAACAAAAAAACCATACACAACCCTAGAGAAAATCAAGAACAACAACAACAACAAAACCAGCTAGGGTGAATACACAGTTCTTTCACAGAAAGAGCCTGCAATAACAGTGTTTGCTCAGCACGTATCTGACAAAGCGGTTAGAACTCAGAAACCTTCTCACTTAACAACTTCCGGAAAAGAGCTCAAGGTTCAGATGAGATACCACACAGAGTAAGACGCATGTAGTTGCCAACAGTATCCAATAACACCTGTGTGTTGGACTCATTAAAGATTTAACCAGAGAAGTCACGTGCACACTGAAAAAAGGCTGACGACTGCCATGCTTAATGCACGTCTCAAAAACTTTGGAAAAAGGAAGCAAAATGGAGTTACCTCTGGATGAGGAGGATGGCACTTTCACCAACATTTCTTTGGCAGATGATTCAGGTAAGAAACTACAGTAATCTACTGATACTACACAAATTCCATGGGCTGGATAATAGTTCCGGGTGAGCACACAAATCTGGAGATCCTAATTACCAGGTACAATGTATTTTTAGCAAATGCCCTCAAGTAAAGTTTTCTAGTTGTTTAGTTGAATAAGCCTTGTGATTAGTTACGAATTGAGGTTTTGGGGGTATGGAGGCTACCACAGTTTTCACATAATAGCATATGGTAATATACATTTGTCATCTGAGCACATAAAGCCTTTCACTGTTTAGAAAGAAAAAGTTACACAAATGTTAACTCAGTAGTTATTGCTATCAAAGAAAATACAGCTAATGATGGCCTTTCCTCCTGAATATGGAACAATAATCTCTTTGACACATTTTAGCGAGAGCTCAAAAGAAGTGATGCAAACTAGTTGGTAATGGAAATAAGCAGATCCATTTAAATCCCCACTATTAAGCATTTAATTGTTTTAAAAGAAACTACAAAAGCAAAAACTGCCTCCCCCTTCCCTCCCTCCCTGTTCTTCTAGCTTACGGAATAAAAATCATTTGGAATGGGAAGTAGGATAGTTCTACATACTGGAAAAATGAGATGAGTTAACACGAATTGATACTAAATTATTTAGAAAGGCGTGGCCAGAGTACTGACTTGAGCATGTCAGCGTGGCTGCCATGGAGCTGTGCTAATTTACAGTAGCTCGGAATCTGGATTACTTATTAATGAGTAATACAAGTCCTATCCTCCCCCCCCTTTTTTAGCATAAAGAATGTTATTGTACATGCTATCTTTACCTCCTATATAACATAAAACACATATAGGGTTGATCTTATTTTTAGAACACAATTTTCTGGCAATTTCATAGTAGTGTGATGGTGCTGAACTGGAAGTTCGAATGCATTTTGTTTATATAGCGTACAGCCTAATGCCATCAACATGTGGTTGACCCGAACTATTTACAGTAAGATAAATTGGCAGACCTTGGTCCAAGTTGGGTAGTAATGGAGGGTTGTCCTGACAGTGAATCTCCCTCTTTACCTGTAGCAAGGTGTAGAACAGTACAGAAAAGGTATCCTGTGACCCTGTTTCATGACTTGCTGCACAGCCGATAACATGGCAAGAACAGATGAGGGGCAGCACACAGTGGAAAGACTGGCTAGTCTTTGCGAGGCCTGCAGAAGTAGCTGAGTTAGGGATGACTCCACAATACTGGATGGGTGGTTTTGCCATATTGCTTGCTTCATCTTTTGGAAGATGTCAAGTTGCTTTCTTTAGAAGGCAAACACCCACTAGCCTCCTGTAATACTCTAACCTCAGCACCCTTGCAGCTTGAAAAATGTTAATAAATGTGAGAAAACAGAGGCATAAAGTTAAAACCTCTCACATTCAAGCACCAGCTGACACAAGATACCAAAGTATACTCACTAGTGCCAAGCCCTGACAGATGTCACTGATATAAAAGTAGCTGCTCAGCAACAGTGCAAATAAGACTCTACTGCACCTTAAAAACTGAGCACTTAAAATTTGCTACACTCTTGACTGCAGTAACAAACCCAAGGGCAGAGAAAGCTTATGTTTGGAACACAAAGAGGCTTCTTTATACAAGGCCTGCAACCAAGATCAGAGCTTTTCCCCTAGTCATGAAGAGGTGGGGATAGTCACTCAGAAGGAGAGAGAGAAATTCAGAGTAACTGAAAATAGGTGACATTTTCAGGCAAGCTGTTAGCTTGAAGGCATAGAGGGACAATACAGTAAGATTCGTGATGAACATGATAACCCTAGTCCATTTCTTCTGCCAGAGGGTAACAGCTGGAGGCTAAAGAGAAAGGTATAAGAAAATTCCTAAGCTATAATAGGAAGAGTCTATCATATATTTCATAGGAAATAGTCTTCCTTCTCTTTCAGTTGAAGTTAAGACTAATTACAGTAACTCGAGCACAGAAGCTAACAGAATGGGCCTTATAACTGTAACTGTAAGGCTGGAGAAGAACATTAATTCCAGAAGAGCAGGGAGGGTAACAGAAAAGTTTTAGACGGTGAGAGAGAAAAAGATTCCTTAGGATGGACAACAGCAAGTTTGAGCAAAGAATAAAGAAACTAGACAGATCATAAGTGGACTTTGCCTGAGGACGACCTGATGTTTTAGAAGCAAGTATCCCGTAACTAAATTTTAAGTAGGATCACAAAAAATGCACTGGTTTTAATGAACTCTAGTATGTTTGTAATTGCATAAGGCTTTCCCCCTGTTTCTTAAAACGTACTGGAAAAGATACTAAACAGACAAGTAGAACAACATGCTATGTGTATGTACAATCTAAAGCATAGTCAGAACACAGTCTTCATATCAAAGTTTCTTTAGTACAGTGAAAGCCATTGTGGTAAAGCAACAGGGGTTACTGAGCCTGATTAACTGAGTGCCATGCATGAATATTTCATAGCTATCACTCTTTCAAAACAGCAGCATTTCTCTATTTGTTAAGTACACAGGTATTAAAAATAAATCACTTCCATGTAAATCAAGATGAACACAAAATGGTAGCAAGATAGAAGCTTCTTGATAAGTATTTTAATAGCAATATCAAAAGTCTGTGAAATCAAGGAAAGCATTCATTAACTGCATTTGTGAAAATAGTTTCACCTTTAATGAAAGAAATACCTTTTCATTTAGAAACTCACAGCACTTGATAAAGTTCCCTCAAAAAATTACCTACTCAAACAAAAATACAGAGGAAATTAAACCAAAAATTAAACAAAACAGTGAGATGATGCCCAACAGCTGCAAAAATTTCTCTATTGTTCTACTGATCAATGCTCTGCAAGTCAGTCAAGGCTCTCTTTCTTCATTGTAAAGAACCTAGAAATTCTCTTACTCTTCTTTCAAATACGCTTTCCAGAAAGCCAACATTAAGGACGACATTTCTCATGTAAACCCCTCCTTTTAAAAAGCAGGTACAAACCTCTAAATGTTTAGGCCTAACTTACAGAGGGGCAAAACAGTTTTTCATCTCATTAAGTTAGCAGTAGAGCTTTACGAAATCTCGCTAAGAAGTCCTTCCATAAAATTTGGTGGCAAACCTACAGCTGATGATTACAAGGAGGATCAGACCATTAACAGGCCAACATTATGTCATAGATGTTTGTATTCACAGTTGCAAAGAGTTCAGTTGCTCAGTCTGTTTAAAAAATGTGATTTTGTGGAGTCAGAGTAGTAATGAGAACATTTGCACTCCTGCAAAAATCTTGCAAAAGATAGGATGCAGTTATGTTAGAAGGCAGGCCTCTTTAGGGTCAAAGAGAAAATACAACTTTCTAAGGCTTTCTTTCTGTAGACTTTCTAAAGTGTATGCTCACAGGTTATGTCATCTGATGAGATCCCATTCTCATTCAGGACTTAAGGCACCAAAACACGCACAATAAGTAAGGACTCAACAATAGTTAGACCAATATAAGCCAGAATAACTGCTCATTTTGTATAGTTTGATTTGGTTGGAAAAAGTGCAAACCAAGAACTACTCAAATTCTGCATTTGACAGAGGTCTATAATTGTAAATTTGCACAAGGATGTGCACATGGCTACAAAAGCCTTTTGAGGTTACTCAAAAAGAGTAACAAGAATTGCAAAGAATTCTGGTGTAACACAACATTACTTAAAAAAAAACCTTCTCACAGTCTGTCTGTCATTTCCACAGAGAAACAAAATGATGAAGATTTGATGTAAAGGGTCTTGTGAGTTAGTATTGCAAGAAAAAAGAATTAAACTGTTTGTATTCCTTTTTGTCTTTTTCTTTGTGGCAATAATTAGTTAAAGGAGAAAACAGTACAGTTCAAATAGCAAACTCATCTCAGAAATATGTACAATACCTTCTTCTGTTAGCGAAAAGGAGAATACATTTCTATTCTAGTGGTGAACAGTGAAGCCTCTGTCATCAGTCAGCTTACGCAGGCGCCTCTAGCGCCTGTAACGTCGCCAAAAAGGAAGTGAAAGGCTTGTTGGTTTGCACTGTGTACCATGGAAAAAACAGGATGTACACCAGAGTTTGAGAAATAAAACGTCTGAAAATGCTTGTCATTAGCAGCAATGACTTACAATTTAAGTCCAGAGCACTTAAATTATCTCCTATAGTTTTGTAACTGTACACATATATGCATTTAGGTAAACTATTAATGATGCTTTATATCCTAGCAAGATTGTTACTATTTTAAGCAAAAAATGCTCTTTCAGTGAAACTGAATGAATTAATTCCTTTTGCCAGCAACGTCAGCTAGTTTTAAGAAAGCTTAATTGGAACTTAGGATACAAGTAATAGATAATTGCATTTGTAAAGTGAAACTTGTTCCTACAAATTTAATATACATGAAAATATTATGAACACCTCCCCTGCTTTAACCAAATGCCTTAGAAAATATAAAATGAATTAGTAAGAAAGAGAGTAGCAGCTGTTCTTAGTTACATCCAAGTCAGTTTTGACTTCAGCAGCTAAAAATTACTGCTAAAAAAAAATAAAAAAATTCACTGCTAAAAATTACAAGTTCTCCTTATAAACTCTTCAGTCAGAAAATCCACTTACCTGAAGCGACTGATCTAGTGTGTAGTGTAAAAACAGTTTAATAAACCAAACAGTGGAACATTACTTAGGTCAGTGTCCAAGTATGTCTAGTAATAAAGAGAATCCTCTTATTTCTTCTTTTAAACTGCAGAGCTGTTATGCAGCTCCACAGGAGAAAACAATTAACTTCCAGCATTTGTGACTATTATTTAATTTTCTTGATAAGGTATATGTTCTCTAAAGTAGAGAGCAGTAAGTCTGTAAACAAAACTAAAAAAAAGCTCTGTGAACACAGGTTGTGCCCAGTCTCTCAGCCTTGTGCTGCATATTCCAAAGACTCAAAGTAAACAGCCACATAGTGAACTTGACCGATTTGCTCATACTTACAGGTAAGTAGTATTTACCCCATTAATTTTGCCCCTCCCAGTGAGTGGGGAAACCACAGAGAAGCAAATGCTGCCAGATCCCTGCAGAAGGATTGTTTCAGGTTCTCCTAGGAACAGTTCCCAGACAAGACTTGCCCTGCTAACAACTCAAAGAACAAAGAAATGACACAAGAGTTAACAAAATACTACAGGCTGATAAAAGCAAGACTGTTATACGAGGGTTTGAATTGGCCTCCTCCAGTCGAAGGGAACACCATGCACACCACTAAAATGCAAGGTACTGTTTGGTTACTCTACACACAGGCATAGGTATGCCTTCCCTGGGACACAGTCTGCAATTATAAAAGGAATCTTATCATTTAGGATATACTCTAAATCCCTAAAGCTTCAAATTTAAAGTGCACAACAAATTTCATTGATGATATATTACCCAATACAAGACAGGTGAGGTAAGGAATTTGAAAAACAAATAGGAAAGTCAGGTGATATTCTAAGCTTGTGTTGATTTGGTTGACTTCTCATGAAAAATACTTTGGGCTGTGGGCTTTTTTCTGTGGTGCGTTGGGTTTCTTTTTCTGTTTGTTTGTTGAAGTCTGGTAATGCATCAGATATTTAGAATCTCTTTGCACTGCAAAATAGAGGGAGGATTAAGAAGGCAAACCTTTATAAGGGAAAGCAAGATGAGCTAGGCGCTCTCTCTGTGGAATTTGCACCCACCAGCATGAATCCAGCAGTCTTGGTCCCTGGACTGTGCAGACCCGGGCTGTGCACAGCAGGCTTGCTCCATGCTGGCTCAGCACTTAGGTATGCGTCCCTTGGAAATCAGGGGATGAAGGACAGGGAAAGAAGAAAAGTAACATGCACGGATTGTGCCGTGACAAGGAATTGGGACACAGCCAGGTCGCACAGAAACAGTTTCTAAACAGGGAGCCAGGAGCATGGGCCAGATGCACAATCTCAGATACTAGGGTAAAAGGATTCACACTAGAGTAGGAAGATGCATTGTGTGAGATCCAGTATGTCCGAGTGCACTGCAGTACAAACCTAACAAAGCATCTGTGCAACTCTTTAACACTAACCTTGTAACACACAGCACTATGTAGACTAAAGACACCATCTGTTCTCTGCTGACAGCCCCTCTGCCATGCTAACAGTGGAGACTTAGATAAAGACAATTTTCTCTACAGGAACACCAAAAAACCTCTCACACAGCTTAACTTCTGAAAAGGAGTTTCAGCCTGGTGCTCAAACTTAAACATCAAAAGAAAATACTACAGTTGGAAACCACAACCATGCAAAGTAGAATACTCAACAGTATACGTACCAAAAATGGAAACAGTAGGTAAGCCAGAAACTCTTGGAATTACTACTGTGGTTTAGCTAGGATGGCATAGGAGCCAAAATATCTGGTTTCCGTTCTGTCCCATAATTTAATGTCAAGGTTCTTCCCACTTTGCTCATTTTGGGACAATTTAGACGATAAACTGCAAATGTAATGCAGCAAGCAAAGTGAAATTTCTGCAGCAGAGAGGTGCATTTCCCCAAGATTAGCAATATTGCAATATTCCCCCCCCCCTTACAGTATAAAACACGGCAAATTCTTCACCAGGTATGCAAGCTCTCCATCTATCCCTATCCACCTGCAGACTCTGGCCGTATTTTTTCCCTTGTTAATCAAAGTGCTGGAGACTGCCTTGCTCGAAAGAATTATGACAACCTGTTGATTACCAGGCTTGCCACACAGCAAATGCAGCAATCAAGATCATAACAGGGTGAGAAGCACCCATCATTTTAAAAATGGCAATCAAGGAGCGTTACTAACAAACTCCTAAAGGCCAGCTACCACCTGAGAGGACTGCTTGCAGGGATTAAAGAGGATTACTGGATTAAAAATGCCTTTTGTAGAGAAGATGATATACTTTTAAGTAAACCAGCTGATGGAACTGAAATCAACAGACTCATTTTCCACTACAAACAGATTGCAGGACTCAAAATATGTTTTCATAACTTGAACAGCATTCAGTCTAATCTGAATTTATCTGATCAGGAAGTTTAAAAAGTTACTAACACAATGTTAATAACATTGTGGAGTCACCCAGAAGATGTAAATATTAGAAATACATACTTTCTGAAGTGTATTAAAAAATACACTAGAGGGCACACTACCCAAATGCCTTTATCTTCCTGAGTATCTCCGCAGCACCAAATTATTTATTTATAACTGAATATATTCCTGCAACATAAGGATACGATATAATTCACTACAATGCATGGTTCAAGCAACACAGCACCTATAAAGATGCTAAAGGTTATGCAGTGCTGGCATTTCAGTGTAGCCACTAAAATTAGCTCAGGTCCTGCATGTTGTCTTTACTGTGGCTCACAGACTGTCCTATGAGGTCCAAAGGGAGCAAGCACCCTGTGCAGCATGTTCCACGAGGATTATTCCCTCCAGGGAAAGAACAAAGAGGAGTGTTGGTCTGGAGCTACCAAGCTACTAGATGAGAGCAACTCTGCAAAGTTACTTAGATTTCCGTGTGATGTGATCTCCAATGCTGTAAGATCCAGAAGCAAGGAGCTAAATCACAGGTTTCTTAGCCTGGACACTGCTGGTGCAGAAGGCTTATCGACCTGCCAGGGTGGAAGCAGTGTGGCCAGGTTTACAGGGCACAGGTGAAGCCTGCTGGGCTGTGGTGGGGAGGCCCTGAGAGTCCCACACACTTGAAGGTTACCTGCAGCCACAGGCACCCTCGGTTTCTCTGAGGTTAGAATCACAGAATCACCTAGGTTGGAAGTGGCCTTTAAGATCATTGAGTCCGACCATCAACCTAATACTGCCAAAACCCACCACTAAACCATGTCCCTCAGCACCACGTCTACCCATCTTCTAAATACCTCCAGGGATGGCAACCCCACTGCTTCCCTGGGCAAGCCTGTTCCAAAGCTTGACAACCCCTTTCGATGAAGAAAGAGGATCCTCAGGCTTCACCAACCTACCTATACCTGAAGGAGCCACACGCTGGAGAACACCTGACTCTTCTGAACTTCTCTCCTGACCACCACACAGAGCGGTCACCCACGGGCTGAGGGACACCGCCCCAGCCCGCGAGCGCAAACCGAGTTTATCGGGAAAACGTTGATATTCATTTAACCGCGTACTTACTAGTTACTTCCATTATTTTTATCTGCAACTCAGTGGGATTTAACGGCACGGGAGCGCGTACAGTTAAAAAACACCCCTGAGGCGGGCGGCGTAGGGACCGCTACCAGCGCTGCCGCCCGCCC
>VZSZ01005023.1:850764-881668 GCA_013398815.1 Ibidorhyncha struthersii | reverse complement strand
GGGGGGGGGAGGGAAGTGGGTAGAAGACTTTTCTTTCTATATTCAGAAGAAAGAGAATAGTACATCTAAACCGATGTCAGAAATTTGGTTTTGCCCGTGTACTCGCTGGTTTAAAAGTGGTGACTTTTTAAATGAATTTAGCAACTTCCTTAAAGTGCATCTTATGCTAATTTTAATTTCAACTTCTTAAGCAAGAAGCATGTAAAACATTCTAACTGCCACCTTTGGAGTGGCAAATAGAACAGACTGTTCTTAAATCAGATGTGTTCTTCTCAGTTTAAAAGTGATTAGCTTAGGGGCGCATGCAGAGCCTTTTCCAACATGAACTCCATTCTCAGTCAACACACTGCTTCCTCACTTTCCAGCATCACCTAACGACAAGAACCTCATTCAGAGGGAACAACTCACAGAATGCAGCACAACCTGAGTGAGAACACAGTGTGCATGACATCTCCCAAGTAGGTCACTAGCTAACTCATGACAAACTTGTACACCCTGAAAATACCCAGAGAAAAACAAGCTATAACCTCACTGCGATACTGTGCAATGGCATACATGCATTCAGATCTTGTTATTACTTTCACAAAGAGTCATATGCATCCTAATGGGGTTAATCAGATTCTGTATTCCTAGGTAAATGTGCAAGGAAAAAAAATTCTTACAGGAACATGAGGAATTACTGAATAAGGGGTAACGAATGAAGAATTTCAGAGCTGACACAATGCAGCCTCATGCAAGGTACAGTTTCCTAAGGGGGTTTTATAAGACAAGGAGTTAACATTACATTAAACAACTCCCCTAATCTGGGAAGGGACTCATTTAGGGAGTGACAAGCACAAGACGACCAACAGGAATACTGTGGGTGGATCTAAAGCATTTCAGACATACCAGAGTTTCTAAATGAAAGGATAATGAGTAGTTGATGAGCAAGAAAAGCACACACAAATTCCATTCTACAATGTTATTTTCTGAAAAACATTTTATAGATTCTCTGGTGACTGGATTAATCTGCACAAGAAAAATGGAACTGCAGGTGCTGAATTCAAAATCAGTATGGTCATTTCACTTGAAACCTTATTTTGGAATAAAAAAAAAAGATAGATAAGTGAAAGCTTAAGGTTTTTCTAGGTCTTACTGAAAAGCTATTCAGTTAGAAGCACATGTTCCATCAATTAAGTAGCATGATGAAGAGAGATTGACATCTACTGCAGCATCCCATTTTTCAAGACTCACAATTCATTTAATAACCTGTTAAAAACTATACTCCTGAAAAAACATTTCATGTTTAGAGACCTGTATGATAGTTTCTAAACTATACCTGTATTTTACAACAAAAATCACCTCCTAGCCAAAATTACACAGGAAGAAACAGATTTCACAAACCTGTACTGAGTTTGACACCTCAAATGCTCTAATAAAACACATCCTCACTTCACGATTTGTTTTATGGCTCAATAGGAGAAAAATTCTTGTTGTAGGTAACTGGGGTTAGTTAGAAGTGGGATGTTGGACAAGGGTAAGGAGAAAACAGGGGAAAAAAACCCAAACTTACCTCATCTTCTGAACCAGATTTATTGGACTTATCACCTTCTCCTTGACTTTCATCTGCAACTTCATTTTCTTCATCATCAATATCTTCACCACCTTCACCCTCATCTTCTGTAGAAGAAACTAATTTTACTTTGTAAACAGAACTATAATAAAAATGTACTAGTAAGGAAAAGAAGCCAATTTGAGTCTTAGGATGAACTGCTTGTTTACAGTAACCCATAAAATAAAATCTCCATGAGAGAGTAAAATTCTCATGAATTAGTATAAGTTGAGCACTGTTGGATTTAATAACCAATTTTAACAGTTTCAACCTAGCTTCTTTTCACAATAGCACATACTCTCTTCAAACTTATAAGTGACTGACTAAAATGCCAACCTTAAGGCAGTTTCCTTTAGGGAAGTCCGTAAATCCAAGTATTGTATTAGATAGTTTTGAAATCAGAGTCCAAAATAGGACAACTCAGGTATCCCAAATCTACCACATAAGTCACAATTTAGTCAAAGTACAATGTTGCACTTATCAGTGATCCATCATGGGGGCTGCCTACATGCTAAGGGAACTCCCCTTTTCAGCAGGGAGTTCTTCTGGCATACTGTTTTGGTTGAGGGATAAGCAGCTCTGTGCTTACCCTTTTCTTATGCATTATTGCAACGCAGAAACCAGTCAGAAAAGCACTGTACTCCCCTCGGCTCACTTGAAGTAAGTCCATCTTTCACTACGCTAGGATAAAACTATTCACAGAAAGCAGTAAGCCTTCTGTGAGACCTGGTGTCAGTTAGACCTTTGAACCGACACAGACTGGAGAGGACAAAAAAAAAAAGAGAGAAAAGTGAAAACACAAAAAACCCGTTTTACTCTCCAGAACTCCCTGGACGAACTATAGGCTAAGCAACACAGAGGCAGTTTCTACTTTCTTACTGAGGCCGTGTCACTGCACTAAAGAGCAGTGCATGCACCAAGTATTTCGCAAATTCGCAGCTGCTCTCTGATGAGCACAAAGGTTGCCCTTCTATGGTAACCAGCTCTCTGTATTCTGCGTATTTTGTGAAGGAAGCCAGGCACCTAGCTGTTTAGATTTCCACTTTGGGCTTCAATACTTACAAGCTGGCACTCCCATGCCTACATTTTAGGTATCTATGCTCATGTCATGGTTTCAGCTGGAAGACAGCTAACTTTCTTACCAGCTGCTGGTATAGCACTAGGTTTTGTATTTGGGATGAGAATGATGTTGATAGCACACTGGTGTTTTCAGTTGTTGCTAAGCTCTCAAGGCCTTTTCTGCTCCTCACGCTGCCCTGCCAGTGTGAGGAGCAGGATGGGAGTGGACAAGAAGCTGGGAGGAGACACATCCGGGACAGCTGACCTCAACTGACCAAAGGGATATTCCATACCATATCACATCGTGCTCAGTATATAAAGCTGGGGGAAGGAGGAGTAAGGGGGGAGATGTTCAGAGTTATGGTGTTTTGTCTTCCCAAGTAGCCTTTATGCATGCTGGAGCCCTGCTCTCCTGGAGATGGCTAAACACCTGCTTGCTGATGGGAAGCAGTGAATGAATTCCTTGCTTTGTTTCACTTGTGTGTGTGGCTTTTGCTTTACTTTATTAAACTGTCTTTATCTCAACCCACAAGTTTTCCCACTTTTACTCTTATGATTCTCTCCCCCATCCCACTGGGGACAGGGATTGAGTGAGCAGCTGTGTGGCCCTAGATGCCAGCTGGGGTTAAAACCATGACAGCTCATTATGAGAGCTAAAGCTCAGCAACCACAGCATTATTCCAAGAAAAGTTACTGGGGTTTGGCAAGTCTCTTCCTTTACTTCAAACTCAGGTCTTGAAGTGAGAATTTCTAGAAATCGAATACCCTTTGCAATACTTTCTATCAAGAAATCATACCTAAACTTGATAGAAAAGATGGCATTTTACAACTTAACAGTCTGCCAGTGGCTCAGTTAGAAACAGTAATGAAGCAGTGCTCAATTCTATCCTTGTCAGGTCACGCCTACGTGTCATAAGCACTACTTCAGTGTTAAAAAAAAAACCAAAACCACACCAAAAAGCCAACATCCACTCCCCAGTTCTTACTGTTTCAACTCAGTAAAACTGAAACAAAAGTAACTATATAAATTCAGACAGTAGTCACATATAAGACAAGACTCTCCTGATTCTTGCTGACAAAAATCTACAAAACCCAAGTTTACTGAAGTATTTGAGACTTTTGTAGGAGTACCAAAAAACTTTGCCTACAGTATAGCTATAAATTGAGCCAAACAGCTCATAACAGTTAGCGAAGCTCAAAAGAAATTAGTTTTCCCACCTGAAAATATACCTGATGCATGTCTAGAGTATTATCTACTAATGTTATCAAAAACAGAAATATGACCAAAAAATAGAAATCATAGTTTAAGATAGATGTAGACAAAAAATCCTGTTCTAAAAATAAGCCCTTAGCAGAAGAGCTTGGCAAAAATTCACAAAGCCGTATTCTAGTAAGGAGATTTAAAATTTTAAATGATGCAAATACCACAAGTACAAATTTTAACAGAGGGGAAAAAACAAAACAAACCAAAAATCTTCAGACATCAGAAGTAGTAAAGGCCAGAACTGAACAACTATACTATCTAAAATTACTAATTTAGTCTAATATTAATTTAAGCAGTATTTCATATAAATAGATGTATAGCTTCACAAACAAGGTTCAGACTGTGCCCCTGAAATTCCATTTTTGGCAACATTCTTTTACTTCCTGGAATATTTTTCTAGAGGGTAAGGAAAGCAAGCAGACAAAGCAGATGAGTGGACAAGTCAAGAACACATCATCCTTTACCAATTCCACAAAAAGTAACACAGAACAAAATCAAACACTAAATTCCATGGACAATGCCCTCCAAGAAGCACTCTGCCAGCAACTCATTCTCACTGGAGCCAAAGAAATCTACAAGTGTTTCTGAAATTTGCTATTGTGCCACGCTTTCTCTTTTTCCTCTTTTTAACTGCCCCATAATAAAATGTGGATCTCAAGTCATTCAGTATTCCACAGCTCAAACCCCATTACCTTCAACTCCAGAAAACAAAGAAGCAGATAATGACTATAAAGGAATTGTAAAAATTTTTAGGATTCAAAGAGACTATTAGAAAATACTTATGACTACAGATACCATACTGAGAAATCTCAGAGGAAACTCACATCTGTATCTGGTGAAAACTGGCATCCACCAGCTTGAAGTTCTACCATCAACAAAGCAGCAGAGGGTAAAACACAGAAAGGAGAGACCATTTTCAAGTCCTGGCCTAAGTTACTTCCTTTTCCCAGTACCTGAAGGAGCAGCCTCCCTTCCCATCTTCTTTGTATCCTTTATAAGCTCGCTTTTTGTCTCCTCCATTTCTCCTATCTCTGTAGCAAAAAGAATCAGCAGAGGGAGGCAGAAGACAAATTCTCTTAACACTTTCAGATACAAAGACGCAAAAGAGTGACAGGAAAAAACAGGGAAGATTTCAACCTGCCAAATGTAAGAGGAGGCAGGAAGCTAAGGGAAGCCAAGCACTTCTTAAAGAGAGGAAAACCAGGAAGTCATATGACAGCAAAGTGTAATCCTTCCCTCTGAAGCCTAGAATTTACTTGAAAACCTTGGAATAGTCATACAAAAGCTAGCTATCTTAGTTTTAATCTGTGTTCAGTTTAGTAACTAAAATTAAAGGTCTAGAATGCAACCTACTTTCAAAACATTCCAAGTGGAATTCTTTTAAAAAGCTGTGGGATTTAAACAGTGTTCCTCTGCAATTGCCTGGACCTTATTTCTAATATTCAAACACACACTTTAACATACTATTTATTAAGTGATGTCTTGTAATTACCTAAATTAACTGACTGACTTAACAGAAAAATATTGAAATTCAGTATCTCAGACAGCCTTGCAAAGTAGCACATTTGGTATAAGACGTATCCATGAGCTGCATCACGAGGGGGTAAAAGAAAAGAGATTCTTTAATTCAGGAACAAAGAGGACATAGAGTAGAGTAAGATCAAAAGGAAAATATAGGAAGATACAATGCTGAAATGCTGTACCTACAATTTACGCTAATGTAAAAAAATACATGTAGCATAACTAAAAATAATTATAAGGCTCTCGAATGGTAAGGCAGATGGACCATGTTTGGCGTGGCAACATACCCAATTCTGTAAGTACTGGCGTGGGAATATCTGATGCTGAGTAAACTTTTAAGTCACACAGGCAGAAGCCATCACCATTCATGGAACATACTGTGGAGACTGACAAAACCCACAAAGTTTCAGTCACTAATACAAACTAATGTCAGTACTAAGGAAAAAAAAAAAAAAGCACCCCATGAATGTCTGCTAGGTTTCTAACTCTCTATGCCAGTCACTTTTCACTTTCTTTGTTCCTACCAAGGAAGAGTGAAGTAAGAGGCAGAACCTTGCAGAGGTCTGAGGCTAAGCATTTTCTCATGGAAGTCAAGATAACGCACTGTAAGTTAGGCGATTTGCTTTTTACTCATCACTACAGGCTCAGGGAAACGCTAACAGGACATGAAAGCCATAGTTGAATAGTACCAGTAATCTTTGATACAGTCACACAAGATGATTTTATCCTTGGATGCCAAAGCAGAGCTCAGCCTACTGAATCATTGATTCCTCCCTCAGGGCAGCAGGACAGTCCTGTGCAGGCATGCAATGCATTGCTAGAAAGCAACACAAAGGAAGGAGCAGGCTTCAGCATTTCGTCAAGACTACTGTATTTTCAGGCTTTAACAAGAGTTACTAAAATCAGTGACCAGCAGAATAGTTCAAGGTACAGCCCTCCCACAGAGGAGTAAGCAGAAAAAGACTTGTTAAATACTTAAAGCTATTTTAAAGACACATTTGAAAGACGACAATGTGACTTTAACCACTTCAGGTACATGTATCTGAACCATTCATATGTGTTCAGTATATGAAGTATTTAGAAGGCAGAAAATATGCATCACTGTCTACAAACATAAAAAGACTGTCAGAAGCACATTAAATTCTTGAAAGTGAAAAACGAAAGTGAAAAAAATAGTGAGGAAAGCCTTACTTTCTGCTTGTATTTATCAAAGAGCTATTACCCGTGGAATGCCACGTGCTGGAGGTTGTCAAAGAGAAAAAGACGACTCAGAGCAAGGCAGGTTTTGCATATTCTAAGATAACTGGTTGCAATTACTGGCAATGCAATCCATAAACTAGTCCTATTTATGTCTTTTTATTTAATCAAACTGCAAGCTGGCCTGCTCATCTTACCATCTTCAGCAGTATCTTCGTTTTCTTTTTCTTCTTCTAATTCTATTTCATCATCTTCTAACTCCTCTCTTTCTTGTTTCAGTTCTTCCTTCATCATTGGCTTAGACATATCAGTTTTTTTGAAGTCAATATCTTCATCTGTTTTCTACAACAAATTAAAAATCAATTTACATTTAACCTCAAATTAAGAATTAAACACAACAGCCACTGTAAGCTAAGTAATATCAATGGCACATTAGAAGTGCCTATTGCTGCACAGATACTAAGAGTTTTCAAATAAAGTATTAAGAATAAAACCAAATAAAAACATAGGAATTTCTCTAACCTTTGCTGGCCAGCAAAACAACACACCTAGACCAACAGGGAGAGCTAAAGTCAAGGTGTAAAGAACCCAGAGCCATGGATGGTCTTCTGCAGCAGTCACCAGTTGACTAAACATACCGGGCTGTATTAAAAACAATTAAAAAAAAAAAAAGATTTTGCATTTACTTCCCTCTCAACATACTCTTAAGTTTACAGTATTGTATATATTTTAAGCTTTGTGTTGCCCAAAGAAACCCCTTCTTTACCTTTATTTTTTTTAATGACTAAAACAATATTGGATTTCAATACTAGTAGAGTGACAACTCGACAGACCGCAGGGGCTAAGTAAGAAGAAACAAGCCTGGTAATCCAAACATACTAGGCTGGCCAATACTCAATTCTGCAAAGTGACATCTGGAGTCTTGGCAGCCTCACATTTTACAACCCTTCTGCTGAGATTTAGGCTGGGCACTAAACAAACGACAGATATTTTCTATCAACCCTCTCCCTTCCAGAAAGGGAAGGGAGCAGATAAGGCAGAGACTTATGGGTTAAAAAAAACTAAATCAGCTTTTATGAAATATTAACAATAAAAAGAAAAGAGGATAGTATTAATAAGAAAAAAGTGAAATGTATAAAAATATATACAAAACCAACTTTGAACTTCCAGGATGACAATCACATCACCAGCCAGCACAGGGACTGGACTCAGCAGCAGACAGGAACTGGATTCAAGAACTGCATTCAGGAACAGAGGGGTCTGCATCAAAGGCAGACGAACAGACAGAGACCTCCTCAGACGCCAGCCATTGAAGAAAAAGGGCTGACCCCTTTGATCCCTCAGCTTTTACATGGAGCATGATGCAGATGGGATGGAATATCCTGTTGGTCAGTTTGGGGTCCTCCCCACAGTTGCAACCCCTTTACACTCTTCCACTTCTGACCCTCCAACTTGGCAAATAACAAAGTTAGCTGACCTTGGTTGTTACAGCAATAACTATAAGCAAGAGCCTCTCTGCATGCCATTCCTTAGTACTAACTATGAACATCAGACCTTATCACTGCCAGAAGCAGGCATTGTCTGAAAAACAAATTTCACTACTTTCACTAATTTCAGATTTACCACTAATTTCAGAGAGTACAGTCAGTTAGAAGAGATTTAAGTGAACAGTAAAATAGCCGAAAAGAAAATTGGTTTTGTTCTGCCTCAAACCAGGACACCTCAGCTACTATATTTTTTCCTCACGCTGTGCCAGCTCAGCTGAAAGCTCCTCAGAGCTCATCAAGAACCTCAGAGCAGCAGCCAGCCTCCTGAAGAGCAATGTCTTGCTCCATCTGCACTACCACGTTCTCTCCTTTAACAGGCAATTATTCAGGGAGTAAATTGTCTTTCCAGCCCAGTTCTGACTTACACAGTAGAGGTAGGTAGGCAAGTGCCTGGTCCAGTCAGGCCTCTGGAAATGGTACATCAGCAACTAAGGTAAGAAGTTTGAGAGGCAAAGTGGACTGAGTGGACTCAAGGGAATATTTTTTGCTATTGTGTGTACAGGCATAGATGCAGGTCCAGACATAAAACCAAGCATTTCAGAAAAGGGCAAGATTGTAGGAGGAGGCAGCTTTCCTAATTGCATGGGGAGATACGCTGTTGCTACTTGCTCATCCTGTGACAAACAGCAGCTGTCAGGAACTGGCTGCATCTGCCACCAACCTGTCCTCTTTCTCACAACTGCAGGCCTGCACTTGCCACACAAAAGCAAGTATAGGACTGTTAGAAAGAAACTGTCCTCAGTAAAGGCAGCCACTAGAGGGGCTCACAATCCCGTATATCAGCGGAAGTTCATCCCACAGCATAGGAAAGAGAACTAGAAAAAACTGTGGCGGCTGGCCAAGTGCAGTATACAAACAAAATGTGAATGCACACATAGAAACAGAAGAACAGATGCAGCTCCATAAATATATGTGCACTATTTTCAGAGCTGCATAACATACATCTAAGCAGCCAAAGACCTAAAATTACTGAACAGAAGAAACACATGACTACTTATCCATTCCTTGTAGGAGGGAAACATCCAAAGAGCATATATAATGGAGTTAGCCACAAGCAAAAAGAAAAGAAAAAAAATAGGTGGTCTTTGAGTGTAAGTAACTCAGCCTCTATTTCCTGACAGGTACTGAATTTCTAGTATCACTGTGAACAGCAGAAGACTGATTAACTATAATGAAGCCAATTTCTCATTAGGTGTTTAAATGAAATGTTGTGTCCTTTTAATTTCAAGAGGTTATTGACCTGGGAAAGGTAAAAAAAAAAATAAATCAAAACTATGAGGAAAAAACCTATCATAGTTACTCAGCAAGGTTATTTATTGCAGACAAATTAATATTCTGTCAGCATTAATTGACAGAAAATTCTTTCAACAGCCCATCTTCCTCACTACCTTTGGCTATCAAGAACATAGTAAAGTTTGTACCTCATTAGCACTTGCTACTAATTTCTTCAAGCCCCATCCATCTGCTGCCCAACGATCTGCTACTTCTTTTTCTGAACATATAATGAAGTTATCAAAGTAGATATCAGATGTCATAGACCAGAGTTCTAAACCAATTGCACTGACAGTGGTCATCTTGAACGGGTGAAGATCTTCAAAATAGTCTGGGTTTGGTATTTTCCGAGGGCTCCAGATTCCCTTTTAAGGAAAAAAAAATAATGTAATCACATTACCTATACCTCACTAAAAAACAAACTGTGAAACAAACTTTAAAATAATTAGAACTATTTTAAATGCATTATTTAAAGACAAGCAGTAGGGTTTAACCTATATAAAACCAGAACTGGAAATAGCCTATAGGATTTTGGCAGATGGGTCTCAGTTTTTTGGCTTAGGGCAGACCTCTTAGAATTTTTTTTTTTGTCCATACAGGGTTACAGTAACAACTGACTATACAAAGTATCCCCGTTCTTCCTGGTACTGGTGATTCCAAGCACAGTCTCTGTAAACTTCCTAGACTAAGTCTAGGAAACAAATTTCCTAATACTGCAGGAAAATAAGACATTGGTATTACTTCTTCCTCTAGTCTTTCCTTAGGTAATACATAGCTTTGGCTTTTGTTCATCAATATAGCATTTACATTTTTGTAAGGGCACTGGTCAATATTTTGTGGCTAGTGATGGAATCTTCTGAGATAAGCATCTATTGTCTGGTGGCCTAAGACTGCAGGGGAACTACATCTCGTGAGCCGCACGGTCCCTTCCAGTGTGTGTGTATGTATAAATGTATATGTATAAATATATGTATGTATAAAAAATTGTTCACTTGAAAGACCCACACTTAAAACCCCAACAAAATGAGAGAAGTATTTCATCAAATGATAACATAATTCAGAATACAATTCTACACGGCATATTAAATAAGTACAAGTGCGAATGGTTGCAAAAGCAACTTTTAACAGAGAAATTGTTTTAATACAGGAAGCCTTTCTGTTTTCCAGTATACTTAAAAAAAAAAGCTCAAAATGTTTAGTGAGGGTACTCAGACTCGTTCTAAAATACAAGTACATTGCAAAAAGCCTAGATAAATATACTACTTTTACTTGCCTGCTCCGTTGAACTCTGTACCTTTTAACAACATCTACGATATTGCTATTACCTGATAGTTAGGATTATCTATCATAGGTGCTTTCCACTTTCCTTTATACTTTGGGTTATTCTTCATGGGACGCACCCAGTGTCCACAACCAGGTGCAGTCTCACACTTTGGATTAGGGATCTGAGGGGCTTCCCACTCTCCATCCATTTCTTCATCCCTAGAGGGGAAAAAAAAAAAATAAAAAATTACAAACAACTGATTTGAGATTGGACTGGTCTGAACATTAGCAGTCAGTCTGAAGTTAAGGTCCACACACATTTTGCTATAACAACCTCAGAATTTTGACCTGCTCACAAAACTTTACCTAACAGTATAAACACTTTTTTTTTCTTAAAGGTCACATGTTCATAACAACCACAGCATGATTAAGTGCAATTATATTCCTGCACCTGCAGACAGCTTGAAACACTTCTCTGCAAGATGCTTAGAGACTATTATAGCCTTTGAGACTATTATATGACGATTTCAAGTTATCAGCTTAAACTGTTTCATGGTTTAACATTGTAGCAAGTTCTTTTAAAGGGGTCCTTTATGTTCTGGGTTTGATTTTTTGGGTTTGTTTTTTTTTTTTTTAGTATCTTCAGAAAACAAAAGGCAATTGACACATTCGTGCTTTTCTAAAAGCAATCCCCCATACCAACTAGTAGTTGGCCATGCCTTACACATTCTAACTTACTGCCTCGAAAGACAATGAGATTTGGATTGACTTCTGATCCACAACTCCTAATTTGCCACAGAGAACAGGCCAGCTTATCTACAAGATACGCTGACAACCTGCACTTATTGCTCAAGTTCTTACCAGTCCTTTGGTTTTTTTGCATTAGGGTCTGGAACATACTGTGGTTCATCATCAAGCCATCCCTCAGGCTTAACAGCATCAGGATCTTCTATTTTAGTAGGCTCATCTTCATCCCTTCAATTACAGAGTTATGTTAGAAAATACAGCAGCCTGACATTGAACCAATGTTTTGTTCAGAGGACTTTTACTGGCATGAAAGGGATGGTTTTCAAATGGTACAACACAATTAGACATGCTAATCATGAGAATTAGACATCAAATTATTTGTTTATAAATATCTGAATTATATTTACATTGTTTCAAAGTACTACTTAGCCCAGAAATTGCTGCCATCAACTGGCAAGTGTCAGTCAGGTCTTACCATAAGTTTTTCCCTCCTCTTCCTGAGTTGCCCTGTGAACAGTAGTTCACACAGAAGGAAGCAGAAATCATTGAATATAAATTAACACTATATGGTGGAAAAAACCCACCCTTCTTCCTAATCTTTCAGGTATAGTAATCTTAGTTATTAATTGCAACAACAGAGGGTATAAATCAGCAAAAAGCACAATTATTTCTTTCCTAGATGACCAGATCCTTGTACCCACCTCAATTACCTTTACAAACTTTCATGCTTTTAGTAGTGAAACATATCCCAATTTCATTAGCAAAAAACAAAATAAAACCAGACAAATCTTTCAAATTAATAACCTGCATGTAAAAGGTATTGTACAGATAAAAATGTTCTCCTCACCAGTCATCTGGTTTAACAGCATTTGGATCAGGTATTTTTGGTCTCTCATCCCAGTCATCAGGCTTCTTCTCACTAGGATCCTCTATTTCTTTGGGAGGGTTTACTGGAGGAATCATATCCTCAAGAAGACTTCCTTTACTGACAACCGACTGGTCAATTAACATTTCAAAGGTATCATCCGGTTTTAGCACTAAATTTAAGAAGTTTGCGTTAAAGAAATAAGGGAAACATTAATTTTACAGGTATCTTTAACCAAAATCTATGTAATAAGCACAGACTTAGACAAATAACAGCAACCAGGATCCTGACTAGCAGAGCAGGAGACAGACTCCCCACCCAGGTACTGGATCTGGACACATAACTTTGAAGTTGCTACTGTGGGCATGTATGACCCGTTATCAGGCCCCCAGAAATTAAACCTCTAGCAAATTCAATTACTGAAACATATCCAAGAACTTTCTAAGATTTTTTTTTCCCCCAAAAAACCCTTGCCACTTGGCCAAAATTCTCCTTTATTTAGTTAAAAACACAGATAATGAAAGACAAACCTCTGCCCCAAATGGCATCTCTGCTACCAAATTACAAATTTCACACCTGAAAGCACGGAAACACAAGAACTGTGTCAGTAACACAGCTGAAGGATCATCAAAGCAATATTTTCTCTGATTCAAATCCGACAGCCTTTTCCCTCAAATGCCAGACTGCGAATACAGAAAATTATCTTCAAATGTTTAAGTATTTTAGCAAGCGTGAGTAACTGAGAAGCCAGGGTCACAGAACAGAGCAGGGTCAGACTCAGTAACAGACATTGTATCCAGGTCCATTTCTAATAACCAGTCAGCACATTTGCAAGTGCTTAATGAGTATATCCAAAAGCCCATTCAACACAACAAAGATTATTAAATTCAAAGTAAATACTATTCTACTTTTATGAGTTTTATAAAAGTGGGTGAGAAAAAACAGAGTAAGTCTTACCCTGACAGTTTGATAATATCTAATGAAGCTCTTATAGCTAAGTTTTCAACAGTATTAAAATATTCATAAATGCAAAAATTAAACACCTGTATCACTCCAGATACAATACAAAGAATAGATTTCTAAACTTATCAGCCACATAATGCATTAGAATCACACAGCTCCATGGAGTCTATTTGAACAATTATAAATAGAATAAATGCAATCCAAGTTTAAGTATCTTTAATCATAATTTCTAACGAACAGCCCAAATACAGGAACACATGAATTCCTTTACCACAAGATCAGTGTTTTGTTTTACTTATTCCTATTACCCAAAAGTGAAAGTTTGCTATGGCACACTACTGTAAATTACTTTAAAGAACAGTAAGCTTGCCCATGGCACAGCACTCCAACGCGCCTTCTATTATTATTCAATGGAAGCTCAAAAGTGCAGTCAATTTTGCTGGATTTGCAATATGCTACAGATTAGACCATTCTTCTCTGAGTATTTATTCTTCCCCAGAAGTTAGAAAAAGGGGGGGAAAAGAACTAGGAAATTAAACTTTCATCTCTGCTACTGTTCACTGGTACAGAAAGAGATGTCACATGAATTAAAACCAGCCCACATTCATTCATCTTCAGAGAATGTGGTAACATATCTGTTCATGCACACTGCTGCAAACACAGGTGTTCGTGAGAACTCTTTAACACAAGGAGGAGAGTTGTGTGTGGCATGCTGTAGATTTAACTGAATTCCTGTGAACTCTGATGTCTTCCTAGAACACTGGACAATTGCGGGGTTTTTAACATCTTTCTTAACAAAAGTGTTTTTATCATAATAAGTACTGAAAGTATTAATCAATTCTCCATGCTAAAGGCTGACCAGGGCTGATACGTTTTCTCCTGTAACTGCATATTAAACAGCAGCATCTCAAAGCCACTTTTATGTCCTGCAATTAAGCTCAGTAATTAAATCATTTAAGCCCAAATCGTTAAGCAACCACCCCTGAGAACTAACAGACTATTACAAACAAAAAAAGCAGACTCAAATACAAAGCTTCAGTAGACAGAAACACATTTTTAATCTCTCCTTTCCAATTTAAACTTATAAGAATTAAACAATACCAAGAGTATATAGATGCGTCTTCTTGTCCAAGTAGAATTTTTTTAAGTCTACATCAGGACGTTTTGCGTGTTTTTCATCATATTCTCCAGTTTTAGGATTCTTATGTCTGAAGATGAAGTGTAGTTTGTAATCTTCTCCACATTTATCTGGTCCAAACATAATAGTATAAGGTGTTTTGTCAAAAAAGTATTCCTGTAGAAGCAAGAAAGCTGAGCATGTGTTATACTGTACATTTCATGAAGTCATTTCCAGTACTTCTTTTCCTTGATGCTGCGGCATACAGCACAGTTTCCTTTTTCTAAAAGGTAACTGAAAACTGGTTGGGTAAATCGTGAAAGGAATTGAACGGTTCTCTTGAGTCGCTGCGTGCTCTCTGTTCCCAGGGAACGGACTAACCGTAGAGATCACTTAACCCTCTTCAAGGGAAGAAGAATGTATTAGTTAGACCTTAAGCGGAAACGCCTTTCACAAATCAATACACCCAACTATCTATAACTTTCTACAAATATTACACTAAAAGATGGAACAGAAGGAGTTATTGTTCTTCCTATCAATTTTATTTTTCAATAAAGATAAAAATCAGGATATTGTTACCTAGTATTTTATCAGTCTTCTTGCTCCACATTAAATAACAACCAACCCTGGAAATATCAGATACAGTTATTCTCCCTCAAAGTATGTTGCAGTAAGCTGTTTAGATATGTCAATATTTTTCAACTATTTACATGATTTTTGTATTTGGAATAGGCAGTGACGTGCTGCCTTATATTCTTGAACAATTGCTTGAAGAAAGGAAGCTTGATTCCTGGAAGTTTTCTTCTTGAAAGATATATTCTGACATAAGTGGATTGTTTGAAATGAGTCTGTATTTTAAAATTTTTTGAATGCAAAGCAAAACATTCTCACTTTATGCACTACAGAAGCACACGTATTTTAAGTTTGGTCGCTTTTAAAATCTTAGGAAAATGTCTCTGCTAAGAATTAACAATAATTAACTGACTATTCTAATAGCAGTAAGCATATATACAGCACTGAGACATGTCCAATTATAAAGTTAAAAAAACAAGAAAGAGAGAACATTGACTGTTTTAAGTTACCTCATCAACAGTACAGGATGAATTTTGAGCCAGGCTATAAACAGGCAGACTTGGCATTTGCTCTCTTCTAGTTCACCTTCTAGTAGGATGACAGATACTGCAGAATTACAGTTTCATGTGTAATTGAGCTGAATATCTTGGTCTCACACCTTCCTTTAAAATGTAAACCTTTTCAGCTTTACTGTCATTTACACATCTTTCCGTTATGAAAGATGCCATGCCTCTACTTGCTTTCCTGCAGTCTGTATTTTTAATACTTACCTATTACTACTCAAGTTACTTGAGCATAAAACACATACGGGCATATAAACTTTAGGAAAAAAGCAGAGCATTAGGAAGTTGCACTAAAGCTTTTATTAACACATCTTATAAACACAAGCAACTTCTTACGCATGTCACCAACTCCTAGACTCTTTCAAAGGTACATATTATCCCTTATATCTCGTGAAGAGTCCCACTGTTAAGTGGCTCTTCCTGACTGCTGGTTTGCGGGTCAGGTCAAGCAATGTCTTGAGACTGTCCTGAGCAATTTCCTCTTCATTTTGCACATACACAGGGCACCACACTTCACTGCTGTTCTCCTCAGTACTTGAAAGTCAAGGTAGCAGCAGTAGGCACAGACATTTCAGGGACAAAAGCACAGATGAAAAAATCTTACCCAGAGAAGAAATGATGAATTCTGCCCACATTCCTGTTACAAGTTTTTTTCCAGACTGTTCCCTATTGTTTTCTCCATGAGCTTGCCTTTCTAGCTTACCAAATCTTGGTGAGCAAATGGTATAGCCTGATGCATCTCAAACCCAACTGCAATTGTTGTTGTAACTGCATTTTGTTCTAACTGCAATTGCCTTGCAAATGTCTGTCGCTATACTATTGAATGTGCTCTCAACACCACCAACGACCCACAAACCCGTAGCAGTTAGAGCAGCCAGCCTTTAAGTGGCCACAGCAACCTGCTTCAGGATTGAAAGTACCCTTATCACTTTGTGTTTGTACTGCTGAGTCCGCAGAAGTCCCTCCTAGCTCACGATGTAATATTTTTGAATCCACAATGGCCATTCTAAGTCTGTCCAAACGTGTAACCCTGTTCTGTAACGGCTGCAATGTGCCAAAAGCACCAGTTCCCATCAGAGCAGCTGCAGCAACTGTTGTATGTATGAGCCATCCCTACTCTATCAACACAACATTTGCATTGCACAAGCTCCTAGGCTGCAATTCGCTGTCAGTTCTGAATGTAAAAAGAAAAGTTACTAAAATATCTTCCATCACAGGCTAAACAGCTTATATCTACACACCAGTGCAGTGGCAGATATATTAAAAGCGTAAACAACCAGTTCATGTGCCAAAACTGAGACTTGGCTAGAACAGGCAGCATTTTAAGCGAGAAATACCTGATTGTGTTGCATAGTAATAAAGAGTTTTGCAGACAAGTTTGGAAAGGGCAAGCAAGTTCACATCAATATACTGAGAAACAATCTACAAAATGGTCCAACATACTAGGGCACTTATTAATTTTTTTTCACACCTAATCATTCTGACCTTTTCCTGGGAACAAATATTCTCTGCCACTTTCAGTTTCTAAATCCAAGTCATGGCCCTTTCTAAGATGCCATGTAGTAAAAAAAAAACATTCCATGACTTAGAAGCCATAAAATCTCAACTTGTATTATTGCAGAAAGTCAGACTAAACAGATACAGAAATCCTTTGTCCTGGATATAAGACATCACTCGTGCAGACTAAGAGGAGTGTGTTAATCACAGAAAACTAATCATTCTAACCTTCTGAAGTTCACATTTTGAGATTTCTTGTGTGAATACAGATCTTAATAGCTTACTTGAAGTTTTAGACTACCTACAAGTTTCATTAAAATAAATGGAAATTATAAGAAGAACAACATTATCAAATATTCCACCAGTACAAAATGCACAACTGCAAAGGTTTTGTGTCTATACAATCAATTATATTTATATTGTTATCTTGCCCAATCTTCTGCTTAAACATTTGGGAAGCTTTTAAGAATTCAGGATACATTAGGAATTAATTTCTTATTGACATTTCACAAGAACAACTATGCATTCCTCAAACAAACAACTGATAGCAATTGTCAAGCAAGAGGACATACCAGATTCAAGTTGTCACTACTGGAGAGAAGTTTAATATATGCACCACCACAGTCAATACCTTCTTGAAAATTCACTTCGTATCTGGACAAAGAGCAAGTTAAAAAAGACATTCCGAGTATCAGACAAATACAAATTAACTTCTGATCTGCAGTTCTAATTATGAATATGTTAAGGCTGTGTGTTAGTCACTACTGTCAAAACACTTCTACATGACCAAAAGGTTTTAATTTCCACACAAGCTAATACAGCAGCAATGTCAGACAAAAATGCCATGGTAGCAATTGCCACAGTTGGCATTGCCAGTAAGAAAAGTTTCAAGGTGGTATCAACTAACATACAAACATCAAACCGAAGTAGAAATGGGCAAGAGTTCTAGAAAGTTTGTGCCATCTCTGAAACTGTCCATAAGACAGACTGAATTTAACCAGAGGAGTTACGTGGATATGTCTGTAAATACAACAAAGCAAGTCTGATTATCAGAAAAAAGTAGTCATATTGCCATAGTGCACATCATCACTAATATTGCTATAATGCATTCAAGATTCAAGTTGCTTTTATGGAGCTACACAGAATTATTCTGGAAGTGGAAACACACCGTACTTAAACCACATATGATTTAGATCTTTTACAGTAAGACTGAAAATTAATTAGCTTTTTCAGCAATCTTGTAAAATACCAGATTTTTGTCCAAAAATATTTCAAAAGAGTTTAAATATCACTTCTTAACAGTTGCACTACAATCTTACTTGATTATTAAATCATTCATACTTATAGTGTTGATAGCTCTGGTCATACTTATAATGTTGATAGCTCTGGATATGATAAGTCAATGCTATATGGAAGTCAGTATTTTTCTACAGGGATTCACATTACTGTCCTGACTTAAATATTTGAATAATAATAAATATTCAATAAAAAAAATCTATGGGATTACTTACTGAACAATCAAAGGTTTATTATCGAAAATAAATGCCTTTGTTAGCATAGCTGATATTGCATGATGCTTTGCCACCGATTTTAACACTAATCCTCTGTCTCCAGGCACTGTGTTTTCTTTCAGCTCTTCTACTTCCCATCTTCCTAAAAGACACACACAGAGTCTTTGAAAAAGTGTATGCTGAAGAAAAGAAATCACAGCCTTGTTGAAAGCGAAGAGTTAACAGCAAATAAAGACTAATTTCCAAAGTAGGGAAGAAATCTTGACACCTGATGTCAGAGAAGTTAAACAATCATCCAATTCACTACTGCAGATGCAAAGCATTACTCAAGTCCAGCTTACACTTCCCCAAACTAACTGCTCTAACAGCACTCAATTACAATAAAAAATAACTCATGGTACACAAATTTGCTGCTCACATCTTTCTATCAAATCAGTGACAGAATGTTTTAACTAGCACTTTTCAAGAATTAGAAACCACTGGAATTCCAGCTCCACAGTTAGAACAACAAAATAATGCTCCATCTAACCCAGTGTTCTGGCTCAGTCAGCAAGGAGGAAAGAAACCTTAGGGAAAAAGAGTGCAAGTAGTTGTAACAGCAAGAAGTTCCAAGCTTTTTCTTTTTTCTTTCCCCAAGTAGCTGTTTCTACAGCAGTAAAAAAAAAATCCAGTTTCACAACTGTTACAGCTGAAAGAAAAAGTTATCAAAGGCTCAGTTTTAAGCGTAAAAGAGAATTTTCCAACTAAAAAAAAAAAAAAAAAGACAGCCACAGACTCTAAAGTGGGAGAGAACCCCATTGTTACCATAATCCACCCTAAACCAATGAAACTGAATAGGAAAACATACACATTTAACAAAAAATGTTTTTACATCACAAGATTTAATTAAGTTTAGTGCACAAACCTGTAGCATGTGTGACCATCCACTGGATTTCTGTTTTATTGCAATATTGTATGAAAGAATCAGTACATTTTAGCTATGTCATTTTATTCAAGCCCAATGCTTGCATTGCTAATATGGAGACTCTTTCAAAGCTCTGGTTCATTAGTTTTATTGTAAAAATCTAATTCAGCCTTAAGAAACTGGCAGATATTTAAAGAGATACCTGTGCTTTGGATATGCATAGCTCTACACAAACAAGACCACTCTTGCATTTCACCAAAAAGGTATTCATTCTAGCCAATTAAGATAATGCCAGCTTTCAATATTTGAAAGACAGCACACGGATAAAGCACACGTTATTCCTTGCTCTTCTCCAATTTACAAAGATCTACAAGAAAACTTTAATATTGTAGATCTGTATCTTTAGATTGCGGTATCCCACGGTGCCTAGAGGAACATAAAAAGTTCCTCCAGATTTTAGATTTGTTCCTACCATCATCACATAAAAAGCATTAGTCACAAGGCACTGTGTAAGCTGGACACCTGCATGGTTCTTTCTTCCCCTCCTGCTTATATAGAATGAGAATCTTTCAGGTCAGATCTAATCACGTGGGAGATGAAGCTTCCCCCCCACCCCTCCCAAAGTCTTTCCAAGAATTATCAGATTTGATCTTAAGACAAACAAACAAGCCTACAGCTTTTAAAGATTATATAATTATAAATTCTCCAAGTCTGGGAAAAATAGAGTTGATTACACACGCGGGCAATACCCAAAGAACAAGATTCCTAAAAAGGCAGTTATATTTTCTCAGAGATCAGCAGAACAAGACTCACTGATTTTTTTTTTCCCCCAGGAACAAACACAGCACAAATGAAAGACTACTTCTACAATTCACTGTAATCTTGAAAAAAGCCTCTGTCAACATGAACAAAAGGAAGAAAACGTAATGAGTTCTTCAGCATGTGTTTTAGAGAAGATTCATAATCATTCATGTGATTGTAATTCACATTTCATGTGAAATCCAAGCGAAAGAGCTATTTACTTTTATTCAACTGATGTGCGATTTGTGAAAGGTCATTAAGGAAGGGCAGATATGTATGTCAACAACAAATCCCTAGTTTCTTCTAGTCTGCCAAACAGGAGGGAGGAAAATTCCCTCCTCTTCAATAGTGTTCCTTTCTGGAAGCTACAAACAAGCAATAATGCCAGGGAAAACAAAAAGACAAAAAAAAATTAAATTGGCAAATAGTTCAAAAAGTCTTTTCACCACAGACTTTGTTAATGTTGAATTGTCTGGGTGACTTTAAGCAAATAGGACTGTTTTGACATTAGAGACAAATTCTACCTAATACGAGGCCGAGTAATCGGAGACGCATCAGTCCTTCTAAGCATCTCATCTGTATGCATATCTCCTCTGCAACTTCTTTATTTTTAACCGTTATTTCTGGTAACTGCTAAACCTAAAACTGTTTGTTCTGTACTGTTTTGGACACCAAAGTCCCACAAGTTACATTCACTTACAACTTTCTGTTAACATTAATTGATTTCATTTGACAGAAGATCAGTAGCAAATACTTTTCTTTTGCAGAATAAACATTTTCTGTTCTCCCTGCTTTCTCTTGAAAGAGATAAATTCAGGTTACAAAATTATTGCCCCAGGTCACACATCTGTCAATAATTTAAAATTGCAATTCTAGCCTAGGAATTTATAAGTCATGTACAAACCCCAATGACGAAAACCATCAAAATAACTTTTTCACTATTACTTTCACTATTACTATTAGACTACTGTAGAATAAACTGTACAAGAACCACTGGAGATCCCTACATTCGAGCACAATCTGAAAAACTATTTTAAAGAAAAACATCATTCAGTTTAACTTTTTTGTTTCAGAGGCTAGACTGGGAGATCAACCCATGAATCAGTAGGACAGGTGCAGCAACGTGGAACATGCTGCTTTAGAAACATGTTTAACAACTGAAATTGAAGTGGTAAATCTCTCTGATACGATTTCTGATAAGGTAGTTTTCAAGAAGCACTATTCATAAGCAATCAATACTGAATATCCAGATGCCAGAGGGTATTCTAGTATCATTCATTGCAGAAGATTATTGGGATGATAAAAAAAAAATATCTTCATGCTAAGTAACCCAGTGAGCAACACTTCACACCTTAGTTTTGGGTTAACACTCATTATACAAGCTACTATATTTCTGACATATGTCATCTAGGTTTTCAAAGTTCAGTTCAGTGTAAGGGGTAGTTATTTCTCAAAGAGCAACAGAACTTCAGAAACTATAGAGTGGAAGCAAACATTAAAACCGCTTACCATCATATTTAGCAATGTTATCATCCGTGTCTTCTTTCTTGGTTTTAGACAACACCCACCTAAAAATAAGAAGTGTACTAGTCATTTAACTATCTGTGCAAAGCTGTATTATTTAACAAGCAGAGGAAAAATAGCTTTTGCTTCGAGGCTGTGAACCTGTGATTATGATTTTGAGTCATGGAACTTAGTGTAGTTCAAAGAAGATGAAAAGAAAAATTAAAACAGGTTAGTCTGATGTAGCATTTCAAAATACTTCCTAAAGAATGCAAATGAAAATACAATTATAACTCTAAAGTAATGCAAATATTCTGAATAAACTTCAGTTTTATATACAACCTGAGTTTGACAGAATGTTAGAATATTACATAAACATATAATGTCAAAGATACATTGAAAACGGTAAGTTTCAAGCGTAAAACCTTCAATATGATAAAGAAAGGAAAAAATCACCCAAAGAAACCTTAACACTGTCTGACACCAATGGTACACATGGACAGCAGAGGACAAAGGAAGAGGTACAAGCGTACAAACGAAAAATGCAATCATGCACCAAACAGATTCCAAATGTATTGCATATAGGGGATCCCAACAGGGCAAACAAACTCCTGATGTCCTTGATACTATGAACAAGGCAAACTCAGCTTATCAAATTGAGGTTACCAAAAAGATATGCACATACCCTACGCACAAAGTGTTCATTTGAAGAAGGAAAAAAAAAAAAAAGGACAAAAAGGGCAGTCCACCCTCATCTGGTCATACAGTGGTTCTATCCTGAGCCATGCACAGGAATAACTTAGGCCAACAGTGTCACTGAACTCTTCATTGTATCAACTACAAAACGACATTCTTATGATTAATAATTCTGTAAAGAACTATTTTCTTTCATTCATTCTGAACTATCCTCTGCATGGAGTATTTCAGGGATGAATACCTTATCTTTTCTGCTTGAATTTCAGCCAGATTTGTTCACTGTTAACAGAGATGCAGAAAAAGCTTCACAGTACAAATGGCAAACTAGATCCTCCATTTACCAGGAGAAAGAGCAATGAGGAAATAACACATCTCTGCAAGTCATGCACAAGATTTTCAAGGTCCATTCTCAAAAAAAAAAAAAACAACTCTATTCTGGTGATTTACCTAGTCAATTTCAATTTTTCTAGTACTCTTCTCCAATTTTAGGGAAGAAAGGCAACATGCTGCTTACTTCCTCACACATCTTAGTTCCATACTTATTATCCATATGTAAATTACGTACAGCTAGATCAAAAAGATCCCAAACATTGTAGCTAAAACTTTGAATATTAGATTTAGTAGGAAGACAAACTAATCTTTGACCAGATCTCACGAAGCTAGAAATTGGGATGAATGATATCATTCAAGCATCCCAGTGAACTTTTTGCATTTGTTAGTCAAAGTTTTCAGTTGTTTGTGTTTCGCATGTTTTGCTTTTTAAACAACCATTATCACCTCTTCTATTTAATCATTTTTCCTGTCATCATTGGTACTGCTTTTGTATTGCACTTCTTAACATTTAGAAGTCACACATAATTAAGACAAGTGATACACTCAAGAGGGGAGCTTGTTAACTTATTTTCCTTCTACATTTGGTCTAAATACGTAACAAAAATATGAAAAAATGAAAAAACATAATGCAAGTAATGACAGACTAACGTTCAGTGGCCTGAAGTTCCCTGTAACTCTACAGAAGAGAACAGTTCAGAAACAGTTGGAAAAAGGGAATAAGATTCAATCTTACAAAAGTTACTGGTGCCTGCTACCATGTTACTTTGTTTACAGTTTAAATTGCACATCCTCAACAGACAACATGTCTTATGATGTTATAACCTCACTCCTACAGCAGTTGGATCTCAGTGCTCCCACAGGAAGTAAAAAAAAAAAAAAAAAAAAAAAAACCAACAGCTTGAAATCCTACCATAACGGAAGTATCATATTACATCTCCTTTCACCTCTGTCTGGCTTCTCACAGGAGAGTCAGGTTTTGTTCCATCAATTTTAGTAACATATGAAAACACCTTTTTTCATAATTCTTCACAAATCAAGAGATAGCTCTTTTGTTCAACAGCATCAAAGTGTGAAGGAAAAAATATACCAATAACAAGACCTGATTTGTCATTAAAAAAGAGACTTATCTTCACATTTCAAAAGCTTTTCTCATAGCAAGAAAGTATCCTAACAACTCATCACACCAGCTCTTAATAAAGAGATTTCTACTGCATTCACAGATTCTACCTGGATGCACGCTTACTTAACTTGAGCCAGTGACAGTATGCTAACCTGGCTTGATTCAAAAAAGAAAAGTCAGTGATCATAAAGACCACATTTACATGGTATTTATTTGTTTTCCTTGGTATTCTACATCTTCTATATCTGAGCTAGAAAGAAGAATGAAAGCCAAGTTGTTCTCCAACTAAAAGTAGTAAGTCTATTCCAGAAATAGAAAGTAATGTATTATATTCACTCTTATTGACAGTGCATTGATGGCAACTGACTATAGTTCACAATACACAGCTTTTCATTGAGCAACACAAGTCACCCAGTAGCAGTTAAGCCTTACATTGCCATACAGTTGCAAGAAAACTTACACGATACAGACGAGACAAAAATTTCTGGCTTAGGAATTACTGAGATAAACCTGAAGATTTTTCTAAAATTTCAATGCAGTAAGGTCAAACTACCTCGGAACACTCCAGCACTCTCATAAATATCTAATTCTTATTGAGTATGGGAAGCAATACAATAAATCAATAAAAAAAATCTGCTAAAAAAAAAGTCTCCAATAGAGGTTTTATCTATAATGTTGAAGGCACTGCCTTCTTACACATACCTATGTGCACGTGAAGAGGAAGAAAGAGTTTGCTACTGTAATGTAATGGTCATGCACTTCACCTTGCAGCTCGTTAAGTTTAACTGGCTAAATCTTTAAATTACATTATTTTTCTTCATGTCCATAAACCCAGAGTTTATTAAAAACTTCCTTAAAACACACGAAATAGTAACATACCTGAAATGTTAACTGTCCAGCTTAACATTATGATGTATTTGGAGCAAGCATTACCAGCCTTCCCAATTCTAACCCCTGTAAAAATTAATTTTTATAAAGATACTAGCAGAAAAAATGAATAGAGAATAAGTCCTGCCGTGACAAGTTAAACTGCTGAAAGTAAAAGTTTATAATTCTAAGGCGTAAGCTTACCCAGCCAATACTCCATCAAAGGTTTCTGTAAAATACACTTCCCCAGTTGGCTTTGGAGTCCGGTACACAACCTAGAAGACATGTACAGACGCACAATCTAACATAAATTACAATTTTTCATTTGAAATACACTTCATACCTCCAAAAAGTAGTCCATCCAGACAGACCACCAGATTTTGTTCATTAGAAACATCTAGCAGCATAAACCAGCTTTCCCCTGCTCCCGCACGCCCCTCATTTCTGCAGTTTGGGCGCACCCCTCTAAAAGCAAGCAATTTCACATCTGTGAATTTTAAAAACTGCTTCCTGTGTTCAAAGCTCATAACTAAAGTACTGTTACACTTGTGAAACAAAAACCCAGAAAGTTCACTGAACTTGCACCAATTCTCTGCTTCCTCCCTTCTTTCTATACCTGTTTTCCATTCTTCTGTGTTCCTGTCCACTTGGCGCATTACAGTTGGGCTACACGTTAAGAAGAAGCTGAAAAAACAATTTATGAATATTGCCCACATCTATTATGAAGTACAGCACAACAAATGCGCTGAGATTTTCTGGGAATAAAGACCGTGTCAAAAGGCAGCTGTGACTGATGAAATCAAGAAACTGCTCTAAAGTCAAAGCTCAGTAAAACCAAGATGTTTTCTGCTTTCTTCTCTAGAAATGGCATGTTAGGACTTACAACAAAAGGTTTCGTATCTAGATTGAAGCACAGACTAGAAAGACTTCCTTTATGACTATCCACTACAGGCAGGAGACCTGATTTTACACTTTGGCATAGCAGAACCATTCATTAAACTTATCCTACATGTCACAGAGCAACTGAAAAAACTCACTGGTGGGTTTGACACCCACCCAGCTGTCAGCTGAGCATTAACTTGGTCTTTTTAAATACATTTGTCCACCAATTTCTCTACTAGTTATAACTACTAGCTTTAACTAAGACTTCTGTAATCTTACCTCTAAGGAAGATTTATCTCTGTCAACATCAGCTTCTTGAGACTGCCTGTCAAAATCCTCCACGTCAACATCTGCACCCAGCGTTTCTCCACTTTCAATTTCTGCAGTCACTGAGTTAATTATCAGGACACCCAAGCACAGCCAGTCCCACTGGAAGTGCATCCTGGTTATCTGAAGAACTGAAAGTTTTAAATATTGTTGCAAGGACATTATCAATACTATTTCAATTTTACCCCACACTTTATACACAAGAGAAAAAGCACATAAAAACAATAAGAAATAAAGATCAAAAAGTATTGACACTACAGTATTTTAGTAAAGTGCTGTATCTTAATTTGAAAAAATTCTTACTACGTAGCCCTGACTCAGACTCTTTTTCCCTTCCTGTTGGCTCTATGGAAGTGCTTGCAGCCTGCTCCCTTATCTTGCCAGGCCACAAGTCTAGCAAGAAGTTGATTGCGGTATATATGCTTTAAGAACTAAGTAAGACTGCTTTTATTTTCCTCATTCCTTAACAATCTGAACAAGTAACCAAATGGAATCAGTCTCTACAGTGTAACAAAAAGTAACAGCCCTTTCATTAGGGAAAACAATACTGATGGATTTAGGCCATATTATTACCCACTGCCAGAATTACTCATTTGTATTCTGCTCTTCTTCCACTGCCTACGTTTAGATGAGCGCAGAGTTTATATCAACTCCAGCTGTAAGTGTCCAAAGAAAGTATAAGATTGTTTCAGAAAACCTTTTCTGTTTCAAAATTAACCAATAAGCACAAAAGTTTAAGCTTAAACGCAAATATCTTTCTAACTTCAGGGAAACTTGAAAAATCTTTAATCTGTCTAAGTATAAATATCAACAGCAGACAATTACCCCAGCCTCTCAATCTAATCTGCCGCAAAAAAGAAAAGATTGTTGCCCAGGACTTTTTGCTTCACACCTTAACACATACAAATCCAGTTTTATCTTATGAGTATCCAATGGTTTGGAGCAGTGTAATATCAAGCACACGCCTATGCCAGTTTCCTCAACTGTCTTGCCAAAAACGCTTCTTTCTGAATTTGTTTTTGTCTGAATTTGGAAATAGAAGGAAGACAGATTCTAGACACCACTGCACAGGTATTTATCCTTTGGTTTTCATTAATTTCTATCCACAATAAGTTGAAAAAGACAAATATTGATATTTAGATTCTTATTGTAAGATGTTTTCAAACCTGACATTACTTTTAGCCACTACTAGCATATTAAATATTCTGCTACTGATGTGCTTTCTATGCTGAGAAAGCAGTCACCCTCTTAGTTATATCATTGCTATTTAAATTGTTTACCACTACAACCCTAAATATACCAGCAATTCAAGATAACACCTTATACTGGAAGTGTAAGTCTCTTTCTCCCTTGCTTTATCAGATTTGCTAAGCAATTAAAACATTAGAATTGCACCAACAATTATTTATCATTGAATTTACGATACCTGCAAGTTCTATCAACCAACACATATAGAGATCAAACAGTATCAGGGTTAAAAAACCCCCACATCCCAGTATGACTACACTACAAATGTCCATAAAGAAAACTACTTATTTTTTCCTTTACTCCTTTTAAGATCTATTAATTTAATATTGACTGCACTGATTATATTTAGAGCCAAAACCCAGTAGTAATAAAGAAGGAAAGTTTCACACACTAGTACTATGTCAATATTAGGAAATCATCAAGAGCCTCCCTTCTTGGGACAAACACCTATTTTGCACAAAACTACGTCAATAACATTACCTTTTTTTTTTTCTCCCCCACGATCCATGCCATTCTTTGCAGGACTTTTCACCCTGCTGTGTATTTCGCATGAGGATGGCAAGTCTGCGGTTCCCTCTTTTCTCAGTTATTAACACAGTGATACATCTCAAAAATTACCTGCAAATTTTACTCAAATTTTTGTCTTTTTTTTAATTTTAGTTAAAAACTACAGACATTGTTAATTCATAGACCTCCTTGGCCAATTCTAGACCTTTAAATTTTCAGGGCAAGATTATTTTAAGTCATTCATTTATCATACTGTGGTGGTTTAGGCTGGGCTGGCCACTAAACGAGTGACAGATGTTTTCTATTAACCCTCTCCCTTCCAGAAAGGGAAGGGAGCAAGGATAAGGCTGAGATTTATGGGTTTAACAAAAAAGAACACCCTAAAAGAGCTTTAATGAAATATTAACAATAAAAAGAAAAGCATTAATAAGAAAAAAAATGAAAGGTATACAAATATATAAAAAAAACAACTTTGAACTCCCAGGATGACAATCACATCACCAGCCAGTACAGGGACTGGACTCAGCAGCAGACAGGAACTGGATTCAAGAACTGCATTCAGGAACAGAGGGGTCTGTATCAAAGGCAGACGAACAGACAGAGACCTCCTCAGACGCCAGCCATTGAAGAAAAAGGGCTGACCCCTTTGATCCCTCAGCTTTTACATGGAGCATGATGCAGATGGGATGGAATATCCTGTTGGTCAGTTTGGGGTCCTCCCCACAGTTGCAACCCCTTTACACTCTTCCACTTCTGACCCTCCAACCTGGCAAATAACAAAGTTAGCTGACCTTGGTTGTTACAGCAATAACTATAAGCAAGAGCCTCTCTGCATGCCATTCCTTAGTACTAACTATGAACATCAGACCTTATCACTGCCAGAAGCAGGCATTGTCTGAAAAACATACCACTAATTTCAGAGAGTACAGTCAGTTAGAAAAGACTTAACTGAAAAGTAAAATTACTGAGAAGAAAATTGGTTTTGTTATACCTCAAACCAGGACACATATGTGAACATTCAATCTTCTGATGTTTGAACATCTTTGTCTGGAGGCTACCACACTCAGTTTTACCACCCCCATCTTAATCATCCCATGTTCTTAATCAACGTATTAGCACAAACAGTTGAAGAACTTCATATCAATACCTTTCAGGACTCCTTAGTTCTCAGCTAAAGTGGCATATATTAATCAGGTATTAGACTTGCATTTTTTTAGCATAAAACTTGCCTACCTTACTTTAGCTAGTTTGTCATGCAGGTGGTCGTCTCCTCCTAAAGCAGATGAACAGGTACATCTTTCTTTGTCAACACATTTCAGGTATGTTTTGTGTACGATCCAAAAAGCCTTTCACTTACATAGCTGTAATTTTACTGTAATTAGCCCCAGCCACTTTTGTTCCATACACAGACTAGCAAGGGCATCCAAGAAATCAGACTTGTACTCACCTTTCCACACAGTTCCCTTCTAAAACTCCTCATGCTTTCAACATGTTAAGCTTTTCCCCTTCATTCATGCTGAGTCTTGTCAGTACTCCCTGATCCTAACCTAGGACATTCCTAATTTCATTCAGTCTTCAATTATATCTTACTTTTCCCTTCAAGAAGAGAAGACACGCTTTTCTGACCTTTTGACACACTTTTTAAATAATGCCAGAAACACTGAAATACGTTATCAAGAACAATTACAGTTATCGCTCAGTTGCCAGGCAAAGACGGTTCTACAAGACCATTACATCCTTTACTTTTGTGAACCTGCCAGCACTACAGTCTTAGAATGTAAAATAAATCTTTCAACTAAGTCAAAGAGTTGTTGGTCTCAAAATAAAACTGCACATTTAATTGTCTTTAAAACCTACTGAACTTTCCTAATTAACACATGAAGACCTATGAAAAACTTTTCACATTCTTTCCTCAAGGTGACCCGTAAAAACAGGCCAAAAGGATCCCCACTGTTAAGAGTTCCTCAGCAGAACAAAACAAGTTATCCCAGTCTACAGCACCCACACACGCATTGAACACATTTAGTAGCAGTCTTGGCCTAAACACGAAAGACCAGTGACTTCCAAAACATCTTTCAGAGACCTACAGCAAATAGGTAATTTCAAAACCATACACCTTGACAGCAGCTTCAATTAGGAACGAGATATAGCTATAGTATGACGCATGAGAGAACTGGAGAGGCATTCTTCAGTTTGAAAAGCTGTAATCGTATAATTTGAGTCACAGAAATTAATCCAATAATAATTACACCTCCAAAATGGGATTCCCAATCATTCCTTTTGGGTTGGGCAGCTTATATTCTGCTTTCTCTGGATAAACATATTAACAAACCTGTCAATATGTGTAACTTCAGACCTGTAATTTTAAACTGAATTTTTGCATAGTTTGGTCAATCTTTACCATGGGAACATGGGTAACTACAGCACATCTACACATCAGAAGTGACATCTAAGCCAGCAGTACTATTGTAAAGGATGCTCTTGGGACCAGCAACAGTGCTAACAGTATTACGCCAGTGCGTAATATTGCACCTAAAGTAACGAGCCACTGTTTCCAAGACACATATTAGCATTTAGGAAAGACAACAGGCATAAACTGAAAGAATATTCTGACTGGATATTAGAATTCCCCACCCCACACCCACCCCGGCAACGAGGGCAGGCAAGCCATGGTACAGGCTGCCTAGTCTCAGTCCTTGGGGTTTTCCAAGACCATACGGATAAAGCTCTGAGCAACCTGATCGGGCCTCAGAGCTGACCCCGGAGCAGCAGGTTGGAGTAAAAACCACCCGCGGTCCCTTCCCACCCGAATGATGCGAGTTCTACAGATGGTTGCACAGTGCAAGCACGTCAATCTTCAAACCACTGCACCATGGCCTTTTACATATTCTACACAAGCCATTAAATTAATGCCATTGTTATTCTGTTTGATGCAGAGCTAAGCAGAGGTCAGGATCTTTTAGATTATTACTAACTTTTCCTTAGACTTTAAAGGGGGTCATGTCTTCTTCATGAAACTCTCAAGAGTTCTGCGTTCTCAAGCAGAAAGGGGAGCAAGACTGCCATCGACAGCCTTTCTCACTCACAGGTCTAGAGGCTCCTGTATCCAGTGCCAACATCATGGGCTTTCCCTAGGGACAAATACGACCGCCGCAGGACCAAGATC
>VZSZ01005023.1:807322-850489 GCA_013398815.1 Ibidorhyncha struthersii | reverse complement strand
GCAGCGCGATCCCCGCCGCGCCCCGCTGGCCGAACCCCGCCGCCGTTCCCAGAGCATCACCGGCTGCGCATGCGCACCGGCGCTCACCAGGGATGCGGCCGCCGAGGAGCAGGTGCCGCCGCCCCGCCCCCGCCAATCCAGGCGCAGCAGGCGCGGCTCTGCCCAATCCGCGCCCGAACCACCACCTCAACGAGCCGCAGCCGGCGGGGAGCCCCGCCAATCGAGGGCGCCCTNNNCGGCTCGGCCGGCGGGTGCCAGCCTCCCCGCACGTGGTGCCCGAGCCAATCGCGCGGCAGCACCTTCCCAGGCTGCCCCTCGGCTTCGCCGCCGCGACGCCATTCGGCGCCCGGGCCCAGCCCGGGTTTGGGGGGGCCGGGGGGGAGCACCGGAGTCTGCCCCTGCCTTGAGGAAAAGTTGCCAGGAGGGACAGCAAAACCAATGGCATTGGGTTTGATGGGCATTAGTGTGTGCTCGAGCAGTTTTTGAGATAGTCTTTGCCATCGTGGCCACGGCCAGTGGGGCCTTGTTTATACGTGGTGGTACCATCGTGCTCCACACACCTGTTGCCAGTGATCAGGACGGGTAAAGACGTGGCAGCTTCTCCATTGCTAATCGGAGCAATTTAGCTCAAATTAGCGAGCCCTTTGTTGCAATTGGAGACTCGGTCTAGCGATCCAATGCGATTGCATTAATTCCTGAGTGATTTTTTGACAGCCTCACCCAGGCCTGCTGAATGCAGCAGGTTACTGAGGAGCTTCCTGGCCCCGCTCAACTTGTAGCTTTCCACTCTGGGCAGCGTACAATTTATGAGCGTTTAAAAATGTTAGCCACAGTGCTGATATTTGGAACAGGAGAGGGCTGAGACAAAAGCGTTTCCTTGAGGGGTCACGAGGAGCGTAGAGGTTGTTCCAGCTGCCCAGCTGCTGACAAACTGGGTCAGGGTTGGTATGTTTGCCTGTTACACTGCATCGCTTGATGACTCACATCACCAAAGAGTTCCTCCTAGCCAAAGGCTCTTGGGGTTGCCATCCACGTTTCAAGCTCAGCGTTTGTTCTGGACACCAACCATCGCACCAGTATTTGTGAGATGAACCATATAACTACAGCCACTGCCTTTTGTTCTTACTGTTGAATCTCTGAAGGGTGCATCTGCAACTCTTCAGTGAAAACTGCTTTTGGAAAAAGGACACTCCAATGCAGCCAAGGGCATGCATCATTGCAGCGTCCCTCAAATGCAGGTGGATTTCATTGCCCAAGAAATTCTTACTAAGGCACATATGCAGAGCTTTTCTTTCTATTGCCTATGAAACTGTGAGTCTGTGAAAGAAAAGAAGGAAGGAAATACCAGAAATGTTGATAGCCATAAGAAAAAGCAGTGCTTTTTTCTCATCACTCTAAACCTCTTTCAGCCGCAGGACGCAGTTATGTTATTTGATTCTTACTATGTTGAGGAAACTGTTGTTTGGATGTAACAATTATGGCCTACACACCATTAAGCTAAGGTTCCCCCCTCCTAGAATAATTTATAACTTCAGATAATTTCTATAGATTTCCCCATTTGGTTTACATCTACCACACATTAGTTTGTTGACTCAGAACTGTTTGGAGTTACCATTTGAATGTGTAATATGAATTCTAAATCCAAATGCTTATATTTATTTTTGTGGTATTCTGCCTTTCAAGTATTAGAAGGTCATTGTAAACTAATGCACAAGCTTAAAACTTTTATATTTCTGATTATATTTATAAAACTGATTATATTTCTCTTTTGATAGTGTCACCAAAATTTAAGATTGCCGTAGATTATTACAATTACAAGCTCCAAAGAGCAATGCAAACTTCACAACTTAAACGCAGCGCATATTTATGTCCTAGAAAAGCAGCACAATTTCTTCTCTTGTGAAGGCTTAGCGAGAGATGTCTAAAGATTGAAGTTTCTGTAGGACTATGGCACTATTTCTCAATCATGTGATTCTGTGATTCTAATGCTGATCAGAAAGATCTGTTATGCCTTAATTCAAGTCCTTATTTAATGTACTTTGGAGAAATGGTACCATAGTCCTACAGAAACGTCCATGTTTAGACAGCTCTCGCTAAAAAAAAAATTAAGGAATGTTCTTGAGCAATCCATTATGAAACAAAGACATATGAAAACTATCCTCACAGCTTGGAATACACATACATCATTTTAGAAGCAATTGCAGAATTAAAGATTTCTGCTTACTGCAGAATATTCTGTTAATATTCCTACCGTTCATCGTAGGGCATCTATGAAAGATTCATCTGGAATCTTACATCTATGCAAATAATAATTAAAAAAAAAAAACCACAACCCAAAACACACTTACACAAGACAGTTTGTGCAACCAGTAATACAGCTAACAAATGTGTGACTTATGAGTAATAAAAAAGTAAATGTTAGGGAAAATTGGGATCCTTGTGTATGGGACATTATCCACTTACTTCCTCAAACGTGAGAGAGATTTTCCAATTCAATAAGCAAATCTTCAACTTTGGATTAAATACCTCCTAATTAATTTTAATAGATACTGCTGTTCAGTGTCTTTTTAATGTGCCTTTAGCATCCATTAGCATTTAGAGTAGATGTGTGCTTGTATTAAGCTGTGAAAAAAGTCATAGTGACATTGATGAGATTAGAGGCCCACGTAATTAATGGAAATAAAAACATTTTAAAAAAATCGGCAAAGCCAGGTTCATAACTGCCTTTTGTCTTGAAGACAAATGTTAGCATTCCCCTTTCAAAAGTCACTCAAAGGATTTAAGACAAGAAATGAATAACTGCACTCCAGTGAAAATCAAAATGGGTTGAATAAATTGTCGTTAATATTGAATTAGCTTGAAAAACGGGCTTTCTTCCCACACAGGCATTTAACCTGATTAGGTACATGTACAATATGAGCCTGAAGTGGTCGATATTTTTGAGACTATGGTTTAAACCACATGAAAGTACTGAAGTAAACTTTCCTACTGAAGGAGCTTGGTGATCTGGTATGGAATCTGAAACTCCTTTCGTAGTTGTTTTTTGACTTAAGCTTACTGCTTTTCTTTTTGTAAGTTACAATCGCAACATCTACACTGCAAAAACCTGTCACCCGTAAAGTTAAAGGATATTCCTTATCCCCTGGATCCGTTACCTGAACTGAAGCGTCCCACGAGGAGGACTCTTTGCAGCCTTTAAACTGGCCTCAGAGCTGTGGTGTGTGAGAGCACGTGCGGGTTCAGTGCATAGGATTATTAAATGGAAACCCACAGGTAGGAACTTGCTTGCAGGGTGGATAGGAAGCTGTACGTGTTCTGTAACCGCTCCTTGCCTGACAGAGACTGTTATGAACAAACCCAGCTAATTCACTCGCCAGCGGGGGTTGTTGCTATTACCATGTAAAGGTACATAAGTGTACTTCCATGACACTCCATTGTCTTAAATGTCGTGGGCTGTAACGCTCACTATTTGGCTATGACTTCTTCAGTGAAAATCCTGAGTTCCTCTCATGAGGTTCCTTCGGTTTTATAGTGGAGCCGTGGTTCTGCTGGCTGGGCAAGAAACCTCTGCACTCCACAAAGCACAGGGAAGAATCAGGAGTAAGCAAAATTTTACTTTAACAGTACCTATGCAAGCAGCCGTTACTTACTGTGTCAACATTTAAAACCTCGTTTACATCAAAGTGATGGGAAGTTTATTCTGTGACCGCAATGGTTATGTTAAATACGTAAAAATAGGAACAGAATGAATGAAGCATAAAGCTGGCAGTGCGGAATGAAAAAAAAAATATTTACAAAAGGTCCAGTCACTTCCTAATACAATTTCAGGTATTCCGATGAGCTTCAACAGTTAGAGTGAAATCTAATTTCACTGTGAAAATCAGAGGTTTTGGTAACAAAATCTACTATCTTAGTATTTTCCATGTTGTCACTGATTCATAATTGCTCTGAAATTTCCTCCTTCCAGTGACACTTCCCTGTAACAAGTGAGTATAAGGCAGCCGGAATGCAGACTTGTAACTCTGCTGCAGTGAAAGCAATGGCAAAAGATTTTAAGTTTTTACTACATCATGCACTTGATTACTAAACTGTTCTCCAAGAAACGCTCTTTCTACTTTGATTTCTACTGCTTTCATCTTTTGATGGCAGGTGAAACAGGCCTTATAAGAGGGCAATTCAGATGACAGAGTTACAGGACATTTACAAGAACTTGCCATTCTGAGGCGTTTGACAAGATCCTGACGATAATCCCCACGACACGATGTGATTTCAATGATGGTACTAAAAGCTATGATATGCTAAGAACTGAACTAAGGTGTCAGGAGAAGACCCACACTTTAATAATTTTCATACCCGTACAAGTTCCTAAAGCGCTGCAGGAAAATCCCCCATGTTCTGTAGGTTATATGTTGCTTTGCTTTTTTGGGTAAAGGGTCCTATTTACTTTGATTTGTTTTTCCCCAAAGATGCTAAAGCACTTCAGGTTAAGAGAGAGAATGACTTCAGAGAACTCAGTTTTGTCTTCCCTTAATGTAATCTAAGTTGTGTTTTACTCCCTAGTACAAATTCTCGTGACACAATGTCTCAGACTTCTTTATCAGCACAGAAAAAGATGATCTTGGAAGGCGATTCTGAGCAGGGTCAGAGGGAGGTGGCTCTGCCCATCTCACGCCAGGTAGTTGGATGCAGAGCCAGTTTATTTCCTTTCTTTCCCTTGTTGCAGTTATAGCCACTGCTTTTTAACGATCCACTGGTCTCAGTTTCACTCAACCCTTCTTTTTACTGTAAATGCTGATGGATAAAGATGTCCCTCTGTGTATCTCTAAGCACTCTGGATTACTGCATTCATTCTTAACCTGCATTAAACTCTTAACCTAATGAAGACTGCAATATTTCATCCAAGAAATACATGCATACGTACAAATGTATATATATCTACCTGCACATATATATAATGTATATATACACACCACAGTATATAAACAATACTGTAAATTATCAAAATATTATTAGAGGTGGTCTTTAAAAAAAACCCTTCTGAACTGTTTTAATGTAAGAAAATTAATTTCATCTCATTCTAAATAAAAATACTCTTGCATTAAGAATACAATTATACATTAATTTAACCCATTTAGTACAAATCTGTGCAAAAGTGTACAGTGCAACTTATTTCTGGCTGTCTGCTGTTGGGATGTAATGCACGCGCAGGAGAATGAGGGCGCAGTCGTGCTTCAAGTGCTAAGGAAGTGATACAAGAATTCTGGACCTTAACAGGTAGATATCCAAGGTGGACTGTCATTTCCCAAAAGCATTTCAAATCAGACTACCGTGGTTTACCTTTTGTTTTCAAATTTTTATTGAGTCTTGCCTTGTGACCAGGATTTAACTGTCAGTACATACTGATTATCAAATTATGGGATCCAAAATTGTATTTAAATGTATTTTCTTTCTACAAAAATATAGTTACACATAATACCCTTATTATTCTGTATAGTTAATTCAATGCAAAATTCACTGAAAAGTTTTGCAATCCTCAGAACAGTATCTGTTTAAGTTCCAAGTTATTCAAATGGTAACTTGTAGGCACTTCCCATTAAAAAAATATTAAACGTAACTTACGCTACATTAAGGCTGAAATACACTTTTGTAAATTTTGAGATCCATTTTCATACTGTTAAGTTGTTCCTATCTCTGTGGACTGCTCTAAAGACTTGCAATGAATATTGTCAAGTTTTCATTCAGTTCTACTTTCCCTCCGAGATTGACCAATGTTCTTACTGGAGTTGAAAACTGTGTCCATAATATTTTTCAAAAACGTCCGTATTTTTTGCTCTGGTGAAAATTACCATACTTTTATGCTTTAGTCCCTGAGACAGCCTGTAGCGCTTTATCAGTTGTTTATAATTATATATATTGAATATTGCCAAGCTAAGGTGAGATTTTTATATATGACACCTTACTCAAGAACATTTTATAGAAATAACTAACATAATTGGGTTCTTTATAACTTTTAATATTCTTTATATAAAGATTTAATAGTTATCTCAACTCTTTCCTAATACACAGTATTAAGAATTAAATGGGATTGGATTTGTTCTTTTTACCCAGACAGTTTTTTGTTGCTGTTAGCCTCGTTTTCAAACAATCTGTAACAAGCGACATGTCAAAAATGTATTTGTTTTCAGTTTTCAGATGTCTCGATAAGTACCTGAAAAAAAAATAATATTATTTTCTAAACTCTGTAGAAGCATCGCCTAAGACATTAGCTTTTCCATCCTTCCAACTACAGCTATAGTTTAACACTGTATGAATTCTCTTCAGTAACTTTCTACTTATGTGCTCACATGTGTTCAGACATTGGGGAGAAACTTGAAGCATAAAAAAATCACATGTTAATATAATTCTCCACTTGAGTTTTTCCACACAAAATTAAATTCAAAATTAAATCAAAATTAATGAGTATCAATACTATCTGGTAAGAAGAACTGAAATTCATTTGATAAAGCTTTAATTAAAATGCTTTATTAACATGCTTACCTCACTAAGTATTGCCCATACAGGAGAATCCGAATTGATTGATAAACGAATAGCCTGTATTTTTCCTATTGACTGATTGATACTGCCTTCTGCAATTCCATTTTCAAAAGCCCCTAAATAAAAAATAAAACAAGGCCATACGAATGTATAGTAGAATGAAATACACTTCCAAGTGAACTTATGCAAAAGCTCTAAATCACAAACTATAAATTAACTCCAGAGATACAACATTAGGGGAAAAAAAAAATCTTTTGAAAAAAGCCAAATAATAACAACTGAAAGATAAAGTTGTAAACAAGAAGAAGGATTCCTTCCTTCAGTTACATCAACTAGGAGCTGGACAGGAATACAAGAAAATAAAGAATCTATAGCTAAAAAATAAATTTAAATATGCTAGTAGTGACCATATACATACGGCACGCATGGTCATGCTAAATAATCTAAAAGAGCTTTTCTGAGAAGTATGATTATTTTTGAAAAGATATATTAGGAATCATGAACCAATTCTGATACATTTCTTCGCTAGTTCAGTGACCTTGTTAAACTGGCATAAAATCACTGCAGTCAAGTGAAAAACGCTCATCCCATGTATGATACTAATTTCCTGTCAACTTGCACTGCAGCTGTGAGTTGACAGCATTTCAGTTCGGCTCTCTAATTAGAGCGAAACCGCCACGAGGAGGTGGGAGAGAGGTGCAAACCACAGCAAACGAGAAGCGTTGGTGAGGTGAAAGCGGTTCATTGGGAGAAAAGAGCGATTCTGGGGCAGAAGAGACAGCAGTAAGTGGCAAGCAAAGCAGATGTCCCAATAACCCATTTTTGTTCACGTAGTGGCATTTTAGTTTAGGTAATAGTAGGAAGCAGGCCTTGGCGAGCGTGTGGAGGACCTGCAGTCCGTCGAAGAGAAGTCATGCACCAGCCTGAGGAAGGCAGAAGGGGGAGCAGGGCTGGGGACAAAAAGGGGGAACGGTGCACTGCGTGACGCTTCGTTTCAGGTTGGGGCACACGTTATTGCTGTCACAGTCGTAAGAAATCCTTGTCTTCAGCTAAGGCCGCAAAATCCAAACCGAATCCTATTAAGACCTCGCAGAGCCTGCAATTAGTTTGTCTTCTAATTAGATGCCGTGGCTTTTGCCACTGCTGGTAGGGTTCTTCATTATTTAAAACAAAACAGGATAGTCATTGGGCAAACATCATCTACTGTAATATCATATACTATAATATGCAGTAGCGCAAAGGGTTTCTTTTCCTTACTAGTTCACCTTGGAATGTTGTATTTGTTACGGAGTCAATGAAATTCTCAAATGCAGAAACGTTTTGTACATAACAACAAAATTTCTGGTTCTGAAGTGACAATAAACAATTTACCTATTTTTAAATATCCATCTTTGGTTGCTGGGTAGTTAAATTTACTTCCACTGTCAACCAGTTCTTTTCTTAGCATTTCCTGTAAAAAAATAAAACAGTAAAATCTCCAGAAATATTTTTTAGGGCATGACATTTAATGCTGAACGTCATTCTCAAAATGAAAGAGCACTGGGTATTACAGTTGGAAATGAGAGACTTACATCAGCTGGCAACGCTTCCACGGTAGTGTTAAAGAGTTTATCACTGGGGTGCTCCATGTTTCCACTTCTGAAGAAGTACCTGATGAAAAACTTATATTATTTCCAGGTATTTTATACTTTAGAAATGTTCTAGGGTAATAATTCTTTTCAGTTTTGAAAGAAAGTTTCAAATACCTTTTCTTTAATTAGTCGTGGGCTATAGAGAACAGAAATAGGCATTGAAACTTTCCAATGTGTCACAAACCATACTAGAGGCTTTTTATTTTAAACAGGAGAAACATTAAACCCATCTTTCTCTGGAACCACAAATGCAAGTGTTCCCCCTTTTCAGCACTCAAGTTCCAAATAAATTAACTTTCCAGGTTTGAATGGCTAAGGAAGAGCTGCCCCCAATCTGTTCCTGTCATCCTAAGACCGAGGTGAGATGGGCTTCTGCAGTGCAATGGCAGAAAAAATACCCGTTTCTACCAGACCATATGTTACATGCCAAGAGTCCCCCTTTTTATCAATACTGATCAATTCAGGTGCTTCTAAATAATTTCCTTTACAGCCAATGAGCAACAACACTGTCAAAGCAAGAATCCAAGCAAAAACACCTATGAGTTTTTTTTTTTTTAAAAAAAAGAATAAAAGAATCTCTGTTTGGTTTTAAATTTCTGGCATTAGAGTTCTTAGGTTTTTAGATCCCAAAAGAGCTAAGGAAATTTAAAGCGTCAACCCCCTTCCTCTGGTATCAAGCAATCAAGACCTAAGAAGACCATCAAATATAGGATTAACTATATATTTTCAGAGGTTAGCAATGGGCTGGGGCTGGCACCAGCCATTAGGCAAAATCATATGTAAGTTAGCTTCATCCAGTACAGCTTCCCAGTAACAGGAACATGCAAAAATAGAGGCTACCCAAGTTTCCCAAAGCATAAACCAGTTAATTAACAGTGTTAATCACAGAACACCGGTATTTATTATAAGAACTCTCATTTAGCGCAGCTCACTTAGGTGGAGATATAGACTCGCTCTCTTAGATTTTATTTCTTAAATAAATGAGAAACACAATATTTGCAGAAATGGAATTCTCTTAGTTTTGTCACCAGTTTTGGGAGGAGGTGTAATAACAGTGAAGGAGTTTTCTCTCTGAATATCATTACAGAGATATGGTAATTGGTGTCGGAGACTCTCCTGGAACCATATTTCTTGCTAGGTTACTTTTAACTCAGATCTATTCTCTAGTCAGACACAGAGAGAAGAAGAAACTTTGCTCAGCCAGGCAGGACTGCTTCTTTTGGTGCCGACCTCAATTTGTATTGTTCATAGAGTGAGTCCTTCCGAAAAACACTTCTCTATCTTAAGCTACAGGTGTCTCTTCCTTTCAAAGAATCCCAGGTTGAATGATGCAAGAACAGAGAAGATGACAGTTTCATCTTTTAGAATCAGAAAAACATTCAAGGTGGGACTTGGCTGTAGATCCAAACACGTGAAGTCAGAAGTCTGGCTGTGACCCAAATGTTCAATCTCTCATTACAGGCAATGGAGATATACTCAGTGCAGTCCGTGAAACAGCAACTGACTCCGGTGACTCAACCGAGAATGAGATAAATAGCTCTTATGCTTCCAGTGACTGTATCAAGTAGATCTCCATCTGTCATGTATAGAAGGAGCTTACACACTGACCTTACGTATATATCTCTACTGTAAATACCTACATTCAAGACTGAATCTTCAACTGAATCCCACCTTTATTAATTCATTTTTCATTATTTCCCCACAATAGTGATATTTTCTCTTCTCTTGCACCTACACTGATAAGTGTCTCGTCTGGGACATGGCCTTTGACTTGACATCATGCAAACAGCCTTTCCGTTGACAACTACAGAAATACAACTTTCAGCAACTCCATTGATGAAATTCATTAGTTAAAAACAAAATCCTTTGAGAATTGCCATAAGAGAATATAAAATACTTAACCAAAGAAATCAAAGGAAAAAAATCTAAGCAGCCCTCTAATTACCATGGAAGAAATGTATTTCGGGGGGGAATTCAAGAAGGGGAGCAGATAAATAGCAAATCGTGGACTTTTTGTCAGTAACAAGGCTATGGTTTACGCAAACAGTTGAGCACTGGTGATTTTGAACACGCTCAATCATTTCCAAACTGGATGTACGTAGGCTACCGTATTCCATACGTTGTAATACTTACTTTTCAATTTTTAGTGGATTTAAAAAGGTGAAGCGGATGTAGTCCCCTGCCACTGGAGCTGAAGCCCAAAAACAGTCTTCTCCTTTATAAATTTTTTCCAAGGTATATTGCTGGTATATTCTTAGGCTTGTATCCACTTTTGCAGGTGGATTATGATGTGCTTTATGTAGCACATTTTTGCCAAAATCTTTATCCTGTTGGATATAAAGAAATGTAATTTCACTCATTCAATGAAAAAAAAAGTGCTCCAGTATCTTGAATTACTACAAGAAGCTATTCCAGAAGATAACTACCTCAGTGTCAGAAAATATTTTTAATGGAAATAGAATATTCACTTCAGTGTAATCGATGTTACGGTTTGTAGACAGAGCTGTGCTGTTGCCTAGATTTAAAAATAAACTTCTCCGCAGTAGGCTATGTCATAGTTGTCTACTATGCCTTCTGCCAGGACATCTGATACTGGTCTCTGCTAAAGGCTACACGAACCTCCAGTCTGATCCAACACAGCAATTCGAACAATCATCTCATGACTAGTTTAAATGGCGCCATCAGGACATCCCTGAAGTCTGGTGCTTCATTGCTCTTGTCCTTACCAGATACACAGTAGATCCACTGTTTGCCCTCCAAACTCCTATGGCTGTCATGATAGCCACACCCTTGTCCTACCAGTATACCTTCTTCTTAGTAGTCCCTCATATTGGGATTGTGGACTATTAAAGAATCATATAATCGTAGAATCATTTTGGTTGGAAGAGACCTTTAAGATTGTCAAGTCCAACCGTTAACCTAGCGCTGCCAAGTCCACCACTAAACCGTGTCCCTATTTGGCCAAAACAAACCGTCGTAGCTGTTTGTGTTTGTACAGTGCAGAGCACATGAAAGCTTGTGCTGTGAAGGGGGATCCTACATCCCATGAAATGCTGCTACGATTGGTACGAGCGTTCAGTTTAGAGATTCAAAGATGTTTGCGCAGAAGCAGTGTGCCCCACCTGCAGTTTAGATGCCAGATCAATACTCTCCCCCAGATCTGTAAACCAACATTCTTGGATAGGGAAATGCCGTCTAATGCCAAAGATGCAATGCTTGAAACTGATTTGAGAAACAAGTCGGAACACAAGCACATAATTTAGAAATATGGCATTAATTTCTTATCCTTACTTTCAAATTCTGTATCTTCCCAGCCAATGATGAATAAATTCCCACATGCTGAAAGAGAGATGGTTTAGCACGGATACGTAACTTTTCCTTTTCCTTTTCACAGTGTATCTGGAAAGAAAGTAAAAGGGAGTGAAGTTTTACTTAAATACAGAAGAGACGAACTAAGTTCCATAAGGCAATTTCATTACGTAGTTGAGGGTATCAGTCCAGGTTTTTTATCCATATTTAAATGAGTAATCCTTAGATTAACAGTAAATTTATTTCAAATACATTGTTTCTAGACCTAAACTCGTAATTCCACTTGTGGTGCTATGTAGATTTGAAGGCTCAACCACCACTAATTCAGGGATTTCTGCCCTGTATACCATCAATCACGCCTTAGAGTGACAAAAATGGACCTCAAATCTGAAACCGGTTGATTTTTTTAACTATTTCTGGCACTTGGTCTTGCCATATCATTCTAATAAAAGTGTTTTGACCAAAACCGACCTTCTTGAGATAGATTCTGCTTACATTTCAATCTTTATTATTTTAGCTCTTTCTGCTATGTTTGAGAGGCTTATAATGTACTGTACTATTTTATGTATCTTTTATCTTATAATTACATAAAGCCCTTAGATACTGTATTTCAGTTGTGATTTTCCAGTTTAGTCCACTTCGTGACATGACATATACCAGTGAATTAAATAACTGTAATTGGCACTGATTTCTGAGTCTCTTGATTTTTGAATGATGTCAAATTACTTCTTTAAATGTAATTTTTGCTCTATATCCTTAGAGAATAATAGTTTGATACAATGAAGCAAACATGCTACAATAATTAATGAATGAGACATAATGAAGCATAATATCATAGAACAGAGCAAAGAGCTAAAATGAGGCTCCCTGAGTTCTACTCGCGGTTTTGCCACCGAATATTGTATGAGTTTGGAAGATCATTTAACTTCTCTGTATCCCAGGTCTCACGTCTTTAGATTTGAGAGGATAACGTGTTTACCTCTTCAACCAAGTTCTTTCAGTTCTATAAAAGAAAAACATTACATAAACTGTAGCAATGCCTTCTAAAGCTAGAATTGATTAAATCTTCACTCAACTGGCTTAAACACCAAAACTCATGGGGGATTTATGGTTTCCGCAGAAGTACTAACTAAAAGTTCAAAACCACCTGGAAGGCTATAAAAAGAGCTAAGTATTTTTATGTTTCTCCACAGCAGATGTTCAGCAAAACAATGTAAAAACACAGAACATGCAAATTGATCTACTGGCAGCTGTTTCTTTGAAAAGCACGCTATATTTTTGCTAGGAAAAAAAAAATTATTAAAAAAAATAGATTTGTGGTCTTTCTAGTGACAAGGTTTGCAGTTCATCCCCTATAATAATGTAGTCTCGAGCAGGTCTCCTTTCATGCTATAGCAGCACTACCAAAAGAGTGGCAGCGGCTGAGAATAATCAGTAGCATGGGACTGGTGTGGTCGTTTGTGCAGAAATTGAGATAAGGCCCCTCGGTGAGTCAGGGCTCCCATCTTTGCAGCCTGCTAGTCCCCACTGCGCTTGATAGATACGTACCACTGCATATGATCACAGAACCATACAATGTTTTGGGTTTGAAGGGACCTTAAAGATCGTCGAGTTTCAACCCCCCTGCCATGGGCAAGGACGCCTCCCACCAGCCCAGGTTGCTCCAAGCCCCATCCAGCCTGGCCTTCAACACCTCCAGGGATAGGGCAGCCACAGCTTCTCCGGGCAACCTGTTCAGTGTCTCACCACTCTCTCTCACAGTAAAAAAATGTCTTCCTTAAGTCCAATTTAAATCTACCCTCTTTCAGTTTAAGACTGTTGCCCCTTGTCCTGTCACGACAGGCCCTGGTAAAAAGTCTTTCTCCATCTTTCTTATAAGCCTTTAAATACTGAAAGGCTACAATACGGTCTCCCTGGAGCCTTCTCTTCTCCAGGCTGAACAGCCCCAGCTCTCTCAGCCTGTCCTCATAGGAGAGGTGTTCCAGCCCTCTGGTCATTTTTGTCACCCTCCTCTGCACCTGCTCTAACAGGTCCATGTGGTTTTTTTGCACTGGGGACCTCAGAACTGGATGATGGTTCACAGGAGGTAAACACGAAGTTTCTGAACCCCACAGAGATCTGATTGCTCTGATCTTCACAAACTGTCTTTTCCAACTCGGTGAGCAGATGTAGCTGAATCTCGGTATATTAATACTCAGCCCAGGCTGGAAACATGTGCCAAACACCCATCGCCACAGGATGACACATAAAAGCCACAAACAGGTGCCCCGTTGACCCTCCCGTGAGGCACAGCCTGTGATCGGCTATTGACACTCTTAGTTGCTTGGAAAGGGGAAAGCACGAGGATTTCTGTCAGCTTGCCTTCTCTGGTGCCTGTAGGAAAGTCCACCGCTTTAATCTGTCAAGCAGAGGAGGAGCAGCAGGTGGGATCTCTGGCCTTCTTCCAGCCTCCATGTTCTGCATTCTCAGGAATGGTCCCAGTAGGTCAATGCCACTGGTCATTGCCACCCAAGGGCAGCATGAGAGACTGACTTGTCTCAATAGGTTTTTGCTACCCACAGCAATTGAAACTGCAATTGCAGAAGCGAAACTCACTAGAAACTTGCTGATGCCACTCGGCTTCGGCATGGCCAGAGCGGACTCGCACGAGCTGCCCGCCTGCCTTTCAGGAACACAGCTTCATTTTAGGTATTAATCAGGTCTTAGAAGCTAGAACAGTCATATAAAAAATAACAGTAAAATGTTTCATCTGTCGGATGGAAGTTGGCATATGTGAGACAGATCTGGAATGGGTGACGTTAACGTAACAGTATCTTTTTTTTATTCTGTTGTCACGGGCAGGCAAGAACCTAAATTAGAGGTACTTGAGGCTCACTCGAACTCCTGTGAGCCAGCCTGACCCATGGAGTAGGACTTCAAAGCTTACTCCTATCTGCACGAAGTGGGAATCGAGACTCCTCAGTGGCATTAGTAAGCGTAAAACCAGGGACCTTCTGCTGTCCCCAGGAGTCACCTCTGCTACTACAGAGTAAAACTTGAAGCTTGTTTGTTCTGCTCCCCTCAGTCTCCTGCTCTGCACAACTCCTCTCTGTCTCTTCTTCCTTCTTTATCAACACAGAATTAACACGTGCAAACATCTGGAGGGGGACTGGCTACAATCACCAAATAAAACTCTCCAACCTTAAAAACCAAGAAGGAGCAGAAACTCTGGTCAGTCCCCTGTGGCACGGTCTGTTATACAAGAAGAGTGTGAGTAGTGACCAGCACCAAGAAAGAATGCAAAAGGACATAAAGGAATACTTCACATATCATTGGGCTCACCTGTAGTGCTAGAAATGGCACCTATTTCTTTCATTTTCAGTGAAAAGAATCATTTCGTTCGTTCAATCTACACGTTTCCCTGCATATTTTTTTTTTCAGGCAAACAGTCTTTTTTTTTCCCCCAGGTAGTAAAAGGCTTAAAGCAAAACATTTAGGTTCTGCTTTCTGAAAGAAAGGAATTGGTATGCAAAATGCAGCACAACTATGATTGTAAAATTGTATGCTTTACTGACTTTCATATTAGAAGGTCATCAAAAGGTTATGAGAAGTGATAGTCCACATAGGGTTCCATATTCAGACCCTTCTTTGGTGCTTCAGAGTTGCCTACGGGACTAGATGTGAGCTTGTGCCATCCATGTTGTGCCTCCGAGCTGACAGAGGCAAAACAGCTCTGGTGTGGAAATCTGCATTTCTGTGAGTCGGGCCTCTCCGCGCCCCCTAAAGGGCTCAAACCCTGTGCCACTCTGTGCAGATCTGCAGCACGTCTTTCCCCACAAATTCCTAAGTCAGTCAGGTTTGAGAGATTTCTGCTCCACTTTTTTGTCGCTCAGACTGTTTGAATATTACTTAGGTTCATAAATGCATATACGTACTTACCACGCTCTTTTCTGGATTGCACACTTTAACCCAGAGCAGGTGGTCTATAAGCCAGTCTATGGGCTTATCTTTATAGAACATGAGAAAAAAATCCACTATGAGTGGAAGGTCTTCTGATTTAAACAATTTTCCTGAAAGCAAGACAAGAAGTTGCATATTCAGATATTTTTATTGCTGTCTGAAAAACACCAGCTTTATATTTTACTCCAGCCTTAAACACGTGGATGTAATTCTGGTATTTAGTGGAAATTTCACACAGACTCCAGCTTTGGAGATTTGCTTATCTTCCAGCTTGTTGAGATTTTGAAAAGATTTCCATTCCACGCCTGGAGATATTCTCACATAAACAAACAGTTAAGTAATAGAGCATGCAGTTATATCCTAGTTCCAAACACAAACCTGCCGGTCATCTGTATCGGTGTGTCAGATGAAACGAAGTCTGAATAATTCCTCAAAATGCTAGACACGCAATTTCACTGGCAATGCTACACTGAATATCTTTAAATTAAGACCCAGATGTGAAAAATGCTACTTTTAAAATACTATCACGGTTCATTTAGTTCTCTTCCTATTTGTATTAGCAGCTTTTGTTAGATTTCTTTGTTTGACCAAACACTTACAAGGACTTATCACAAGTAAATTGCATTAGAACTGAAGAAAAAACATAAAAAGAAACTTACTACTAAAAAATAATAAAAAACTTCCCTGTGATATGGGATGCGTGTTCTGCTCCACAGATGAAAGGAAGAAGATCTTTTTATAGATGGTTCAAATTCCATTCTCAAAAGGGAGACTACACGCTACAGGGGCACACAGTGCCCTGAGGTGGAACAATTTGCTTCTTATGGGAACCCAACTACTAGGTCCTATGCTGAGGAGACTCTGCATTAAAAAGACAGTTTTAAAGAGCACAAAAAGTAAAAGTCTTCCCGGGGGAGCTTTCCTGAAGAACCAAGGAAGATTTGATATGTGAGTCCCACCATGCTTTGAAATGTAATTCCGAGTGTGACCTACTTGACCTACACCGCTCTAAATCCAGTTGACCCTGATGAGGTCTTAATACTTACCAATAAATCCAAGCTGGGAGAACTCGAGAATCATCCACTCTTGGGACTGCTTAGCAGCAAGGTTTTTTATACTTTCAATATAATCAGATTTGGCTATAATATCATCTTCTAGCTGGGGAAAAAAAAAGGCAACAAAAATATAGAAGGCAAGTGGTGGTGGTGTTGCCACATGTAAGTGATAACTGCGTTGGGATTGACTCCTGTACAGGGTGTATGGAAGTTGTGCTGATCTACAGTGGATTGCTATTTAGCTTCTACGTATATCTCTTTTTCAGTACCATTCATTAAATATTTGCTTACAGGAGTGACTATAACACCGTAAGCGCTTCTCACTTTTTCAGGTAAGGAGGACTCCGTACCCTAAAGAGATCTCACATTAAGCAAAAAGATAGAGGTTAAGGAAGGAGGCAGCAGATAGTTTGTACTGAAGTTGTATAAGCATTGATAAGCAGCGGGAGCAACCTGTTTGAAATGAGAAGCGTCTAAAGCAGATGGTTGAAAGCTCTGTTGAGTAGCCTGGGCAGACTTTGTCGTACCTAAAAAGTTACCGAGAAGAACTGTGGATGATTACTGAGATGCTAGTAGAAATCAAGTTGTTTCAGGGAATACTACTCATGAAAGAAGGAGCACGCTGCAGAGCACACTGAAGGACAGGAATACGTAGAGCTTTCGAGGTGTTGCAAAGGCTGACACTGAATACAGTAGTGGAGCCAGCTAAAGGATACTTGGAAAAGCAGATTGACATCCATCAAAGAAATGGGAAAGGCCTGGGCTGCCTTTTTGCGTGGCTTTCAGAGTAGAACGGGGGATGTGAAAAGCCAGAAGCTGTTCCAGTTACTAAAGCTGAGGATAATAAGTACAAACAAGGACTTTAGAGATGATGACAGAGAGGAAATAAATGAATTCCAGAAATAATTAAGGAGCAAATAATTCAAGGTTTCAGTTTGGTGTGGGTGTGAAAAACACGGGCAGAGGAGGCTGAAGCCTTCAGGAAAATGTTGTAGGGGTGCAGTGTAATGATACGTTTCATTTGATCCTGCCGCTGGACTTCGTTGGCCCTGGTGCTTGCCTGGTGGCTCTGGAATCTGATTCAGAAAGCTAAATAAGTAGAAAATGAATGCTATGAGAGAAAAAAAAAAAAGCATGATTTCCTGCTGATTTTGCGTCTTCAGCTGACTCAGCGCAGAGTCAGCAGCAGCAAGAGCACGAGAGAGCAGCCCCACGGCTTTCAGCTGAATTTGGCCATTACTACAAGTGTAGGGCGGGCGGGGGAGAAACGCATTGTCAACAGTGAACCCAGGAGGAAGTAGACTGAAGTCTGAAAGACAAGATTAAGAGATCTGTTTTGACCCTGTCAGCTTTTGCTGATGGTAAGATAACAAAAATAGATAGATGGAGACAAACTGATCGAAGGTGAATGCTTATTAACAGATTCTGAGATCTGGAGATTGAGGTAACAACAGTTATGCAAAGAGAACAACAAAAAAAACCCCAAATGTCATCTTACGAGAAATCGTGCATAAAATTAAATGAGCTGAGAGGATTACCCGGTAGCTAGATGTAAAGAGAGAAGAGCAAGGAATCAAAGAGAGTTTCAGAGAATCCTTAAGGATAAATTGAGGGGCACCAAAAAAAGGACGAAAGGCAGAGAGAGGAGTATCTCAAAAACCTAGTGAGACCACTGTATCGAGAAACACTGGAAGAAAGTGTACAAAAGTAGTAAAGATGAAAACTACAGAGGCTGTGATGCAAAGTGAGTGTGAATGTGGTTATGAACTGAAAGTAGGTTTGCATAGCGAGAAGTCTGAAACAGTCTTTTCTGAAGCTGACAGTTAAAAGTGAATATTGGAGAATGTAGTTTGATATCCTATGTAGCACAGGCCATTAAAAGTTGTTTATTTAACCCCGTACTGACCCCTGTAATTTGTGTTCAACTAAAGCACATCTTCTTACTTGGGGATATGGTTTAGAAGTGGTTTTGTCAGGTTAGGTTAATGGTTGGACTCGATGATCTTAAAGGTCCTTTCGAACCTTAACAATTCTATGATTCTATGATTCTTGAAGAGCATCTGCCATTGCTTCAGTATCAGTTCCTTTTCAGTAAGTTATACTATGTGTAATTATCATGAACGTATGTGGCACCTAAATTCTAATTTGAATTTGTCTGGCTTCAGCTTAGAGCCACTTGTTTTCTATATGCTCTTATCTACCAAAGGTGATTACGCAGTGGCTGTACGCAGCTGGATTGGGAAGTTTAAGATATGAACCATGTAGTCCATTTGCCCCATTGCCATGGGAAGGCCGGCAGAACACATGATCACAGAGAATGTCCCTTCACTCTTCAGTGCTTTGGGATGAAAAAAGATATGTGCACAATAGCAAGGCTTTATAAATTTCCTAAATGATAGACAATAAATGAATAACAGGGTCGTTTTTCTTATGTGGGTTATGTGTCTAAGAGAAGTAAAAATGAAGAAGCAACAAAAAAGTGGTAGCACACAATGGAAGTGTAGGCATCAGGCTGGAAAGCAGCTTCCTTTCTAAATTATATAAGGGCATTTTTATATTTTGAATCACCGTTTAATGAATACGTGAAGACTGTTAAGCTGAAAAATCTTACTCTCTCACTTTCCACAGAAAACAAACCTCCAATAGTTCATTCCATATAGATACTACTTTTTTTTTTCCTTTTTTTAGCACGAGCATAAAGAAAATTTCAGCTAAAAACTCACTTTCATGAAAGTTACTCCTTTTAGGAACTCTACCAAATAACAGGCTTGACCTAGAGTCTAGTGGGGGGGGGGGAAGAATAAATCAATACAAAGACTCCTAATGACTTCACTGAGCTATTGCTCAGGCCTTAAAACCATTAGAGAAGCACACTAGAGAAATTATAATGGTGTACAGATAAGTGCTGCTGGCAATATATATCACCAGTATATACATGTATGTTATACATCAATACACAAAGCTCCCCCAGCCTCCACAAGGCAAATACTCAGGAGGTAAAAAAGCATAGCACTAGTTCAATTAACTAAGTTTGAAGTTTATAACAGATTTTAACTGAAGATGCTAGACGATTTATTTAATGTTTTATTTTTGGTTCATCTGAGCGCTAATGGAAAACACTTCCTATAAACTGCTGTACTGGAGTTTCTCAAAGATGCTTTCAGAATGAACTAGGTCTCTACGGGCCAAAGAACAAGTGCATCTCCTCACTGCTAGGTTGGATTGGAATGCCTGCTTTGATGGCTAAGTTAAGATCCCATTATCTTGTCTCTGACATTATTACAAGTGTCTCACGGGGCTCTGAGGGACTCCGGGAAGTATAGTAAAAGTGGAAACAAGTATTTCGAAGTTCTCTTAGTTTTTTATTGATTAAGAAAACTTCACAAAAAAGGCCGAAAGAAGCAACAGCTGATTAAGGGCGGGGGTGGGGAAAGCAGGCAAAGAAGAAGAGATGCTTCATGTAGAAGAGATGAGATGCTGATGTGATTTATTGATTTCAAAGTTTATGTTTGATCGGTAAGTGAGGTTCGTCCACAGCGTAACCCTGTTAGCTTCAGCTAATTTCTTAAATCCTGATTCAGCAGTATCCTAGAATGAGTGTTTGAATGTTTGTTCAGCTAAGATCTTGCCTGGCTCATGGTATCATGTAGACATCAAAAGTAATTACATATGCTTATCTTCTTTCAAAATTCAGAAGTTAATATTGGTCATCCAAATGATACTATTCCTGCCAAAACAGAAAATAAAATCTAATGTATTTCAAGTTTTTCCTAAGATTACTGAAGTAAATCTTTGTACCAGGCTGAAGAAAGGGATTTTTAGGTTATTTGTTTTCTATTATTATAAGGCTTCCAAACAGAGGTAGATGATAACTATCTTTATGGCAGCATGCTGCACCTTCAGCAAGTTTGCCGATGATACCAAGCTGTGTGGCGAGGTAGATATGCTGGAGGGGAGGGATGCCAACCAGAGAGGCCTGGACAAGCTGGAGAGGTGGGCCCATGCCAACCTCACGAAGTTCAACAAGGCCAAGTGCAAGGTCCTACATCTGGGTCAGGGCGATCCCAAGCACAAATACAGGCTCAGCGGGGAATGGATCGAGCGAGAGTAGCCCTGAGGAGAAGGACCTGGGGGTGCTGATTGATGAGAAGCTCAACATGAGCAGGCAATGTGCGATCGCAGCCCAGAAGGCCAACTGTATCCTGGGCAGCATCAGAAGAAGTGTGGCCAGCAGGTCAAGGGAGGTGATTCTGCCCCTCTACTCTGCTCTGGTGAGACCCCACCTGGAGTACTGCATCCAGCTCTGAAGCCCCCAACATAGGAAAGACACGGACCTGTTGGAGCGGGTCCAGAGGAGGGCCACAAAGATGATCCGAGGGCTGGAGCACCTCTCCTATGAGGACAGGTGGAGAGAGTTGGGGTTGTTCAGCTTGGAGAAGAGAAGGCTCTGAGGAGACCTTATTGCGGCATTCCCGTACCTATAGGGAGTGTACAGGAGAGCTGGGGAGGGACTTTTTACAAAGGCATGTAGTGACAGGACAAGGGGGAATGGCTTCAAACTGGAAGAAGGTAGATTTAGTTAGATATTAGGAAGAATTTTTTCACTGTGAGGGTGGTGAGGCACTGGAACAGGTTGCCCAGAGAAGTTGTGGAAGCTCCATCCCTGGAAGTGTTGAAGGCCAGGCTGGATGGGGCTTTGAGCAGCCTGGGCTATTGGGAGGTGACCCTGCCCATGGCAGGGGGGTTGGAACTTGATGATCTTCAAGGTCCCTTCCAACCTAAACCATCCTATGATTCTATGTCTTCCTTCTTTTCAGCTGTACTCTATGGAGAAGTTTCCCGAGCAGACCAGCATCTGTGCTAGAGAAGCAGCTGCAGGCTAGGCACACAAAGGAAGATAAGCATATGAAGAAAGCATAGTTTCTTTCTAAGTAAATTCTGGATACAGCCATAACTATCACCAGAGCATCACAGTCCAGGCTTTGCTCTGAATAGCACAGTTTGGTCCTTATATCTCACCAAGTGAAAACACATCAAACTCCAGCTTTCTTAACCTAATCAAATAAGGGTTTCGTGCTTCAGTCACCTTGTTATTCAACCTCACAAATGACAAAGGTACAGATGGGTTTAATCAAATACTGCCTGGCTGCAAGATATATATAAACACAGGAATATGTGGATGCTTGTAAAGAGCACAGGAAAAATACGCAGAAAATGACAACAGATTGCTGTTTTTATTGAGGCCTTTGAAACAAAATTGCCAAAGCTAATAAGCAGTACAGATCTATTGCAGCTACTTAACGATAATGTGAACATACCTGTAAGTAAAATGTTCCCTTAGGTTGGGCGTATAGCATTAAAAAGCTATAATCCAAATTCTGTTTAGTTCTCCNAAGAGTTATTTCTATAATACAAGCATTTCTAATGCTCTGCAGTTTTTTCTCTCCAGTAAAATTGTAAGGTTGAGTATTCTAACTCATTGGTAAGTGAATAAAAATTGCTCTATAATCAGTGTAAACATTTGTAAATAATTTGACTTTCCGATAAAAATTAACTAAGCAGAAAAAGTTGATCTATATCAATGCAGCCTGAAACAAAATATCTAACAAGTATATTCACGTCAAATGACTTAAAGATTCTACTCATTATATTATGAACAGTAGAGATCAACACACAGTGATTCTTTAGAAATCTAAAATTAAGTGCTTTTACTGATGAACAGCACAGAAAACAGGTTGATAAACTTAATTTTCAGCTTTAAATGTAAACACAGATGTTTTTCTACTAAGTACAGTCTCTCATTTTACCAGAGGATGAAGCTGATTTTTGATAATCAATGCTAAAAGACTAGAGAGTAATTTATCAGTATTTAATTAACGTAAGCGTATCTGACTGAAATCTAATCATATCTGAAACTTGAGTATGTAAACATCCTTATGCTCAGAAAGATACAAGGTTTGTCTATAAACCCAATATACATGCGTACGTACACTTGCTGATCTCCTTCAACGTAAACTCTCAGTACTGCAGCTCTCTTGCTGCATTGCTGGGGCAGCTTCTGATAAGTTATTGTTGATCAAAAGAAAATTACTTCCCTCTGATAAATCAATTCTGTCAGGTTATAATCTCCGTCTCAGTGAATTTGGGGCACATGAGCGAATGAAATCACCAGCGAGGATATATTATTAACAGTAGCCCAAAAAGTCCATGATCGCCAGAAGTTGGGTCATTAATTAAACCCACAGCAGTTGTTACTAGTTAGCTAAGGGGCCTCATGGGGTTTCCACTGCGTGTTCACAGAGCCTCTCCCTTACCTGTCACATAAAATACTTTCCTATTCTTCCCTTTATGACCAGATCATCTAGCCTATCGCCTCTTGTCATTATCCATGTGGTTTAAAACCTGTGGGGTGCCTAGAGTCAAGACCCAAAGGAGAAGTAATCTTGGCTTTCACCCTGAAGGTGATGGGCAGCACGGCTTTTCTCAAGATCCCCTTGTGTAATAACTTTTTAAAAAAGCACACTTGAGGTCCCTTAGCTCTGAAATACAAAAACATTATCAGCTCAAACAGTGTTGACTTCTGCAGAATTTTCCATTTTATACTCTTAGCAAAAGTTCTTAGGTTTTTTATACAGCTATCTTACCTTACTCTGTCCTCTGAATCCCCAAATGTTTTCTTCAGGTTGGAAAGATCTGGATAATAAGAAGCAGGAGGAGAAATAACCTCGAGGACTCCAGATTGGATTTCTCTGGGGAAGCTGCGAAAAGAAGCTTAGTGAGATGCCATTCCTCAAAAAGCCTTTTGAGGGCAACCACAGAAAGCAGCTCCCCAGAGTTAGGTCTGCTCCTCCATAAGTGGAATTCACAACTCTACCAAAGAAATTAAGTCACAACGGTTGTAAATTAGGACCCAAGAAGGGGTCTTCGACAACCATCAGAATAAGCATGACTGTAACTCATCACAGTCCCAGAAAACACTGAAGAGAAGTGTATCTCAGAAATCCTGCCCCTCCTGCGTCCATAGATGCTTACTCGTAATCCTGAGATGGTTGCCCAAACGCAGCAGTAATTCACAACCAAATCCACTATCTAGACTGACACATGACTGTTCCCCCTTGTATGAGGGCTCCTAGCTTCCTTACGCTTGCTCTAACTCTAATTCTACGTTTTAGCCAAAATGATGCTGTCCTGCGGTGGGGGTTTGGTATGAGGACTCTGGGTCTAGTCTCTGCTCCAAGGATTAGATTTTCCATTAAAAAAGTAATTGAAAAAATGTGTAATCAACTTTGGGAGTCAAACCCAGAAGTCAAATCTCCCCCTTCCTCCACAATATGTGAAAAAAAAAAAACAAATTAAAATTCTTCAATTTTTACTAGGTAGAGGATCACTGATATAAAGAGTTCTCCGAACTGAGTTCCCCATTTCCTATGATTAATGAAAAAAGGCTAATGTTAAAAATCAAGCACATCACAGTGCAGGCATGCTTATGGAAAAGAATCTCAGTCTTACTGCGTAACACTGACAAAGCATCTGCTCTGCAGCAATATTTTCAAAGACCACGAGGAAATCGTAAAAAAAACCCGATCCAATTGCTTCATTTGCTATACGTATTGTGCCTCGTGGTGCTCAGCGGTGCTGAGGAGGACTGCCTCTTCCCCTCCTCCTGGCTGCGGCATTCCCAGCTGAGCCAAACCCTCTGGAGGCAGGAGGCTAGTGCTATTACTTAGCTAGCCTGGGGAGCCGCCTGGGGGAAATCTGCACCCTAAATACACTCCGGGAAACCCTTGAGTAGAGCAGGACGTGCAGCAAAGCTTCAAAAGTGAAGAAGGGCGGCAACCTCTCTGGGGATCTTGGGGTTTTGGTTTTTTTTTTTGTTTTTTGTTAATATTCTAAAAAACGTTGATACAGAGACCGAGAAACGGCTGCTTCGCTTCAAATACTGGCCAAAGCGGGGTTCCGTCGCAGTGACTAATTCAGGAATGAGCTGGTGCACCAAAGAAACCAGCAACGCCAGTACGGCAGCGGCACAAGGCAGATTTCATCTCTTGCTTCTTTCAGTCAGCTGCGCTTCAGGGCCCTTAGCCTGACCTCTAAGGTTTTTCACGTGCACATGATGCCATAAATGTCTATGGGAAAGAACAATCAGAGCAAGCAAAACTGCAGCGGGACTCAAGCCTTCATTTCACAACTCTTACGTTAATTTGGCACAGCAAAGAATATCCATTTCATGTTATCCACCATATAATAGTATTTAACGTTATAAATAGAATCAGGCTGCTGTCCAAAATCCACTGCCTTCATGAAAAAGAGGCAAACGAGGAAACAAAAACACCTAGAAAACAAGACAGACATCAGAATACATCGCAGGGCCGTGAAGTCCGTGGGGACCTAATACACGTAAGCCACAGGTGCCTTGAACTGCATCATTAATTTCACGGGGAAAAGACTGAAGTTCAAGTAAATATTTATCAGAGGCTTAAGTTGAGGCCTTGCCGGATTAGGTAAAGCATATTTGTGAAATAAGAAAAGGAAAATAAACTGATAAACATCCTTCTGAATTTCACAGTGTGTCACGATGCACATATTAAGAGCGTACCCTTGCCTCGTTTCCTAGCAGGTCCATTTCAGCATGGTGGAGTTGTAATTTATCCCTGAAATGCTCTAATTCTTTCCATAAAAGTGTCTTTTCAAGGGCTGTTCAGTGCTACACCCTATGGGACTTACCTGGTTTTAACACTTTCTGCAACACTGTTAACGTACTCTGCGTTCACCTAAAGAAAAGAAGGGGGGGTGTGTGTGTCATTTCAAGTCACCCATTTTTGTATTAAGCAAAACTTCTGTAAGGAATATTTACAAGCCAAAACTTCATTTTTATTCTCCAATCCTTTTCATTCCAAACAAAAGCAGTATGTTAGAGCAGCATTTCTACTACAGGACAGCGTGGGGTTTTCGAGCCAACTGAACTTTCAACGTAACTGCAAGCAGAACTGAACTATCTCCAGCTATGGTTTCTGCATTTTGTTTTTTCACTGCTTCTGCGGGAGGCCAAGCCATTTTCTGCACAAAATTCTGTCCTGCAGCTTTCCCTTTTGCCGGAAAAGCACAATCATACAACTGTCAGTAAGAAGTGCCGTTTCAGGTTAATCATCCAAAAAGCACAAGAGGCCTGAGGCTGTTGAGAAAAGTCACCTAAGCAAAATTCTCTAAAGCTAGAGATACTTAAAATTTTTATTTAGAGTTTCTTCCTAATTTAACCAACTTACTGCTCTTAGTCTGGAAATTTTGAGGGCATACTTATTCATTGCTGCTGTTTCATAAAAACAACAGTTTTAGTGAGGAAAACACATCTGTTAACTATATTAAACAGTGCTAAGTTTTATGGATTTCAAAAGCAATACAATACCTGTCCTAGCAGTTCAGATTTTTTAAAAATACACAAGTAATTGCTACCAGCTATACATTAAATTTGTAATAAGTAACTAAGATGCAATGTGATAAGTAAAGAACTGTGATGAGAAAAAAATACCAACAACTTTGAAACTCACTTTCAGTCAATAAGTTACTCTGACTTAATCCATGATGTAAACATTTAACTTGATCTCCCGAAACTTTCTGGGAAAAAGGAAGGTGTGGATTCGTGATCAGTGAACACACCTGCCCCCCTCTCATAATTAAATGTTCTTATCACCTCCCTTATCAGCACGATCAACGTGCTCTGATTTACAGCACGGCTGAAAAATGGAAGCTGCGTGAATGTGACTTTGGGGACGGGAGAAAGGGGAGAGACCGATTCTTACAACGGCAGTTTAATCCCAAATTGGCTGAAATGGACTATTACTACAACCAAAGCTACTGTTTATTAAAAGTGCCACATTAGGACTGCCCACAGTAGGAAACTGTACTATTTGGAAGTTAACCCCTAAAAACTCAAAGGGCTCTCTGAAGCCCTACCGTAGAAGGTTTATCTGAATGGCAGCTAGGCAAAGCTCATCACTGCCAGGGCTCTTGGGTGGGAAGCAGCAACTGTAAAATAAGTTCAGCTTCTGAAAATTATGCTGAAGACAAACTAAAGTCAGTGAAATTGGCCCTATCTGCTTACCGTTGCGAGCCAAGCAGAAAAGAGGAAGTCGCGACCTAGCTTAGTAGAGCGAACTGTGTCCTGTTTGAGAGTATTACAGTTGCAAAAGCTGATCTAAGTGATGACTGAACTAAAAAAAGCAAACTCTACCTGTTAATGAGTACGTGTACGAAATTTAATGTTGTTTATGGAAGAACAAAGAAATACGAAGAATAAATACGAAGTCTGAATAATTGCACCGTCTCTTTACCTGCGAGTAACTATCACTAGCTAATTCCCTTCTGTAGCTTTTTTCCAATGCAATCAAGACGCTTTGGAATGAGAAAAAAAAAAATCATTTACCCCTAATATTTTACCTTGAGCACTGTTTACTTTCCCAGACATGGAACCATTCAAGTCTCCAAACAGTTTTCTTTTTCACAAGAAATGCCAACACGCAGGCAGAAGGCAAGGCTCCGGCACGTCAAGGTACTTTGCAAGATACATGTTATCAAAACAGTAGATAAGCAATCTGAAATTTTCTTGGACTAAGCACGTTTACCTTTTTTCAGGTTCTATGGAACTTCTTTGTGGAGGATTTACATTTCGTTCTTGAAGTAGAATACTTTCAGAGATAATTAACGGGTCCGTATGGTTTTATTTGCAAATCTGACTGCAACAACGGTGTTTGTAAATGTAATATGGCTTTTTACCCTTCGACCACCTGAGTTACAGGGTTTTTTCCACGCAGGAACACAGAGACACTAACTGTTCACTTATCTCCTCCAGCCCTGAAGAAATCCCTCCCAAAGGCCAAGCTAACAGTATTTTGCAGCCTCTCCTACACTGTGACACTAAGACATAAATCTCCGTACTGTCTTTCTATCAGCATACCGCACCTTTCCACGCACACTTACCTCTGCTACAAAGATGATTATTACGCAGTCATTCTTTTGCTCTTCGGAAAGGTCGTACAGTAGGGAATGCAGCGTATTAATCAGATAACGTTCTTTTTCCCTTCTCACAGTAGGAATACCCATCACCAGTGAGACTGCAAAGAAGGAAGAAGTCCACAAGACACGTAATTTCAAGTCAGGGAAAGGGAAACTGAAATTACATTTTAATTTTGATCTGATGTGACCACGAGACTTGGTGACAGTTCATATTCCTATAACACAGCATTTGCTTTACTACCTAGAAGGAGAGATACCTCTGGTTAAGTTTAGGTTAGAGACACCTGTGTCCTTCTTATAAGCACCAGGTCTGCACGCTGTAGACTCTCAGCTTTTGAGAACTCAGAGATATTGCTGCCTCCGGCAAACACATAAGCTATCAAGTTTCAAAAGTTGGTACTGCAAAATAAGCGCTCGCTCCTGGTATGGAGTTGGAGATCTCAGTAGTAAGTTACACCAACACGGCTTTACTGAGCAAATCATCACAGGAGGCGAGCGCTGCCTGGCTCAGAAAGGAATCCAAAAATCAAAGTCTCAAAAATCTTTCTGAGCTGGTTAAGTGATACCAATCATAATCAATAATCAATTTGACATAATCAATAATAAGAAGAAAGGAACTTAGACATTGTTATTATTATTAAGAAGAAAGGAACTGAAATTGTCTCTGGCAAAGAATCCCACCAGTAGCAAACCTGTGCTATATTACATCATCGGGTTGTAAGCAGGATCTCTCTTTTTTCATTGGTGAGGGCATTACTGAAGTCAGTGACCTAACGTGGGCTCAGGAAACCTGTAGAATCCTTAGTCCTTGCAGAAGATTCCTATTCCCCCAAACCTCGTGAGGTTTGAGGCTGGTAAGGAAGCAGCATATTTTGAAGGAATGGAGTAGATACAGTTAGTGACTTGCCCCAGGCTTCGTCATTTGTGGCACCATCAGCTCAAAAATGCCAAAGTTCCAACCTTCCTTCCCAGCAGGTAACCTGCTAAACCGCGGGGGTTTTGTTTGGTTTTACACACTGAAGGTCAACCTGTACCTGTTAAAGTGTGGGCTTGCTATTGTGATTTTCATGTACAAATAAATGAAAATTAAACGTGCAGCAAATGCAGCATTGTTTTATTACTTTTCTTGCCTTTTCTTTTCTTTTTTTTTTTTTTTGCTTGCTTGCTTGCAAATCTATCTGGTTTCCTGAGGTTTTCTTTGCAAATCATTTTGCTGACTACCTGTGGTCTTTCGCATACTCACGCTGCTCTATGGGCTCATAGTTCTCGCTCCAGTGAGAACCATAGCACTGCTCCAGTAGAACCACTATCCCATGTCACGGGCATGGCCATGTTATTTTTTTTAGTTAAATCAAAAGTTCGGCCAATGTTTCTTTATACAAATCACCCTAGAGAAAAGTCAAAACTTCAAGAAAACACAAACCCTGGCAAAATAGTGGACTAGGTCCTTGTTTGCTTATTGCTTTTGAATGTTCTTTTTACCTGTCATACAACAATTAGGAGAAGATGTAACTTAATCATTTGTATTATAGTGCACTGGAATCGATTACGATTTGTGCAGGTGTCGGCTGATTCCTCATGTGGATGAAAAAGTTACACTGAAGATTTATTAATATCCTTCAAATGATCACATCACCTTTCCCTTTGCTTCTAACTTTAGCAAACTGCGTGAATTGTAAATTCTCCCTGGTTTCCTTAATCGTGCTAGTTTTGTGGGAAAAAAATGTCAGCTAATGCATCTTTGCCACATGAATCCATGACTAAGAACAGAAATAATACTGCTTTTCGGTTATGACTTATTTTTTGTTGATATTTGGAAAGGTTTATCGGAATATTTTGGGGAAGACTTGAAATTGGGATGGGAGTGGTAAAAGTGCTTTTGCCATCCCCATTAAAATTTATTCCGTTTGGCAACATTAGAAAGTTTCGGGAGAAAACCCCCTCCGAACTTGGAGTACGCTTCATAGCTAGAACTTAACATAAATTATAAACAGACAGAAAATATAAGCCAAACTGTATTTCCTACCTCCAGTTCTCTGTTGCCCAAAAATAACATTTGGAAAAATGGCATCTTCATATTCTCGAAGGTGAGGTAGGTAGTAGTACATGTTTGTAAGATGCACCGGGAGCTTTCTGGTGAGGTTTAACGCTTTCCACTTCGTGTCATCTTAAAGAAAAAACAAACCCGCACATACACATAAATTAGAAAGCCAGCAGTGCAACCTAATATTTCAACCGTTTTCCTCAACTGAATTCTAGCAGACTACCACGCACAAGGTTTTTCGATCAGAACTATTCCTCAGAAGTGACTGCATGTCGTACATATTCCCTTCCTGCAGTAACAAACTGAGAATCGTCCAGCACAACGCCCCCCGAGGCGGGCGATGGTGCAGAGCTCCGCCTGCATTTCCCTGTGCCTGAACAGTTGCAGGATTGAAGCATCTTAAAACGCGATAAGCGGTTGTTTTAAAAGCAGCGGGAAAAAAATGGCTTTTTTTTTTTTTTTTTTTGCACAGCTGGCAAGCAGCTTTCTAAATGAAAAGAAACACAGATTCTGATAAATAACTTCCTTAATTACTTCACAAACTTAAATGCTTTCCCCAAAATGTAACACAGGGTGGCTTTCAGGGCTCAAACAGAAGTTGTCAGACTATGAAAAGGCCTATGGCAAAAAGGACAACCAGATCCAGGCCTTTAGAAACTGTTCGAGAAACAAAAGACTGTAGTAGTTAAGAGAAAAGTAGGGAATATTTATTTTTTATTTACTAGTTTAAAACAAAGATGAAAATAATTAGAATATTTATTCATGTTGAAATAACTCAAGTGTGACCTTATAAAAATAATCTTATTTTTAAAAAATAAGCCGTATAAAACCCAGATACCATTAATTTACTAATTTATCTTCCTCGATACAAACACTCCTGAATGTTCCAGTGGTGGTAAAAATTCTTTTAAATAAATTTAATAAAACCTTGAACAACTTAATTCTAAAATCATTATAAAATCAATTACAGGCTTGGGAAAAAAAAAAGAAGTGCTTAATGTAAGATACCCATAGGTGCAGAGATTATATGCACCATGCAATTTTAAAAAAGGTATTTGAACAGATTAAAAGGAAGACCATATTTACAAAGAAGAGCAAACGGTCTTTCTAATATTTAAGGAAACTGCTTGGAAACAAAACTGAAGATCCCTCCAGACTTTTATTTACCAGTTGTCTAAAGGCTTCAGTCTTACTTTTCTGACACAGGCAGCACACGGCTTTCGTACTAGAATTTTGTCTGTTATTCTCTGTTGCTGAATATTTCTGTTCCCTACTAGGTACCTACGATATGTATGTCTTTTTGACCTGAGAGGAAAATAAAGCTCCTACGAATTTACCTAAGGTAATTCGTACGTCAGTGGGTGCCTCCTCCAGACACGTTATCAGCTGTGCGCAGAGGCTGGTGCTGGGGCGCTTCCCGATATCAGAACACCACCTCAATTAGCTTTAGCCAAAAAATCATGTCAACACCCTGCCAAGCTGCAGAAAACTTGAAAACTCACCGCTTCACAGTCAGCAAAGCAACACAAGGTTTATTGACTTAGATGGAAAGTTATTTTTCCTAAGAAAGGCATCTGAGCTAACTCCCCAAATTTACCACCCTTCGAAGTTACTTAAAACAAATCTTACAAACGACCGGCATCAGCTTTATTCACTCAGCTTAGAGCAACGAAGACAGGCGCTTAATGAATGGGCAATATTTGCTTGAAGGTTCTCAACTTCCAAAAGATATTCCCACTGAAAATTAGGACTCGACAGAGATTCCCCACTCTACAGAAAACAGTTGTTTTTTTTTAAAAAACCCAACCAACCATATATATATATACGTCCAGACGTGTGCGTATGAAAGAGAGACCCGCAACTCCTCCCCCTCTGCTTTGCTATTAAACATACTGGAATTTTGCTGCACAGAAACTCTTTTTTTTTTTTTTTAAACCACGTTCACAACTTTTCAAGGACTTTCTGGTTTTATTTGGAAGTAGTGCCTATCAAAGGTTGGGCAAGGGACATTAGTTTTATTGCGTACAATAAACCTTTTCATTTTTGCTGTACAATAAAACTTGGCCGGAAAAGAAAGCAGGAGAGTAAGTACAGATAAAAGGAAAATTACCCAGCGATTTTAAGAAATTTCTGCTTTGAAGCCTGCGAATTGACAGCTTTAATACTTCCTGGTGTTCTGCTGGCTCCAGTAAGAATGAAGAGCAGAGGGAAGGGGAATTTGCACTCTCCTCTGGTGCTACTATGTGCATTAGGCAGGAACCCATTGCCCACGGTACGCGGGGACACTGGTAGCTGACCACATGGTCTCTATTTTAAAGCTTGTAAGGCCACAACCCTGCCAACACTCAAGCATTTGGTTATACGCATCTGAATAGTCCCTCGGAATTAATATTGAATAAAGAAGGATGGCAGAGCCCGCATGGCCAACAGCGTCCCCAGAAAGTCACTCCACCTGGACAGGAGGGGGACCAGGACTACGGAACATCGGAGGAGGTGTGCCTGCCTTCCAGGTTAGGCACAGCCCTGCTCTGTATCAGGGTACAGTGGCATAGTAAAAGCTCATAAAAGCAGCTCATTCAGTGCTCTGCAGCTGGCAGCAAGAGAGGGATACGCTCTGTAAGAAACTTGATTAGCAATACGTACAGCTTTGCCACTATGACACCACCACAGCCTCTCGCGTCCCCTTTTTTTTTATTTCTTTCCTTATTTGTTTAGTTACTAACCGATCCTATTTAAAGGGCGGCTACAGATTACTTCCCCGCCCTTTTTTTTAAAGTAGAAGCTTCTACCTCATGCTAATATGATGAAATCGATGATTTTTCTCCCCGCACCAGTGATAAACACCGGCACACAAAGCTATGAAGCGTTAACACCGCACGTTTTTATACACACGAACCTGTATGATTTGCCGTCAAGTTCCTTCTTTTTGCGACTACACGTTTAATTTCATCTAGGGCACTGCTCAGTTCACGCGATCTTTTTTTATTTTCCTTTTCAGCATACAGTAGTCTTTGCCGAAGTTCCAGAAACTGGCTTTGGTACACGTCTAAGTCATTTCCTGCAATGAGAAGGTAATGTCTTTTCAAAGAGGTGAATTACATGATGCAATAAAGAGAAAGCTTAAGAATAGGAGATGGTCCAGAAGGCCACATGACCAGAAGCGTATAAACAATAATAAAAGAGGCTGCTCAAAGTTTATTCATGGAATGAAGAAGTCTGGAGGAGTATTGAGCAGAGTTTTGGGGGGTAAAGGCTTGCAACTGAAGACAAGAACAAGAATCTGACATCCACACTAAGGAAAAAGTCAGTGAAAGACTGAGTTGCAGCGGAAGGTGCTATCCAGTGAAGCCAATAACATTTTTCACGAAGAGACAAATCGTGATGACACTTGTCACACTGAAGAATGTGATTATGTAACGGCGTCTCTTTTGTCTAAAACACTATTAAGATTAAAATACAGATATTAAGGTATCCAGTCTTCATCTATGAGTTAAAAAGTGCCTGGAGTATATTAAGAACTATTAGTAAGGATGGGTATTTGAACTCCTGGATATATTTAATTAGATAACAACTGACACCGTGCTCTGGATGGAAGGATATGTTCACAATATATAGCCCACCTTTGATCTCTACAGTCTTATCGGTGTCAGGAACACTGTACTCTCGGTCACGGTTATCAGACACCTCCGCTGTTCTGCACAGTATTCTCAGATAATGTCAATGTTATATTTACAGAGCATCCACTTTCCTAAGAAACAAGTACTGGCTGAACTTCTCAGTTACCACGGATGATATGCAAGACTCATACCTGTCGCTGCCTCGTTGCCACGTGAATAAAGATCGTTAGACTTATTAAAATTAATATAGGGCAACACTTGAATAACGTCACTCACTTTACAATAGGAAGTAAAGAAAGTAGAGGGCAGAAGGGGACTTCTACTTCATTTAAAACCTGTTTCATAATGCTGCTTTTTTATTGTGGTTCTGTTGTGTGGGGTTTTTGGTGTTTTTTTTTTTGTTTCTTTTTAGTTAAATCTTCTTATTTAAACACTTCTCCCATTCCATTTGTGGACTGTGCTGAGTCCCATCCTTGGCAGGACTCATTTTCCAGGACCCACCATTGTTTCTCAGCAAGGGCGAATTCCCGGGGATTCCAGCCTGTAAAAAAGACTGAGAGCAAAATGCGCAGGTAACGCAAATTTGTGAGGTTTTGCATTTCAAAATGGAATTAATTTGCATTTTGGATGAACAGGTTTTTTTTGTTTGCACTAAACACAAGTACTTAATTTAATCAATAACTATACGATTGGAAGACCCCAGAGTTTAAAACATCTAGGAAGAAAGCAGTTAAAAAAAAAAAAGTAAACATGCGATCTGTGTTATTATTATTGCTGCTATTATTATTGGTCTCATTAAAAATTTAAAATACGTTTAGTAAAATGCCCATAAAATGAATGCCTCCTAAAATTTTCTGACAGTCTTAAAAATGTTTTGACTCGCAAGAACGGCATCCATATCTAGGAGTATTCTGTACTACGCAGCTACGAGTGTAAATTTAGCATTGTTGAAGGGAGAGGAAAACTGGATTATTTCAGCTGTGTGCAACGAGAAAGTTCTACTTTACTGAAGTAGGCTTCCCTAAAAAAAATAATCGGAGAATAAATAAATAAATAAACTTAGGTCAAACGAAGAAACCGAGGGAGAGTCCCTCTTTTAACAACTGCAGGGGAAAGGTTAAAATAGATTTCCAATACAAATCTGTCATGAGGCATCAGGCTACGGAGCTAGAACCCCAAACGAGATAAATTATTGGAGCACCTAAGGAAGACCCCTTTGATCAACTGCTGTGTAGGAATACACTTTCTTGTTTTATGCTTTTCTCTTGCAGCTGTGTTTCCAGTGCCATAAAACAACCTTTAGCTTTTTGCTTCGGAAGGTATACAAATAAAATGGAAACAGAAGGCTTAAGCTGATTTAGGTGACTGACAGACATGAATCATACTGTTTTCATAGCAAGAAAGTGATTTGAAATAGAGCATCAATACATGCAAACACAGTGGGGATTTATCTTGCAATTCCAAGACAAATTCAGAGGTATAAACTAAATATACAGTAACGAATGTGCATTTTTCTTTGAATTCCAATCGCCTTTATTAGGAGTTAGATAGCGCCAAGCGCCAAAAAAAAGCGGAGGTTTAACCTGCAGTAAAGTTCCATGTGCTGCTGGGCAGATGCAAACAACAAAGAGCGAGCCCACGATCTCCGGATAAATACACATTATCACAGGATGCAACTTACTGCTTCTGAAGAGGGAATCAATCATGTGGTAACGGAGGTGTTTCGTAATTAAGCGCTGGGAAGTGTTGTTCCATTGACATTTCTAGTGCTGCAGGAGCATCAGATTTTGCTAAACCAAACCAAAATTTCCCTCAGTACATCTAGATTATAGGGGGAATCAGTAAAGAAAATGCAGATGGATAACAACATTGCAGTCCCTCTCTTTACAATTCTTTCAGTGTCGGTATGACTCAAAACTACCGGTGTCACGACCTGGCCGACATTTTGGCAAGCACCGAGTAATCGTAGTTTTATTTGCTTACTTACGGGTGAGCCCACCAAAATATCATAGATGCCGCTGGCAAATAAAAGGTCAACACTCAGCTATCGCTGAGCGCACCCAAAGAAGCCGGCATTTGTAATCGGCCTTTATCTATTTCTTCAGGCCAGAAGGAAAAAACACATTTTTGAGTCTTTCAGAGCCGAAGCCGCTGTTCCCTTAGCAGAACGAGACTCTTAATAACTGCTTATCTCACGCGATTTTGACAGCTGGGGAAGCAAGGGTGTGACAAAAGGAACGTCGTATTCACTCACCCTGAGCGAAGAATGAGTTTGCTATTATAAACGTATATAAGTTCGAAATAGAACATGAAATGTTCTAAGTTTTATTAGAGCATACGTAAATGAGCAATATTAACTATTAGTTTGGCAAAAAATGTGTGTTTGGAAAGCAGTACTGAACTTTTTGTATTTTGTGGTGCAATAAAGGTATAGTGACGAACAGCGTTTATTACTGATATAATTTTATTACTGATATAACTGTGGCAAGCTAAGAAGAAAAAATTCGAAGCGCTATGAAGCTAAATAAATATTTAAATAGTCATTAAGTTTAAATGGATTTTAGTGCGTGCGTGCGGAAAGTGCTGCTCTTTAAGGATCTGCACAGAACGGACCCAGCCGCTTTCGCGGGCTCGCGAGGAAAGAAGCAGACGGGGCGTTCTCACAACTCCAGCTCCCTCGGGCAAGGAGGGCCCGGAGGAAGGAGCTTCGGCTGTATCGTGAAAGACACTCTGTCCCCAGCGATAGCCCGACTGGGCAACACCTCCTCTACCAAAGGTTCTATCAGCAACGAGGAGTGTCAGGATAAAACCGAAAAATAGCGAGAGGAGGACCTACGGCAAAACTACAAAAAGTAAACAAAGGTAAAGGTCTTTTTCTCCCCGCCTTGGTGAGCTGACGATGAATCACTCTGCTGGGCTGAGGAAACCCTACTAGGAAATGGGGTTACACTGGCTACAAACCAGGGGAGGAAAAGAAAGAACCAACAGCAAACCAGACTGGGTGATAGCAGCACTCAAAGCTTTTGCGACGAATTTTCAGCTCTACTACAGCCTTTCCTCTGATTGTTTACCGCGCATTGTCATATAGAGCTACAGCTACTGTAATTCTAAGATGGCAATACCTAAAATAGTTTTAAATGCAGTCTTGTGTTCTTTCCTAATAGATACATATATATATAACTTTCTGCGCCGGAAACTGAAACTGTTTAGAAACAATACTAATCTCTAAAGCAAATACTCATTCTGAAAGTCAACCGATTATTTCTCTTAGCTCCGCACACACATAGTTGCTATTATCACAAATGCTTCCAGTTTTATTAACAATTGATTTCTGGCAATCTCTAAGAGCTGTGGGACAATTCGTCACTATCTCCTCCTAACATTCAAAAAAAAAAAAAAAGAATATAAAAGGAAAATTGGGAGTGGCAGAAAGGCGGGAAGAAAATACCTCGTGGGCTAGCAGGGGCTCTTGTTCCTATTTCTTGATTACAAGCTACACTGCTTATCATACCCAACGATGCTTTCTTGTAGAAACTGAATTCTGGTTAATGCCCCCTTGAAACGAAAACGATATAAGCATGCTAACTGCTAACGATCTTGTCATACTCCGCGCTTGGAACCACTGCTCGCTGTTCAGGTTAATGAAGCATATTAAACCACTGAGGCATGCGTTGCACTAATAACTGCGGCGGTTTGTTATCTTCCTGTAACTGGTCTAAAATAGAGAGACCTTTCTAAATCTTGTTACGCGCTTTGCAAGCCTGGGTTTTGTTCTCTCAGAGAGAGGAGGAAAAAAAAATCCCCCAAACAATGGCTCTGTCTTAGTTCGGACCAGCCAGTTCTTACGCAAACACTTCAACAATGTGCTGAAGTCTAAGGGTATTTAAGCACCTTTCCAGGTAAGGACGCCTTCCTGAATTTGTGCACAATCTTTAAACAGTTTGTTTACAGCATTACAGCACAGAATTATTTGTGTCTCCCAACAGGTTAGAGCCAGCCATTCACCCAATTATGTTTAATGTTCGTCAGAACTGGGGTGGCTTCGACTGTTGGGCTTTAAGCATAGGACACAGCGTGTCTTAATGCATATCTTAAATGTTCAGGAGCCTCTGCAGCCAGTCAGTGCTGAGGCTGGTTTATTTTACGCAGCTGAAAAGGGAAGGTGAAGCGAGCAGGTTAAGCAGCTTCTAATTGTTCCCACTTATCTGTCCTGTCCGTGCCCTGATGGCAACTGGGCCGCGGGGGCTATTGCCACGGCGGATGGCGGAGGCTGCAAGGAGGAAGACAAAGATGAATTTCAGCCGGGCACAATTCTCGGCCGGCTGGCTGAAACCTTTGCGCGGCCGTGACGCGCAGGCTTGGTAAGGCAAAGCACGGGGCTTAACAGGCAGCGAGGACTCTCCCTCACCGCGTTTTTATAGCTCTCTCCGTAGGCGCCTAAGCAAGCGGAGGAACCCGGCAGCAGGATGTTCGGCCAGGGCAGAACTCCTCTTTGACAGCATCCACATCAGGAGCGCCCAGACGGTGGAGGCCAGCGGAGGGACACCGTGCTAGCCCAGCGGCGTCAAAGAAAAGCAGTGTGCCAGCAATGTGGGGGGGACGTTAGGGTCCCTCTGTGCCCATACAGAGGACATACTTGGAAAAGAATCAGAATCGCTTTCCAGTATTAAACTGAACAAACACCTTACAAAGTTAAAGGCAGATGAGAGTTGTTAACCGAATTTTGAAAACGAATTCAACTGTGTAATGAACACGGACTCGCTACTGGGTTTGGCATGGACGACTTCTTATGGAACCCTTTACATACTGTATCTAACTGAGAACAGATAAGCAAACTCAAAACACAACTTAAGTTCTAATATTTTCTTAAATGTTGGCAAACAGTCCTCATTTTAGATCTGAGCCTTTTCCTATATTCGAATGTAGTGAAAAGGCACCTTAAAACATTCAGTCAGAACATCACTATATAGGAAAGCAATAGTACTGCAGTAAGTGGAAAAATGTATAAATTGAATGGGTATTGCACAGCGTTTGCCCATAATTGGTATACTTCGGTTTTAACATAGCAATGCTAGTAACACGATCGAGGTTCTTAATAGCAGTGGAAAATTCTGATTTGAATATGGCCTTTATCGGGTAAATAAAAAGTACCCATTCACTTCAAGCAATGGTTATTGCTTCATTCTGGTTAGTATTTTAAATATTTTTACTGTTCTGCCTGATGTAGCAACAATCACTCATTTATACACACGTTTAATTAAATGCCTAGCCACTAACTAAAGTGTTTCTGGATAAAACTGTGTTCCTCAAGACTCTGTGCAACATTAGGAACACGTAAAGTCATCTGTTTACACTTGTTCACGTACAGGTTGTGATGAGACACTGCACAGCAAACAAAGAGAGGTCTGAAATGCTCCCTATGCCTTTCTCTACGAAAACCAACAGTAACTGGTCTCATTTTGTACCTGAATCTTTACAGGATCTGTGACTCAGTTCCTCTACTTTTGAGGACAAGGCAGCCACTATTCCGCCTGAAGTAACCGCGAGAAGCAGCGGACTCTTAGTTCAGTAACTTAGACATTTAGAAGCCAGTAAAACTATACAGCTTTTCTAAGACTTGGATGTAAATTTTGATATAAAATTTGGGATCAGTAAATACTAAGTCTTAAGTCGCATTTGAGGTTGTTGTGTTTTAATTTTTTTTTTTTAACACCTAAATGCAGAACTATGCAAAAAAAGTGAGTAAGCAATCAGTGGACGGGAGGAACTCTTCCCTCACCACGCTGTGCCTTTTGGCCGCATCCTGACTGCGTGTTGGGGCAAAAGCTGGGTGTGCAATAACCTCTGCGTGCTCTCAGTTCCACTGGAAGGAAACGTACGCACGGAGGCAAGATGTAGCCTACCAGTCAACTGGGACAACTGGGGAAAATGGTGGCTAAACACAGCCTAACAGGCCTAGAGAAGGCAGGAAAATTGGCTCCTGCACATTCATAAATCTGGATGAGCTGCACTGGCTGAAAGGAGAATGGTGTAATTCAAGACTCCTTATCAAATCTGTCAGTTTGCCACTATTTACTTGAAGCTTTTGAGTGTGCCAGTTGGGTCCGGACAGGAAAGCTGCAAAGAAGTCCATTGGGAATGACAGAATCTCCTGGGGACCTGTGCTGGGGTGCACAGCAGGAGCGGGGGTCGGCCAGCCGAAGCAAAGCACCACACCGTGGGCAGAAGATTGTTGGAAATAAAAGAAATGTGTAATCAGCTGTTTGGGCCATTACTACTATATTTCAACTGTGAAAAAATTACTTTCATCAGAGATACCTTTTTAACCCTTTGTACCCCTTTTCCTGCTGAAAAGTTTTGTGAAATAATGAAAAATTGAGTGTGTTAAACAATTTGATAAACCTTAAGTATACCTTTGTGAATACAATTATGTACAAACGGTCTCTCTCTTCTTCACCCCACCTCAAAGGAAGAACTAAAGAAACCCAGGTTTCACAGTGTTTGGCTCAACACGTATATATCAACATACTCAGGTCCTTGTGACATCGTATTTTAGCATCACTTTCTCCTAACTTCCAGAGGAAGCTTAGTTTTAATTCGTTTGGATAAAGTACTCCAGAAATTTAAGTGAAGAGGGCAGCAACAAATCAATTCAAAGAGATCTAATCTCGTAACCCTTACAAGCAACATGCAGATGCGCTGCCACGTGAGATGATCTGATTTACCTCACTGCCGTGACTTCTAAAAAATTCATTGTTATTCAGCCAAGACACCAAAGTTTCTTTTTATTCAGGAATAGTATTTAACCCGAAGAAACTTGATATAAGCTCATAATGAGTTTGTAATGCATTCTTGCCTTCCCTTTTACTGTTTTTCAAGATTTGCTACCTCCTTAACGCTTCCTTTCGTATTTTTGTATACTTGTGATATTGCTTCTTGATTAATATTTACATGGAAAATGGTAGCTAAAACTGTGCGAGAAGATCACTACAGATATTGTAAGTTGGATACTACTGTCCGTAACTACAAATCTATACAAAGAATATCTACACGAGAGCAAACACTTTCGGTCAGGTGAATTAACAAGGGGATTGTAACTCGGTTGCGCAACAGCAGGAACATCTGCATCATCCTGACAAGAGCCCTTCCTGGCCCCAGATGCCAACCGTTTGCTTCAGACAGGTTTTGCTTGGGGCCAGGGGAGGGACCAAAAAGCTCACAGCAAAACCAGGCAGGACGCGGAACAGGTATTGCTACAGCAGTCCGTCTCATTACTTGCTATTAGCCGCCTGCGTTTGCAAGCGCTCTAGAGGATGTTGGAGGCATCACCGTGCAAGTTTAGAGAGAATCAGGCTTTGCTGAACATCTAGTGATTGTCAGTTATCCCCATAATTACGTTTGGGTTTTTTTGCCACAAAAATATCAGCCTATTTAAAATGAAACATCTGCTTATATTTATAAAGCAATGCAAAAAGCGACTACGGAAATATCTTTGTAAGGATGGTTAAAATGTATATAATATTATCCACAATAGCTGAAGTCTAGTGACTTTGGCAGATTCTGAACTTCCATTTTTACGTGCATGAGTGATGCAGGAGCATCTCTCCTGCCATGCCGGTTCAAGTTCCCCGTACTCCGGTTAAGTCTCACAACTGCAAGTCAACACTCAGACTGCACTGAGAAGTTAGGAGGAGTACCAAGCAGCCAATTACTGCTGTCATTGACAGCAAACACATCTCAACTCAAATCTCTCAAGCTAGCTGGCCCCTTAGTATAAAGCATTTAAAGGTCGCTGGCTTAAGCTATTGATTTCTATTTGCACGGAAATCGGGACAGAGCCAATACCCGATTTACGCTCCAAGGGCTGAAAGGCTCTGAGGCTGCAGACAGACTGAACAGTATTTTCCAGGGCTATTAGATACTTTTCGTGTTACGGAAGTACTTAAGACCACTCATTTTGAGCTAGGAGGCCCTGTCCTAGTTGTACAGCAAACAAAAAAGATTATTTGTTGTCCCAACCTCACTACAATCCAAGAATCAAGAACTGGATAGAAACTGGAGGGAATACTGCAGGCTACTGCTGCTTAGTACGGTTTAAAGGGCAAAGCAGAGAAGGAAACTGAAGTAAGAGGAGATTTAACAAATGTGTGGAAGAAAATGAGCCAGAGAAGAACGTCTGACAAATGAGTCAAGAGAGGTGGGAGCGGACAAACTGAGACAGTACGTGACCTCCCAGTAACAGGTGGGGTAAGTGAAAAGGGCATTAGAAAATAAAATAAACATCGCAGTTTGAGATGCGAGAGAAGTGGGACCTCCTGTAGTGCTCTAGGCATGTCAGTGGAGAGACAAGCTCAGCAGCGCGGAAGGGGAGAGGTTTAACAATATCTAAGCCGAGGTATCCGTCTGTTTGCAGAGAAAAATATTAATTTCAAACCACCTTCTTAAGCAGACACTCTGTGACAGCACTGGAGTCGTAGCTGGTTTGCTCCCGATGCTTCTCCCTCGGTGGAAAAAGGTAACAACACTGGGCTGTTCCTGGGGTTTTTGGATGGGGAGAAGGCTTCTGCCTTTTACCACCACTCAGGAGCAAAGACTAGCTTTCCAGCGAAATAAACTTAAAACCATAAACTTAAAAGTCATTCACCACATGCTGTCACCTCCTCCTTTAGTTACTAGCATCAACTCTTATTTACACATCTGTGATATTTACCAACCTCGAGAGAGAATGTGTCCCTGAACACTACATATTCACATTTGTAATGGTTAAAAGCTTGTTAAGAAAACAGGTGCTAATAATAATAATTAGGAAAATGATACCATCTGAGAGGAATTAGTTACTCTGCTTACTGTGGAGGAGGAGACAACTGCGGAAAGAGAATAGGTAAAACAACGCATACGCATATATGCCACAATGCATATTACCCTCCCCCCAAAATACAACCAACAAAAAAAAACCCTCAAAGCAAACCGCCCCAGCACGGAATGCCAGCAGAGAAAGGCCAAAAAGAAAGCAGGATGAAAATGGAATTTCAGCAACCAGGAGTCACAAAATAACATGGTGATAGGGGTGGTAACCGCGGATGGGACAAATGCTTTCATTCTATCATCTCTTGGATCTTAGTTTCTTAAGACACACCCTGCTTTTACTTCTGCTCCTCCTTCCCCACCGCTGGCAGCATTGCCACTGAGAAACATATCAAGTGCTCTAAGATAAACAGCCCCGTAGTTGACATGAAATGACAAAGGCGGGAGGATCAGCGCTGTCCCTACTCCATTCCGTATTCCCTTGTGGGGCCGTGAATTCTACTGCTGCTCCTATTTGTTACAGAAACAATTAAGATAAGTAAATTAACAGCTATCTGGAGTTCTGTGTTCATCCCGGAAATTCCAGATTGGCTTATTCTAATTCTTCTGCATCTATAAAAGCGGACCTTTTGTAAAGGTGTATCCAGGAAGCACCTCAAGATCTGCTCGCTCACCGTCACCCCAACCAAACTGCCCCACAACAAGCCACGTCTGCAGGCCTCAAACCTACTGTTTGGAGAGATCTTCTAATTTCTTTACGGAAAATAGCATCAGCGTTATCTTTCCTATGTAGGCTCAGAGAATCTTAGACGTGGCTTTCTGTACATCTTTCCAACAGGTGCCACCTACGTAACCTTTTAAAAAGATATTATGCCATTTNTTTCTTAAATTTGGGGGTGTGGGGTTTTTTTTCTTTTCTTTTTTAACTGGACAGGTTTGACCCAAAGATCCGGTCCCACCAGCTGTTAGGCAAGCTGGTAACTGGGTGGGCGTTCAAGCCACGACCCCGGGGGGGGGACGGGGGGACGGGGACAGGACAGGCGACACCCGCACCCTCAGCCCTACACGGGGCCGGTTCCTCTTTCCCCCAGCTGCCGCCGAGCCGAGGGCTAACGAGGCGGGCTGCGGGGCAACCGGGACGAAGGTCCCGACCCGGCAAGCCGAGCCGGCTCTCCGTTACCGATCCTCCCTCCGCGGGTGGACCGGAGCTCCCGGGAGGGGAC
>VZSZ01005023.1:727252-799361 GCA_013398815.1 Ibidorhyncha struthersii | reverse complement strand
GGCGCCGGCCTGGGGCGGGTGGTGCTGCCCCCCGGAGGAGGCGGGGGGTGGGTGGGTGTTTTCGGACCGGCGGTAGCGGGGAGGGGAAGCTGAGGGGACGGGGGCGGGTGGAGTGCTGCCGCCGCCGCGACCCTCCTGCTAACGCCGGGCTTTCCTCACGCAGAAGATGTTGGTGTACTTGTGGGGGTTCCTGTACAGCAACTACGTTCGGTTTTGGCTGAAGTGGATCTTGAGGCTGCTGACTCGGAAGTGCGAATTGCAGCGCGTCTTTGATGGCGCGAAGGCAGGGGCGCAGCGGACGCTGAGCATAGGTAATCATAGCACGGTTCAGTTGGAAGGGACCTTGAAGGTCATCGAGTTCCAACCCCCCTGCCATGGGCAGGGACACCCCCCACTAGACCAGGTTGCTCAAAGCCCCATCCAGCCTGGCCTTCAACACCCCCAGGGCATCCAAAGCATCCACAGTTTCTCTGGGCCACCTGTGCCAGTGCCTCACCACCTTCAGTGTAAAGAATTTCTTCCTACTATCTAATCCAAATCGCCACTCTTTCAGTTTAAAACTGCTACCCCTCGTCCTGTCACTACGCTCCCTGATAGAGTCCCTCCCCATCTTTCCTGTAGCCCCCCTTTAGGTACTGGAAGGCCACAGTAAGTTCTCCCCGAGGACTGGTTTAGCTCTTTAGGAACATCATGAAAAGCAATAGCTGGAAACCTGAACCTCTCCCAAGTGCTGCATGCATCCCCTGGACCATGTTTTCACTGTTCCCTTCTTCCTGAAGATTTTAAATCAGAATGCCAGATATAGTTTCCTTGCCTGCTTGGCCAAGGTACTTCCACTTAGCTGCAAAAAGTGAATCAGAAACCTGATATTTTCCCCGAGAGTCTCCCCATGACTTTCCGTATGTTCTTACCTTCCTGTTATTAAAAAAGCCACACAGAACGGACATGAATGCATTTTTTTGGGAGGGTGGGGGGAAGGAAGAGTGGTTAAATGCACAGTTCTGCTTGATGCAGAATTTTGATCTAAAATAGTAAGTTAAGAGACCATTTATTTTTTTTTTCCATTTTAACAATAGCTTGAGGAAGTGACTTTGCTTCCTTATGCTTCAGTAATAGACACAAAAACACCTCTAAGAATGGGAAAATATCAAGAGACATATTTTTGTCTTGACACCTTTTCAAATTTGGCTTTGTTTTTGTACATATAATTGATTGGTTTTAACAAATCCGAGTCTATTTTCAGCGTTGCACTCAGGGATTATAAAAAAAAAATCTATGTCAATTAAGACTTTCAGTTACCTGATACCTGTTGATTTTAAGATTGACAAATTTTTGATAAATTACTTGTATAAAAGGGAGGCAAAATTTTGCAAAATACTTATATGCCACAGGAAGACCCACTGCTACTGAATTGTTATTTAAAACAATTCAGTTCAATTTAACTGTGACATTTACCTTTTTTTTTTTGTATTGCAGAACATTCACTGGAATCATCAAAGAATAAGGTAAAAGATACTAGAGATTAAACTGTAATAAAACCTTTCAGAGACAGATTCTGGAAAAGAACATGTGCATTTACTTTTTGAGGGTGAAGGAAAGTAGAGGAATAAAAGGCAGAGAGGAGAGAACCGCATTTTGGGTTCTGTATGCTAGGGTTAAGTCAGGGTTTCTCAAAAACAACCCCACGTCCCTTCAAGTGTTTGTTTCCATCTCTCTGAAAGATTACCTGCTCTTTAGCAGCAAGTCAGACAAGCTGTTACACAGAGCTTCTGTTCTTGGAGAGGGTCAGTTCTCCCTGTCACAACAATCTCTTTCGCTGTTTTTATAGAAACCAGAGATGTGTTGTAGATAAAAGATACAGATAAAACAATTAAATGCAGTGTATACAATAATGTCCTGAATTGTTGAAAAAATGTAATGCAAGTTTGCAGGTAGGCATTTAACTGACCAGCTCATTCCAATTGTTCTGTAGCAGCTGGACATAAGCTAACACTTTAGACCCTCAAATTTGTGTATCTTGAACGGAACTTTTCTTCTTTAGACAGTGAGGGGACTGTGTTCTCCCTTTTCTAGCTGATCACTGCAATGTGATGCTGAGAGAGAATTAGTAACTGCCACAAGCATTTTTGTTGCAGTAGAGTAGTATGAGTGGGTCTCTTAGCATCTTTTAGTTAAACGATTATACTAAATGTATTAACATTCAGTTTTAAAAGAGTTAACCTTTTGCGTTACTGAAATGAAGCTGCTTTGGTATTAGCATAAATTGTATTAAAGAATGCATTGTGACCATAAAAAGTTGAGAAGACAAAGTTAAATTGTTACAAAGTGATTTTAGGTGGGCAGCGTATAATTATCATTACTAGTATTTGCCCCTTACTTTAGAAGGCTGCAGAATAGCAGCATCGTACGTGAAGTTCTTCTGTGTCACCCCAGCATTGAAACCTCAACTTCATTAGTTCACTGTCTCCTAATTCTGAAGCATTATCTCCTTATTGATGTTTTATCACTTGTGCTACTCCATAGCTGCATTTGTTTCAAATGGATTAGGAAGAACACATTTCAATTCAGCATTTGAAAGCAAACGAGAACCTAGACTAAGCAACTCTTGAGCTTTTTGTATATCCTTTATGGGACTCCAGTGTAAAGACTGTTGTTTACAGTCTGACAAAGTTACAAGTTAGGCATTTATGTAATTACTGCAGATCTTTTGTATGCAATTTGAGCCCATTTATTGTAAACATTTGCAATAAATTGACTGCTCTCCTTTTACAGTAAAGAATACATACATGGCAGGCATACAGAAGCTGAGAAATAAGAATAAAGTAGATGAGAGAGTGCTGCATTCCTCAGGAGGTCTTTTACTGTGTTAACTTCCTAGGTTTTAAGAAACGCTGTACATGCTGAGGAAGCTGAAGTGGAGAAGTGTGTCCAAGATGTAATGAAAGAAAAGAAAATTGAACAGAAGGATACAGGGTACGTGTGGAACCTGAACGTAAGTTCTTCATGGCAGATAGTTCTCACTTCTTGGCATGTTCTTGCAGTTGCTTAATCTGATACAATATTTAGGCCGTTCAGCACAAGTGATTAGAATGAAATTAGAAAATAAGGTATGGTTATGTCCTCTTCAGTTCTAGAAAATAACTTGCAAAGTTTTAATTGACATGGATTTGGGGTAACTGCATCTCTATCTTGCAGGTTCCTTCTGTTACTCCTTATTTGTAAGTAATATGATTATCGCATAGGTTGATTATATGAGCTAAATAATTGCTTAGATATATTTGAGAGTATAGTGATGCCTGATTAATGTTTGCATTCATCTGCATAAGTAATTAGGAACGATTGAGAGGAAAAATTGTGAATAGTCAAAACTTCAAAGTTCAGTGAAATGCTGCTTTGTCAGAAATACAGGTTCAAAGTTTCACTTTAAGACTTACAAAAAGTTTGGGGGTAGGTGCAGGTACAGGGGTCAGGGTGATACATGGAGTTTTCCTGTGTCATCACAGATTTTAGCTAAGTTATTTTTTTATTTCCATAATTTAAGTGAATAGGGCCTGACTCTGCAGCACTGGAATTGGCTAGAGTGTTGGTTTGGTTTTCTTTTTTAAGTAGAAATAAGATCCGTATATCAGTGTACTTAGCCAATATGCTGTAGTTTGAAAGGTAAACATAAAAGTACTTTGTAATTCTAGTGTTTATGTTACATTAACGCAAGAAGGATCTTACCTGATAGTTCAAGCAAGAATTTATGGCTAACTATACCTCTTTATAGCTTCTGTGTATGGTGTTTTGTTATTATTTCAGGTTTAAGACAAATCTGCGTATATCCTTACTGCAGATATCAGGTTATAAAAAACTTTATTCGAATGTGGAAAATCTGAGGAAGGTCCCGTATGATTCGGATAACGAAGAACACGAGGAACAGTTAATTGAGGTGAAAATAATCTTTTAAATACAAAAGCTGTTTGTTTTGTTTTTTCCCCTCCAAGTCCACCAGCTTGAATGAACAGTTTATTGATAGTATTCTTACAAGCTGGCCTATTTAAAGCTCTTTTCTACTTGTGAACTGCTAAGCCATTATAGAAGCGACACATTACAATACAACATCAAAGCAAAACAAGTAAACTAGAGTTACTTGCACTGGGATTATTTCATGTGAAATCAGACATAACACCACCACAAGCAGCAAAATAATTTTGTAATGGGTCACTGAAGCATCGTAAATAAAAAGCTATTTAACCTTATGCACATGTCTAACTTTGTAAACCAATAATTACTAAATAAAAAGAAGACACTGGTGTTTTCTTATTACTGCATCCCAGTCGATGTCAAAGAGGATAGTTTAATGCTGGAAGATAAAAACTATCAGCAATATATTTTAGGTAACAATAGCAAGCAAATACTATAATACTGCTTGAGACTTTTTAAAATAGCTTCTACTGTGCAAATATATTAGCATGTCATTTTCTTAGCATTTCATAATTATCTCAACTTGCTACGCAAGTCCCAACATTGACATGTTCAGTTAGGATTCATTGAGAACGTGTGTTTCAGTTTATAGCTGTCCTATCAGAAAATGATGCATAAATTAATGTCTGAAGTGAAACAAGTCTTTGTTTCTTTAGTACTGATACAGTGGCTTTGCCCATAAAGGGAAATCATCGCATTTAATGTTAAATGTAATCATTTTCATGATTGCTTAAGTAGGTCATTGTAGTATGACTCCAGATTGCCGCTAATGGAAAAGAACAGCATGCAGATTGTATTTTGTTCCTTGGTGAATGGTTCTAATGTGCAGCAGCAAGCGTACTGAATGATGTGACTTGGAATACTTTAGCAGCTGTGCATAACATGGAAGCATATTTGTGCAGCTTTGGAATTTGCTGATGCCTCATGAGAATCTGAAGGCCAGAATCACCAAGCAGTGGTGTGACATTGGCTTCCAAGGGGATGACCCCAAAACAGACTTCAGAGGAATGGGCCTGCTGGGCTTAGTGAATCTGGTGTAAGTGAAAAGTAGTATTTAATTTCTGTTGTAACCAATTTTCAATGTCTATGTATTTTCTCTAGTTAGTGCTATTTCTAATGAAGACTTAATAGAAGCAAATAGAAGTGGTGGCTTCTGTACAGTGAAAACTTAACTTATTTTCTAAATAAGTTAACATTTCTAGTGACTGCGCATCTGTAAATGTGTGGTTGGGTAGAGGCCAACAAGCGAGGGGAGGAACAGAAAGTTGCCCAAGACAACTTATGTTTTTTTGTTGTCATATTATAGGTTTGGTAGGTTATAACTTAGAAAGTAACTTGTCAAAAGCTTTTAAAATTCCTGAATTAATCACTGTAATTAAAAATAAAGAGGTTTGCATAACTTTGCCAAGCTAATTTGTGGACTTGGGGGAACTTTATATTTGATGTTGAGATCACAAAAATTTCAGTAACTTTTTTTTTTTTTTTTACTGTATTAGTTCATGCTGAATATAATATAATTTGCTACCTTTTCCTTGGTCTTCATTTTGTGCCATTTTTCAGTACAGAGCAGTATTCAGCTTTAGTTTAAAGCTACACATTTTGATATTGAATATATGTTTGGGTTTTTTTTTTATGTGAACTCCAAAAAATAATGGAAGATCCTGCTTTACACTGACAGGTATTTTAGTAAGCATTACACCGACGAAGCTCGTCAGATCCTTTCCCGTTCAAATCACCCAAAGCTGGGGTAAGTCACTATATGACTTTTTCTGGCTTGTTCTGTCTAAGAGCTCACGTGAAGACTGCCAAGTATGTGTCCTGAAAATAAAAAGGAGAATATTTGTGCATTTTTTTCATTAAAGGATGAAAAAAGGGCCAAAGTAAAAAGGCATGAGAAATGAACACAGAAATCAGTTTCAGGCTGTGAACTACCTGGAGCTCTTTTGTTCCCCGAGTAGACTTGCTGGGACAAAAATGTTGCAAAATATTGACTTTGGTTAACACAGTGAACAGCTTTAACATCTCAGTTGGCTTTATTTTTAATAGGCTTAGATTAGATTTAGAAATTAATAGTTATTTTTCGCCTTCTTACTGATCCTGTGTTGGGATCCCCTTTTTTGCTAGGTTTCTGTTCTGTAATAAGTATGTACAAATAGATGTTTGTTGTTGTTCAACTTTGCCTATTAAAAGATTTAGCTCATTTTACAGGGAAATATACTCTAGAACCAGTCAGATCCAGAGGAAAGTTGGTAAATCTGCGTACGTCATCTGATCCACCTAGTCCCCAAGTTAACCCAGTCACCTACCAAGAATGGGAGGCTTTCGTGGCTTCAATTGTAAACGATACTACCTTGTGCAACCAGGTCATGAATAGGGTATCAGAGACACTTAGATCACTTGAATACCCACATCATTGACACAAAATAATTCTTTTTCCCCCCCCCCTTCCCCCAGAAACACTTGTTTTAACAGTCCTTTAAGAATTTCTATTGTGGTGCTTTCTATACCATGCAACAGAAAACCAGATATTTTCCAACTTGAAGAACAGGGTTGAGGTAGCCATTCCATTTATACTGTAACAACGTTTTTGATGTTAGATTTTTAATATTCCAGCAGTTTTAATGATGTCAAATGAGCAAACTGAGGTCAATGTTCATTAGCCTTAGCATCTTATTATTGCCTAATGGAGGCATTTGCCATACTATTGTATAGAAAAATAGCATTTTTTAAATAACTTCTACACGGTTGGATGCACCAGGGAATGGAAAGAGCGGTCTGTAGGCCAGACTCAATGTGTCAAAAAGTATCATAGCAAAAGCTGACCCTTACAGTTAGCCTAATGCAGACTGTTTCAGGGAAGCGTTCAAGTCCTTTGATCCACAAGGTAAAACGTGACCTGTGATTGGTGTTGCAGATATTCTTATGCAATAGTTGGAATCAATCTGACAGAAATGGCATACAGCTTACTTAAGAACGGTGCTTTAAAGTCTCATCTGTACAACATGGTCTCTGGATCACCGCAGATGGAGCACTTCCATCAGTTTTACTGTAAGTATCTGTAGCTTCTTTAGTGCAGACTACCAGGGGAAGGCCTACCACATAGAGTTTATTTTTTATTTGGAGTATGTTTCCACTCTCATTAGCCAGAGCAAGCCGTTTGTCTTCTGAATCAGGTATTGGAAATGCACCTGATGCTTAAATGTCATGCTACAGAAATGTACATTTAAGGGATAAATTTGTGTGGCTTTCTATTTATTAGAGACTGCAGTCTGAAAACTCAGTATTTGCAGATTTTTTTTTTTTTTATTCATTATTACAGTGTCCAAAATCTCGCTGTTGACCAGGATGGGACACTCCCTATTTTAAGGGATTGAATAGAGTCTAAAGGATCATTCTAAGTCTAGCTAGATCAAGGCAGATTATTGTGGAGGTCATTTTTGCAGATCAGTATTTTATTTTCTTCACAGGTTATCTGGTTTATGAGTTTGACAAGTTCTGGTTTGAAGAAGAACCAGAAAGCATTATGCACTTCAACCAATACAGAGAGAAATTCCATGAAAAAATCAAGGGACTTCTACTGCATTGTGATGTGATACTAACCTTACAAAACACAAAGAAACCTTAACTCCTCTGCAGTCTACTAGGTTCTGCATCAAAAATGGAATTATGCATTTGGATGGAAGTTTTGCGTGTTTCACCAAAAACAGTTTAACAATGAAACTTTTTTTTTAACATTAAAAAAAAATAATCAAAATTCAGTTAAGAAGGCTTGGACAATCAACCTCTTGTTTACAGGTCTTTATATGCTATTCTCCAAAGGACAGCTTTTTTTAAAAAAAAAAAAAAAAACAAACACAAAAATCCAAACAAAAAATAACCAACATAAAGAACAACCCACAAATCTCAAGAGCCTCTGGATCGCTTGCTTTCACAAGTTCTTTTATACTTCTTGGTGCAGGAACACGAAGCAGGTATTTATGCCGCATCATGATTTCCATGAATAGGTTTGACTGTTAATTGTCTTTTAAAAAACTTCTTTTAGTTGAAATTACTCTGGTTTTAGGCTTTTTGTGTTCTTGTTCTGTACATGTAGTCAATTGTTCATTCAATGTTGAGTTTCTCTGTAATGAAGAGGTCCATGAAGGGGATGTATTAGTTGCTTATGATTCTGGAGAAGAGGCTTAATCCACCAACATACTTACTAGAAATTTCTTCTGACTAAGGAAGGTTTTTTTTATCTATGGATTTGTACCAGCAAATTCCTATGCTTGGAAAAAGCTTAGTTTGCAAACAAACGAAAAGAACCACAAATCATCAGTGTGAGGATCCAGATCCTCAGACTAAAGCTAACTCCTTCTAAAAATATTCCTCCCGTAAAAATGTTCAGTTCTTTCTAATCTGACTTCAGCTGCTCAGGCTGTTTGACTTTGTATCTCTTGTCAGCCCTTTCTTTTAGCAGCTAATGGCGTATTCTCAGTGAAAGTACAAGACAGTTATTTTAGCCCTTTGATAAAGTTCACTCATTAAAAACCTTTATTGCAGCTGCAGCCCCTATTTTATGAAAATAAGTTCACACCTGCATACGAGTCTCTAACACAGATACGTTTTCCGTGGAAGGGATGCAACTGTGACATGTTCCTTAATCTTGGAATCCTCAGACAATCTAGTCAATAGGACTACAGACCTATATTGTGACTAATTATTGCTTAAAGCAACTTTAAACAGATTTGGTATGACCATCACTTCGTTTTCTAAAACCTACTATTAAATAAGTGCCTTCTGCTTTATTCAATCAGTGTTTTATTTTGATTCTGTAACCAGATCATAGCCTTAGAAGCTTGAGTTATTTGGGAAAGATTCTTTCAGTATGTACCTAAATAGCACACAGTGGCACAAAATTTGTCTGCTAATAGAAGCTTTCGTGCTTTTTTTTTTTTTTAAATCATCTCAGGTAAATTAGTTAACATCTAGACCTGATGTCCCCGAGTCTCAAACACCTCAGGATACCGTTTAGGTTTCCCTGTTGGTACGGGGAAGGGCGGGGGAAATCGTTGCTCTCTCTTAACTTTTACTACGAGAGTGTGGGAGCAACTTCCTGAAGAGTAGAAATATTGAACACGAGAAGAAAAAAACCCCCCCAAACTCCTTTTTGTAATGAGTGACATTACACTACATAAGTATTAAATGTATTATTATAATATGTAGTACTACATCTCCTTGGAGATAATCAAAACCCAAAAGCGGACAGGTCCTAAGCAGCCTGCTCTAGGTGATCCTGCCTCGGGCAGGGGGTTGGACTAGTTGATCTCCAGAGGTGCCTTTCCACCTCAGTAGTTCTGTGAGTCTGTGTTGTGTAACTAGTGACGTCTTGCACTGCATCCACCCAATTGCTATTGATTCCTTAAATGCTGGTGATCTCTTATTTGTGGGAAAGCTCCTGATGAGGGTAGTCAGTACATATGTAGGAGGTAACGCAGTTCTGTTTTCTCTTTATGATACCTTAGGTATAGAGTTAAACAATTCTTAAGTTAGCATGTGCAGGGTGGAGAAGGGTTCATCTCAGCTGTGTTGGGTTGATGCTAGTCTGCTTCAAAAAGAAAAAAAAAGTACTGTGAAGATGCTTGTAGGGAGAGTATCTATGGTTATACCATGGCTTGCGAGATGAACTGAGTGGATCAGATACACAACTGCCCAGAGGAGGCCTACTTCTTTTGCTACTCCCAGGTACTTGGGTCCTGTAATTCTCACCACTGAAAAAGCCGAGATCCTGTGGAGAGCGTTCTGGGATTTAGGTCCTGCAGCAGAGCTCCATTTCTCTGACCCATGTAGATATGGGACATTCCTAAAATCTGGGGAAGGAAGTGTAAAGAGGACTCTTTCCCAGTGGCTGAGAGGTTGGTTGCCTGTTACTTTCTAGCCCCAGCTTCCATCATGTTTGTCTTCTGTCATTAGTAATTTTTGCTATTGCTTGTAGATCTCCCTTGCAACCAACGTAAGGCTGACTTTTTGAATTTCAGAAGTGACCCCAATATGTTTAGCAGCCACAGGAAATGAGATCCTTTTCTTTATTTCCATCTGTGCTTGCTAGCAAGGAACAAAATTGCTTCAGCCATCTTCTAAAACACTCCCCTGTGTTTGCAAACTTTTTTTTTTTCTTTGGCAACAGTTGCAAAAACAATCTACACCCTCCTCTTTCCAGCCTTGAAACTTTCACTGGGCTCCCTGTTCACTAGGAGACTGACATTTGACCTCTGCTGAGGCTTTTAAAGCCCAACCATCAAGTTTCAGATTTCCTATCACACACCTAAGATGTTTTAGTGTAGAATGCAGATTGAGCTGAATGTGAGATGCATCTTCATTAGCTTGCCTTTTTTTTTTTTTTAAAAAATCAAAGTGTGAGCTGGGAGTAAACTGGCAGTATACAAGGAAAAAAGTAAACCTAAACATCATGAGATGAGTGAGATGTATGGGAATGCATGTAGTAATTAAGGCGGATGTTTACGTTAGGCTCCAATACACCCTCCTAGTAAACGGTTAGAATTTGCATGCAGTTTTGTACAATCAAGTAGCGCAGTCCTTCTGTCTCGGAGTCACCCCGCTATGTGTAGACTAGTACTGGGTGTCCCTGTTTTGCACCAGTGGTAGGCTAGTTATAATATGGTGGTAGCTAGAAAATACGTGGAAAAAGGTAAATTTGTGTTTAGGGAAGAACAATGTTTTACTAGTCAGCGGTACTTTATCCTAACTCTGTTGTAGGGCGACAGTCCTAAGGTTATGGAAGATTCCAAACGGAGGTAGGGGCACCTTTCTGCGACTTGATATGATCAATTTGCTTAACATCAGAATTTGTTGCTCATGCTTTATGCTAAGAGTCTTAAAACCTTGGTAAATTCTCTTGCTATTTATTAACTGTCATGTTTTAAGGTATGTATTATCTTATTAGACTTTGCAAGTACTGTTAGTTTTCTAACTTCCTGCCTCTTTAAAGCATTCACTATGTGAAAGCTCATATGCAATTTTAGGAAAAAAAAAAAGTAATCTAAACCTGAAGACAACAAGGTGGTTCTCTACATTTTTTGTCATTGTTCCTGTAGCAACTGTTTAACAAACTACCTCCACTTTTGTTGTTTAGTGTATGCTTGAAACATGGTGCCACTATATGAACAAATTAATCTGAAGACAAGTAGAAGTTTACCACAAGCAAAAGTAAAATCTAGTCTTTCAATAAGTAAACACATTGCTTCCTAAGTGACCAACACAGTTGGAAAGCGATTTGAAGACAGTGCTACTTAGGAAGAAAGAAACTGAGAACGTTTTTAAACTGGTTGTGCTTCTGTTATGTGATACAGCAGTGTAAGGAATAGGGCATTTTGTTCTAAAGGACGATAGGGAAAGGGGCCGATTTAAGCATCTCAGCTAAATAGCGTGGGATTTTCACTTCTTGAAAAACAAACCAAAAAGTACAAACAAAAAAAATAGACACACAAAGCCCCAAGCATTCATTTTCCAGACTTTCTATCCTAGTTTAAGTAGAAAACATTTTACAAAAAAATATTGGTTAGCCTTGTTTTAAGAATTATCATGATGAAAAAGTTTGTATTTAGTTAGGTGGGAGTTCAGTAGTCAGTATTCTTGAAAATACTGCTAGTTAAGTGCGTGGTAAAGATGTAACCCGTTGTTTCTTTCTGTCACACTCGTTTTGTGTTGTTGTAGTACAATGGTGATCGATCTGTAGACTGATGTTTCTTGTGCCAGTCTATATATTGTCGTTCTCTAGGGAAGAAAAAAAACAGCCCAAGACAGCTTGGGGGCGGTTTCTTCTTCCCACACTGTGCTTAGGTAGCTGTGTACTAATAGAAGTTTCTGTTTAGCACAGTATAAAAGCAATAATGTAACCTGTGAAGTCTGTGTAATGGAAAGAGATGTTTACAACGGTAGCGAATAAAGAAGGAGTGATTCCAAAATACTGTCAACAATAGCGTGTTATGGCCTGCTAGAAAATGTAACAGTTTCCAGTTAGCCACACTCTCAGTTCATCCACGCGCACTCTGATATGACACAAAGCCTTATCCCATCTTTGGTTGGTTGGTTGGGTGGGTGGGTTTTCGGGAGGTGTTTTGTTTTCTTTCTGTTTGGGTTTCTGGGGGTTTGTTGTGGTGGTTTTTTTCCCCCTCCAGCTCTGAGAACTTGTTTAGAAGCCTCTATGGTTCTCATACCGGGTTTGCATTTGCGCCTAGGAATGGCATTACTGGGAAATAATGCTAATGCTGAAAACTTCAAATGGTTGGGAACAGAACATCTGTGTGTGTGGAAGCTGAACTGGAAAACACAACAAGAGCTGGAACAAAGGCTAGCTGGCTCACATACCTTCTCTAGTTTTTAAATCATACGTACCCTAAACGCCAGAACAAAGGACTAAGATTTAAATCTGTGAGATCCATACAAAAAGTGTTTGCTTCTAACTCTCAAGGTTAGTCTGATACCATAGAAAAACATCCTTACACGTAAGTCCACCTGACATCGTACATCTGTTGTAAGAGGAAATTGCGCAATGGGAGAGCCCGGGCTTGACCCGCATTAGGAATTTGTGTGTATTATGGCCTTTAACACTCCCTCACTGCCCCGACCTTTGTCAACCTGTTGTTCCTAACGGAAGCCACCGCCAGGGTGTATTGCGCAGACCGAGGGCATTAGTGTGAGAGGTGAGGAAAGGCTCCCCGCTGTGCCAGCGGAGGGGCTTCTCAGCCATCCTCTCACTTCCTTCCACACCTGACCTGAAAGGGGGCGGCATCCCTTCCCTCAAATTCTTTTGGTCCATACCACAGAAAGGAGACCTCACTTTCTTGATGTACAGCGTACACAAAAAGCATATTGGGTTGGCAGGAGGCAGAAAGTAGTTCTGCTGTTTGTTTAGCTGCAGCAGTACCTTGCTCTCTTCAGTGACAGACCAGCGTGTAGAGTATGGAGCGTAAGAGAATGTTACAGAGGTAGGCTGCCGTACTCTGCTGCAAGGGGCAGAGATTTATTACTGCTTCATGTCAGTTGCTCTTGAAATCTTCACTAAAAGGAGGTCTGTTTTAAGCATTTAAAAAAAAACAACACCAAAACCAAACAAAACACCTCCAAAACAAAACCCCAACCAAACCCCCCCAAAGCACAACAAGGATTTTGTTTGAAGGACCTGGAAGTTAACTCTTGGAGTCAACTCGAAGTCCAAGCGTTTTTGTTCAGGAGAGCAAAACTCCAGGAACAAAAATCAAGATTTATAGAACAACTTGGGAGAACTCTGCTGGAGAAAGAAAGAGAAACTCTGATATGTTTTAATGTCTTTTTTTTTTTTTTTTTACCCAAGAAAATACTTTTAATCTATATGTTCCACCACACCTTCATCTCCATGCAAACTATGTCAAGTAATTTACTTGTTCTTTCAGTTCCATTTGTATATCTCAGGTAGCCTTTGTTTCCATTCCTGAATTTTGCAGACCAAACGCGTCTATTAATATACCAAAGTGCTGCTACATGAGAGCTACAAGATCTCACCTGTAGCTATTTTTAGTTCTTCAGAAGCATAGAACAGGCCCTGTGCTACAGAAACATCCCACTCCTCCAGACCCCTAACATCAAGTTGGTCAGTTATGCAAATACCAGTTATTTTAGAAAATGAGATGAGGAAGCAGCTATTCGGGAAATTTAACTTGAGACATTGAGGTACCGCAGAAAAGGGAAGAACCAGAGTTAAATTATCTTCCGATGTGACACGCTTTGAGATGTCATCTGCCACCATTTATTGGGAGCATCTTGCACTGCAGTTGAGACTAATGTCCTGTAGTTCATCCCTATTCAGTATTCCCAGCACTGAAACCCTCCCCCGCAGCAGCCAGCGTGGCACACATTTCTATTACTAGCCATAATCCGACGTAACGTTCGCTGCCACAGTTCTGTTCTAATTATTTGCTGTTGGGCTAATTTATACTTTCACTATTGAATAAATCAGCATTTTAAACGAGCATTAAAAGTCACAACTGCCGCTTGAAGTACATAACATTTGACTCAAGACTATCTTCTAACGGAAAGAAACAGGAACAGCATAAAAGAAATGTTTTTTTCCGACCAGAGGATGAGGCTAACAGACGTGACTGCTTCACTTTCATTCTTGCTATAACATTACGTCTCGGCGTGTATCTACAGCGGTAAGCTCCAGGCACAGCCCAGCCATCTCCCGCAGCATCGGGCGTTGATGCCAGGCTCCAAAGGAAGGTCCCGGGCATGGGAACCTGGTGCTCCGGCTAAGTAAAAGGCCAGGATGCCAAGGCACCACCGTAGGCTGAGCTCATCTACCAACCCATATGCTGTTCCTCAGTATTTCCTCATTTTTTTTCCCCAGATATTTTAGTCTAAGCCCGACTAGTCCATTTTTCTTACAAAAATGTATAGAACAGCATCAAGTATTTTTTACAGTTAAGATCTCATTTCTGATAAAAAGCATCTTCTAGCTACAGCGTACCTCTAATTACTACTGAATTACCCAGAACTGGAACAGACAAGAGATTATGGTTAAGTCGCTCACAGGGATGCCAGCAGTTTGGAGAGTAACAGTGCTGGAACTCATCAACATGCACCCAGCCCAAACTGGTGGGGACTGGGGGAGTTGCGCTCTCCGCCTGTACTACGCTGGTACAGCCACAGGTGCCTTCTCCCATCTATTGCTTTTTCATTTAGGCAGGTTGTGGGCTTACACTGCTTATGCACCAGCTTCATTTTGTTGTTCTAAGTAACCTGATGGAATTTAAACTCTTCCCAACAGTTTCTTGTTGGTTTCTGTAGCGCACCTACTGTCGAGAAACCCAGTTACCGCAGTTTCAAAATGCTGCTGCAAGATTAATAACGAAGACCCTGTGACAGGAGGGATGCAGAAGCTTGGAGAGGCGAGGAAGCAGACCCGGCAGCACAGCTTCCCAAACAAAAGCACCATCTCTTTACTTGGCCAACTGCTTCAAGGCTATTCCTTTCTCTCACTCAGCCCCCTTACATACCACACCGTATATACCATACCAGCAACACCTGACACGTGACATCTACTACGACAGAAGCTCCCAGCGTCATTGTGTAAGAACCCTTAAGGTGCTTTTCTCTTTACAACAGTTTTGAACGTCAAGTTTTCGGTAGGTTTAATACATCCCGTAACAACCTTTCTGTCTGCTTGTCCACATCTTGTGTAACACAAACCTTTACAAGTCTCAAAACACAACCCTCGGCTCTAACACCTGGAGCTGTAAGATGCTACAGTGAGGGAAATAAGCACCATTGAACTTTCATATGCTATCAGCATCTGAGTAAGTTGCAAGACAGATTGGAAGAAAATGTTAGAAGAATGTTCCCTTACAGCTTTTTTTTTTTTTTTTAAATAGAAAAGCTCTATATAATAACCTCTCACTCCTCCATCATCTCCCGTCTGTCTCTTGGCAGTGCCCTGCTGCCACCACGCTCTTACCAAGCTAGAAAAGCAGCACGTCCGCTCATGGATTTCAGATCTGAAGAGGAAAATATTTTTTTTTTTGATTAACAGCCCTCACAAAACTTTACAGCTCACAGATTAAAGAGACTCTATCTCAAAGCACAGAAAGCACAAGATACAGGCACTTCTAAAGCCATACAACTTGCTTGTGTAGCATAACTACGCATACAGAGAAGACTTTAAAAATATTCACTCACGTTTTGTCAAAGGTTTCACATCACCAAATACCGGTCAGGTGAGCTCTTCTGTAGATCTTCTCTCATCAGCTCCCACCCAGCTACTAAAAAACAGGTCACAGCAGAGCTTCTCATCAAATAGGCAACTGCCAGGTGGCCATTTGGTGTGACCCTAATCAGGTGAGCGGCCTCACCCAAAAAATCTGGAGAAAATCAGCTCACCTGGCTGCTACCGATAGCAAAGCCATTCTTAAAGATGGCCTGGCTTACACTTAGGAGCTTTGGTGAGGTGATCAGGAAGGTAAGGAAGGCTACTGGAGCCAAACAAAAAGAAGTTGCCTTGTAAAGTGGCTCCTGTTACACCCGAGTTCCGCTTGCGGATGCCTCTTCTTGTTACAGGAGTTGTAAGAGCAAAATAATTTTCATGATGTGTCGTACCCCCAGGCTTGCGGGTGGGGCGTGGAGCAAAGCCGGCAAGCCCTTTTCAGATAAAAACATGTTTTTCATGGGTGGTCCGTGCATTTCTAGGGATGGGGGGAAGATTGCCAATAGGTTTCAACTCACTTCACTGTGACAGACACCTAAAACCCAAATATTTTAGGGATCTGTAAACTTAAAAAGGTCAACAGTCCACTTAAGGATGTTAACCCTTAGTGCTGAAGACTCTGTGATAACTTACTCAGCTGCCAGGCATTATAATAAAGCACTCTGCTCTGGCCTTGGCATCCTAAGTTAAAACAAAGTCATATTCTTCAAAATGGTGATTACAGCTTCAAAAGAATATCATTATTTGATACATATTAACCCATCTGCATAGTCTCTCATGTGCAGAAAGACTATATTGGCTTTCCCATACTGTTATATGTAGTCTACATATGGCTAAATTGTAAAGGAGAGAACTTTACTCCCAACAAAAGAAAAGAAAATCAACAGTAAACTGACCGAGGCAAGGGATATAGGAAGAGTGCTCAGAAATTAACAGCCGTGTTTTGCAAATTAACTTTATATACACACAAATAGATGGTAAGTTTCAACAATGTAATTCACCGAATGGAGCACGTCCATGCCTGTTCTGTCACTGCCGCGGTTTTGAGGCTGCCATCTCAGCTTACCAGTACCCTGTAAAAAACATTCTACTCCATAAAGCCTTAAAAGCATGCCTAGTGAGCTACAGCAAGGCGCAAACGGGTCATAAAATATCTGGGGGTCTCAAAAAGTAGTAACAACTGTTGTCACCAAACGTGAGCATAGCAAGGAAAACTTTAATGAAATGGGGTACGTGAGCAAAGCTTGCACGTGTTGCTTGTTGCAGATGAAATTAAACACATTCAAGTGTTAAACAAAACCAGGCATGGAAAAAAACAAATGTTTTTGTTCTGAAACCCGGTGTTGAAGATCCAAAGTCATTTGTCTGTGTAATGAACCACAATCACCTGCTTTTCCCTCTAGCATGACTTTAATAGTTAAAAATCAAATCTGTGCAGAGTGTACTTTATTTGTTCACATTACCTAATTGTGGTTAAAAACCACTTCATCTGACAGTTTAAAAGCATTCTTTTAAAACAAAAGAATTAAACATAGCTTCTGCTAAAAATTCTGCAAGTTACATGGATGCAATATACAGGAGTATAAAAAAATCAACAGTATTCTACAGAAAATATTCTCAAAACAGCAAACAAAGATTAGGCATGTAGGCGTGATCCTTAACTGAACCAATATGAATTAAAAAACAGCTAACAAAATTAAAAAAAAAATCCTGAATATCTGTATAAAAGAAGCAAGGATTCAAAGTGCAGGTGCTCCAGTTTTCATTTTAACATATTATTCAGTAAGTTGATACAGGATACTATTCATTTTATATAAAGTGACAGTGTTCTCAGTAAGACTTAAACATTCAGTTACATTATCTTGCAGATTTTTTCATTACTGCTACTTTACACTGCTGTAAATGAAGACTTATGCAATACAGGTTTTTATTTTCTTAATCTAACAAGGATATAATAGGTTGGTGGTAAAGGTTAGTTTTAAGAGCTAAGCTATATATGCTGTAGATCCAGCCTTAGAAGTGTGTATATATATATATATATTTAACTTTTAAAAACAGCTTTCAATTTTTAAAAAGAGACTCTACTAATCTGTTCTGGGACCTGCATATGCTGTCTTTGAAGCACACCAGGAAAGCTTCCAAGTCCACTGGTTAGGAATACAGCTCCAGGCNGTGGCCGCAGCTGGCAAAGGGCTTTTTCTCTGCTGTGTTTGGTAACCAGGGAAATGGGCTGCGCCTTTTGTCAGAGCAGAAATCATCACATTTAACCACATTTGCCTGATGTACCTGCCAGCTAAGCTTGGGATGGACTTCTCCATCTCCATTTGAGCATATCAGTCTCAAGCAGAGGAAGTCAGGAGCCAGGCAGGGGTCACTGAAAGGATCTTTCATATATTCAAGAAAATAAAATTGAAACAGATGTTAAAACCCATTATCCTTTTTTGAAAAAAAAAAAAAAAAAAAGTTTATATGAAATAAAATTATCCTTCAGGGATGTTGCCTGGAACTTAATTTCACCTGAGGTCCTATTCAGGTTGCCAGTGTCCCTTTAAATTTTAGGTACTTCCTGTTTTGTTCATTTTTTCCCCCCAATAGTCAGATCTCTATATCATGTCTATTTTAAAAACGCACATAAATATTGGCATTAAGTTTACATTTAGAAATTAAGAACTAATGTTTACCATTTTATATTGACAGCAAGGTTAATAATACACATACTTCACTGACAACTGTTATTTTTCTGTACTTTGAATAAAATTTGCATTTGTGTAACATTTCCCACAGAAAGAGTGATTATACTTCAAGACAGTTAAGTTTGCACCCCAACATTTTCACATTAGTGAAAACAACCATGTTTTGAAAATACCAGGGCCTGTGCCAGGTACTAATAAATACAGAATAAAAAAAATAAATTAAAAAAACCCGACTGCCTTTTATCCCGACATAGTCGAGATTTCATAGTCGCTGGCCGAGGTTATTGGTTTACCCATCATCCTTACGTTTTTAGCATTAGTAATCCTAGCCATCATGGACACAGGCTTGTCAAAGTACCTAACCAGCGCTGGCTCAGTCAAAAGGGAGGCTAAAAATTGTTCAAAGGTAATGGCCCAGTCTCTGTCGATGCTCGTGCTTCTACGAAGAGAAGCGGTGTGGTTGCTCCGTACCAAAACGGTGTCTTCCCCGATATCCTCGCAGTGCAGCTTTTCTTCTTCATGCGAACCTGCACTCAGTACCGAGTAGGAGGACATCGAACTATCATCTTTTGTATCATCATCGGAAATGAGCATGGAAGAACAGGCTCCATTGTCCCTGGGCGAAGAGTCTTCCAGCTTAATGTCTTCCATCTGCATGCCCAGGGCGCTGTCGGTGCAAACGGCCTCCTCGTCGTTGGTGACGAGGCTGCTTTGGAACGGCTTGTGCTGTTCGAGGGGGTACTGCTGGTGCTCTTTCTTCGGAAACAGCTCGCTCGGAATAGTTTTGCTGCAATTGTTACCGCTGCCGTCTGTCTCTTTTGTGGGCTGCACACTGAAGAGCTTACCAACCTCACCTATCTCCAAAAGCAAGCTTGTCACAGCAGCGGTAGCGTGGTACAAATCTTGTTCGTTGGGGTCTTCGCTGAACATATTGTACATTGTCTTGCACAGTTCAATGAACTGTCCCTAAACAGAGAGGGAGGAAACATCAATGAGACAGCAGGAAGCAAAGCAGACTTGAGACCTACTACATCAGTTAAAAAAGTCTGGAATGGAGGTATGACGCATTAGTTTATGTCATTAAAGTGAAATTAGAAATAATCTAGGTGCAGTCTAGAAAGCATTTGCTACGACTAGGCAGCCAGGTGTGTTGCCCCTCTCAAAGCTATTCAGAATAAACTGTTGGATGTTTCTTCCAACATCTGACAAATTTCTTTCTCTGCAGCCACAGGAGGGCAACAGAGGGTGAGCGCTGAGACACTTAGCATTCATTTTGCTGGATATTCCTGTAGGAATGATGCTAAGTATAACTAGGGGTCTGACAAAACTAATGAGAAGTAATGAAAAGTGAAATAAGAGACCTGCAGCACTCTTTTAATTGACAGTGGTAACTTAATCAGATGCGAGCCTTTTGGAATTCAAAACTCATGAATTAAATAGGAAGATTTGCTTAGGGCTACCTTAAGTAAGAAGTATTGTTCTACAGGGAATAAACCTTCCCCATACATTCTGGAGGAAACATCTGTCCCAATGGGTCTCCTCCTCCTTAGAAGCTGTGGATCTAAGGGGAATGAGACTGACAGTATAAATTACAAAAATATAAAATGCTTCTTTCAGGCAACGTGTATCGGACATTATGACATAGCTGGTGATATCAGTGTCATATCACCCTTTGTCTAGAGATCAAAATAAAATGTTATCATTCCTATAAGTGTGTATCTCATTTTTAGGGTGTTTTGGGAGCTGAGTGCCGGTTACAGTATGTTGAAAACAACTAACTTCTGTAATTAGCTGATTGCTGCTCTGGTAAAAAAGTATCTGCCTCAAAATAAAACCTTAATTCAGTGTTAATGTATTGAATGTTTATAGGCATGTGAATATGTGAAAAAAGTTTAAAGTTAATGAAAAATAAGTAAGCGTCACTGGAAGTACCTGATTCAGTTTAGGCAAGTCCTTTGCGTTTTTTGCTTTGGATTTATTCTCTTGGCTCCACATTCTCAGATAATTTCGATTCTCTTGTGAGCTCTTCTTGCCTATTGTCAACAAATTACCCAGAGATGCAGGAAAAGTCCATGAAGAAAGCTTAAATTAATATTTTTTTTTCCATTTTCAAAAGGAGCATCTTTACAAGAAATGAAAGATGTAATTCAAAGGGAGACACCATGCATACCTTTGTCTGTTTTCAGACTCACTGTAACAAACCCATCATCTACTCCTTGTTTGTTCCTGCTGTCTAGGCCAACAACTAGGAAGTGGAGGGGCGGGGGGGAGAGAGACATCAGTGTGGGTTCAGATACATACATACTTTTCATGTGTACAGTGCAAAATAAAATGTTTACACTGCAGAAAATGCAGAGTAAAAATGATATGTTGATTTTTGCTTATTCTTAAATCTGCTGACAAAGTCCGTATAATTAATAATATAAATACTATGACAGGGACCATCTTAGGTGTTGTTTGTGTAGTACAATGATTAGCCCCTGTTACCACAACACAAACAGCTTCTAGCATGATATATGTTTGGTGATTATATTAGTGCATCTTCTTTTGTCTATCAGGACTTAAAATTGCTATCTCTAGTCTATAAATTCTTATCTGCATTTTCAAACAACCTTTCTTCCCCCTGTAATCTGAAGGATGGGCAATTTTTTCTTGAATCAGAGAGAAAGTTAACATCAAATATCTCAGGAAAGAGAATGCCACTTAAGACAACAATGATGAGACCCAGGATCTCATTAGGGCACAAAAAAGATTTCAAACTGCTGAACGACATTTTGATGTATCTTTTGGCTTCAGTTTTTTAGAATATTTTAAGTTCTGATCCAAATATATCTTGAAAGCCAATATATTTATTCTCATTCTCCATCTAGACATACACGCTGCACTTATCGCGAAATCAGTTCCATTACAACACACTGATGACATTGCTCTGAGAGTACTTCTGCAATGCACAATCCAGGGGAGTTCTTAGGGTACCCACACCTGTGCCTCTAAGGATATTAAAATATATACAAAGACTACATACTTCTTTTTACAGAAAATACTTCACTTACAAAGTTTAATCCAATAAAAAGAAGCTTCCTAAAAAGGCAGGTTGTCTGAAGTGAATTACCTCATCTTTTCATGCCTGAGACAAAAGATGCCTACCATGTGTACATTCTGGGGTGATGTCTTCAAAAAAGTACTGAGTAGCTTCAAAAGCAGAGTCCGGCTCTTCTTGCTCAGGGGATGGATCTAAGCAATAGAACAAAATTCCTTCATTAAAAATGCCACCCTTTAATTAAAAACTAGAACACATTTCCATTCATACATTTAGAATGTCAGTTTCTAGAAGTAAAAGTGTGAGGATGAGATGGGTTAGGAATCACCTCTTTTCAGCTTACAGGAGATGAACAACTGGACCTGTACCGTCTCCTCCCCGATATCCAAAACTGTCTGACTACCTAGTAGCTGTTTGCCTTCAGAGGCTGGCTTGCCCATCTTCCCATGTCTACTGCCATTAAGTTCTGCACAGCTCAGCATGTCCTAAGCAGGGCATGAACCCTTTCCTAGCTGGAAACAGTCTGTCATGATTTGGTATGAGATTGCAAGTCCCCAAATACTAGAAGCTGCATTCTTAAAAATAGATCTCTTCTGTTATAGTTCAATAAAATTGTATTTTTTGCCAGTTAAATTAGTGAATCACTCAAGCTTAGCTCCAGCAAAGCCAGCTAGGAGCCATCAGGGACACATGTTCAAAGCACATGAAGGTGAATGTCCTCTCAAAGCTTTCAGATTTCTTTACCAGAAGATGTAAATGTGCACAAGAATTTATCTACCAAAACAGTTGCAACATACTTAAATTGCAGATTCAGTGAGGACAGCAATAGGTTCTTTATGGCACACGTGTGACAAGCCAGAGAGGATATAGTTCCAGGACATAATTTTTCTTTAGGGGCAAAACTGTTTTGAGATGTTTCCATCCCCTCTCCACCCTAAACTGCCTTTCTCACTTAGCTGAGTCCAACAGCTTGTGCAGCTCCCTGGAAAACACATCCATGAAACAATCTGGAGCTTCCCTCTGCAAACTGTATGGGCCCAGAGGAGAAACCAAGAAGTAACCCTGGGGACAGAAACGAGTAGCCAGGGCATGCAGGAACATTTTAAGCTAGTTCCACTGTTAAATAAAGTGCATTATGGTAATAAATGCTGAAGAACACTGTATTTGTTATGGATGAGGGACATCACCAACCCCAGACAAACAGGTAAGAGACACACATAAATGGCCTGTTTGTGGCTGGAGCAATAGAGGGCTGCATGGGTGCTTTCAGACTTTGCAAATCCATGTCTGGTTATAGTAGAAGCTCTCCTATTTTACTGCTGCATAAACAGCTACAATAATTCCCACAAATCAATTTTTAATTGGGAAAGCTAGTCGTAAACAACTCTGCTCCAAATTTCTGTTCCCAACAAGACAACAGCTATTTTAACATGATTTACTTACCAGGCAAAACATGCATTTTATACAGCAACTTCAGCTTCTCGGTAAGATCTCCATGGCATGCTGCACCTAAACAGCATTATATACAGTACGTTAATACTCAGCACTCAATACCATTCTATTTATTATTGCTACAATATTTCGTTTTAGAAGCTGCTACGTTCACTCCAGGAAGTCCTGTACTCCCTTTACAGCCTGAGATCATAAGGCAGTCACTTGACTTCTAAGATCATATGGTCTGCAGTAGCAATAGCAAGAGAACACAGACCACCTTATCTGAATTTTATACTTCAACCTCGGGTCCTTCATTAAAATGCTATTTTATAATGCTCAAAAATAATCTATGATCATCACATTACCACTCAGAAAGGCCTTCAGCTATAAATTAAGACGACCTTTTTGTATGGACTTCAAACTGTCTGATCTGAGGATCCAGTAATAACATCACATGATTTAGAACAATAAGATATTTATCAAAAAAAGAGGAGAAATTAAAGTAAACAGCATTTGTCACAGCTTAGCTATGGGCTAAACTGATGTTCAGGCAATACTTTCTAGTGATTTATCGACCTCAACCCCTATTCCTTTCTGGTCTACACTCCAATGAGCTGTATGAAATCCAAGCGGTCTATTGTAGCTCCTCCTTCCAATTAATTAAATGGGTATTAGTTAATTTTAAAATACTGAAATAACCGATAATAAGACTTCTTCATAAATCTTACTTGTTATGGCATATAATTCATAAACAAGTGAATTAACTTTTGTTAATTAGGTTACACAGAGATTTATTTTACCTTACAGGCTACCTTGTCAACTTACCTCTGCTATGCAAACTACAAAGTGTGTCTTAGCAAATACTAACAATTACACTGTACTGTAAAGTTTAAGGCTACAATAAATACAGATGTTAGACCAAAGAACTGAGTATATCTACATTGGCCAATCTGCTTTCAACTTGGTCCTTTTTAAGCACAAAACCTCCTTGCGTTCCTATCTGGGGTACCCCACTGTGCAGTACACTTCTGGTGAAGCTATGTCTTAGGTTATGCACCCAGGTACCAGGTGAAGTGCCCCGCTGCTAAAGGCAACGTAAAATAACCAAAGCACAGAATGGGCTGCAGTTCTGTGTCCTTCAGCAACGGCTAGGGATGCATTCACCAAAAAAGGATTCAGGGCACAGGATATGCAGTGACACATGTAGCCTTGTTCCTCTCCCTGTCCCCAGATGTGAAGAGAACTGAAAAGCTCAACTGCTACTGCTTTCTGCTTTTTGCCTGAGATGAATCTGTGTGTGTTTCCTACTGCCAGGCCTTTTTTTCCCCTCAAAATGTACGGGAATGAAGACAACACAATATCGGACAAGTCTACCACAGATGTTATCTGGACTCTCTCATGAGACAACCCTCTGGGTCTCCCTCAGGAGAGGTCAGAAAGTTTTACAAAGGGAAGAACAGCCTAATGGCAATTTGCAGGAACTGCCTGACAGCATCAGTGGGCTACCTAAGATCTAAGAACTGATGCTGTATTAAACAATAAAAAAAAAAATATAATCAGGCTACATTCATAAAGACAACAGAAGAGGAACAGACCTTTGGTAGACGTGCCCCTATTATGGAGAGTTAGGGGAGATCTTTGTATGGGTGGATACCTCAGCTCAGGCGACCATTTTAATCTGCACGCTGCAGTACAGGGATAACTTCATAGGAGAGCCCAGAGAATTCAGTGGCCTCCTGCATGGCCCCTGCATCCCTGAACAGCAAAGAAGATGACCCTGCTGAGGGCTGGTGAACAGCACTGGGGAAGCGGCAAGACCATTCTTAGTCCCAAACAGAAATACTCCCTCCCTGGCACTCTGGAATCACAGGTCTTAAAACCTTCAACAACTTTCAACAAGTCTTGTCTTTTTGCAGTACAAGTCTCAGATGATGCGACGCCAGTTTTAATCCAGAAGTTTTAAATTTACTTTGTGGTGAGAGAAGAAACCGTACTTAGAAGACAGCATGACTACACCCTTTGAATCTTCCTACCTGAAACAGCAACAGTGAAAGCTGTCACCTTCACACCCCAGCCAGTGTCCTCCCTCACACAGACCTGCTCTTACCTCTCTCAGGGCTTGACTACCACATCCCTTTTCATGGCATGATTACAAACAACCTTCCCTGAGCCCTCTTTCTGACTGTTCTCCTTCTGTCAATGCTATGCAGGTGTCAAGTCTTTTCTGGGCGTAACATAACATGCAGAATTTCCCCGTCTCCTCTGAGGCCATTAACAAAGTAGTTAAACAGGTTAGAACTTTATTCTGTTAATATAAAACTTAGCAACATAAAAGCGTTGGCTTCCATTGCTCTTCTCTTGAACACAGGTGGAGAGATGCGGAGTGTTTGTACAGCATTTAGCTCCCTGAAAGGAACAGAGGAGCAGTGAGGTTAATACTCTGCTTTCTGAACACCCTCCTGCAACCCGTTCTTAAAGAAAAGCTGTTTCCAGAAAAAGAAAAAATACACTCAGGTACTCCGAGAGACACAGTTTTCATGGTACCGACTATTTGCACAAGGCTGTGGCGACTGCTGCAGCAAGTGCTGCAATCACCAGCAGTCACTGGAGAGGTGGAAGAGCTGCATGCTCTGAGAAGGCAGTATTGCAAAAACATGGTGGGAGGCAGAGGGCCACTTTATGTGGAAATCTCTCTAGCTTATCGGGATCCTGAGTCAACAACTGACGTGCTATAAGCCAGGGTAATATGGGGGTGCAGGTGAGCTTCTTCACAAGTGAATAGCCCAAACAGCTCATAACTAAGGCTGACAACCCTTTCTGAGCAGCACAACTGCTAGAGCAAACTAATCAAGATCATGCCTTCATTTGAACTTGCAGTAAGACGACACAGAGTAAACGTACAGAAGAATATGCCAGGTTGTTCCATCTTTGCTCAGCTGAGGCCCTAGAGGCACCTGAAGTAGGAGGTTCTTGAGCTAATTGCTGCAGGGGCTACAAAAAGGAGCTGCAATTACAGTGCTCTCATATCCCAAGGATTTCATGCTGACACAGAAGAAAGGGTCATGAGCCCATGCTGGGACACACAGCACCCCTCTTTACCTCCTCTTCATGGAGCTCCCAGAAGGAGTCAGTGGCATCAAAGAGAAGCTTTGGGGAAAAAATCCTTGGGGCCACATGGAATAAAGTCATCTTTCATGAGAGCCGTGAAGTGGAAATGCTTCAGGTACCATGGCTGCTTCAGCCATCAACAAGCACACTCCGAGATGGGCTATGCCCAGGAAGTACTTGGATAGGATGCTTACTTTGGGAAAGACAGATTTGAGTAACCAGGGCCAGAGTCCAATACTGCTGTTTGGACACAGTAAGAAGAGAGAGGACGGTGCCTACAGGTCACCTCCAGAACACTCATCCTCTGACCATGCTTTCCAGGACACTCATCCTCTGACCATGCTTTCCAGGACAGCCACAAGGAAAAGGTGACATAGTGCCCTGTTGAGCAAATGCATCTTGCTCCAACAGAAGCTGTTCCTCGTTTAGGAGATTTTCCTAGCCAAGACATATTGGGTTGGCGAGGCAGACTGATGCAGCTGATGTTTGTGGAATTTTTAAAAGTTCTGGGGCATGGTGAAATATGCTCAAACAAATCTCATGTTGTTTTTGTTGACTGTGTTGTCCTTGCTACCATTCATGCGCTTTTTAAACAAAAAAAGGGGTCAGGAGGGCTGACTTTTTTTTTTTTTTTTTTTTTTTAAAGTTTTCAAGCTATGCCACATTTGGCTTAGTTTCTGTAAAAATGTGGTTTTGCAGGATAAGCAGTTTTGATTGTTTAGCTCATCAAAGATTTTAGTTCAGTCACGTTGGCTCATAGCCACATTTGTACATTTTACATTCATTTCTGTTCACAGTGCTCAACACTGTTCCTTGTTCTTATCCCTCATTATTGGTTCTAAAAAATGCTGCCTCAACCAATAACTGCTTGATTGTTATTAACAGCATCCTCTAAGTGGGAATAGTAGTTAATCCACGGGTCATGTCTCAAAAGGCCTTTAAGTGATACCTGGGAAACAGTCCCTCAAATACAATTCAGAACTGCATCATAAGAAGCACTGCTTTTTTGGGTGGTGTGAAGGGGAGGCGTGCAATCAGTTTTAGTGTCACACAGCTATTTTGCACCTGCTGTTATCATTGCTGTACAGAGGTTTTAATGCAAGGCTGTGTCTGGAGCCCTAATGCTTAAAGATAGTGTTACAAAGAGTTGCTGAAAGCCAGCCTGGGAAACGTTTTCTCTCTCAAAAAGGATCAAAATGTAAAGCTGGAGGAAACATCGGATTGCCATGAAATATCATATGATAGATGGCGAGGTATTGGTCACTCACTTAATTCCTGCTATATTAAAAAAAGGGGTGGCCAGCTCCTGCCTCATCTTTGCTTCTTCACGTTAACCCTGGGGCTTGCACATTCCCTTTGTTGTGATACTGACTTTCATTTCCTGAAATCCTGCTTTTTCAAAACTTGCAGGGGCCATACTCTCCATTAATGACATTCAGCCTCCTTATCTGACCAGCACCTCCACTTTCTTCTTTTCAGGTGACTTCCACCCTGCTCTCTCTCTTAGTCTGCAGTCTTGGTTATACATTTCAGAAGTAACATAGGTAGTATACCTCTCACTGCACATACAGTGAAGTGTGAAACCTTCCCCTCACACAGCGACACACGTATGTGGGGTGTCAGCAGACTTCTGAAGAGAAGCACTTTTATTCAGGGCAAACACCGCTAACATCTTCGCTTTATCCTTCCCCTGCCCCTTATATGTGCACACTAATTTCTCAAAAGTCTTCTTCCTTAACATCCAAGGGAGCAAATGCTGCCTCTCTCCTCTTTCCAGAGCTGGTACTACTGACAAAATGTACAAATATAATAAATAATAAATAATTCCCAACTTCCAGGGAAAGTTTAAGGACCAGATAGAGTGTCACTGAGAGGAACTCTACAGAAGAACATATAAAAGACTTTCCCAAAGGAAATATTTTAATTAGAAGCAATCACACCATTAAGCACGCAAGTTGCAGGTCATTTTCATTTTGAGAATTAGCAGTCAGGGAAATCCCCAGACCCTAATGGACATGCAGTTCACGTGTGGTCCTTCTCCCAGCGCGACACACCACTGGCTAATGTAGATGCACCTACACAGCCTAAACCCCAGTGGGAACCCACTGTCACAGCCATGATAAAATTAGAGTAGCATGAACAGCTCTTAAAACAAAGGTGGCTTATGCAAGCTGGCATACATCAAACTCATTATCTGATAGCTAATATAACATCTGTGTTTCTGAAGGACTGGATCCCCTTTAGAAACAAACTGATTTGGTCAGATTATTTTGAGAGTGCTGTGAATTCTCCTTACTCAGCCCAGAGACGAATTCACGGAAGTTGATGAGCAAGTCTCCATTTTCATCAAGAAGCCTGAATAAGCGTGCAGCTAATACATCTGAATGAGTTCCACATGCCCAAGGAAAGAGGAGAGCGAACATCCCCTTGAACTGCTCAAAGTCAATACGGTACTGCTCCAGATAAGGCAGGCTGGGATCATGCCGGTCAATAGCATTGCTGTTTCCTCCCCAGTAGCAGCTAGTCAGATGTTCTGCCTGAACAGAAGGCAAATGCTGTGAGATTGACATCACCTCTGTAAACATCATCACTATCAATGATAAAAGAAAAAAATCCAAACAACTCATACACACACACATTCTTAAAACAACACAAGACAAGCAGATGTATTTCCATCTTCTGCAAGAGGTTTCTCCTCTAACCAGCACAAAAAGACACCCCTCTACAAAAAAGAAAAAGATAAAGCAAAACTTTTTCTGCCTCCCAGGAAGATGAAAGATGAAGTACCTGTTTTGAACAGAGCAGTAAGCAGATGGGACTTGCACATATACACAGGCTTGTTGTGCTTAGTCACCCCCTTCAACCTCACCACACAGTCAAGTCAGAAAGGGGCCTCTCACGAACTCTTTTAATTTCAGAGCATATGAAAACAGCTGTTTATTTGAAATATTTTTTGTTGAACTGTATGGTCTCAAAAATACTGTATAAAGTCCTACTCTTTCAGTCTTACTGAAGTCAGTGAAAGTTCAGGAGCTGAGCGGTGGAATCTAATTCAAAACAATTCAGAAGTTTAGAGAAAGAGTTCCTAGAACTACACAGTGATCAACGGGGGTGGACTGTCTGACTTGGTCTTATCAATTCCACGGAAGACGGAAAGAAGGCACTGCAGGATTTGGACAATTCTAAGACCTGACATTACAGATGGGAAATTGAAAGGAAAGAAATTCTTCTTGGTATACCAAAAAAATCTCTCTTATAACAAAACGGAGGAAGAAAGTATCTTGTTTTAAGGCACTGCGCATCAAAGTGAAGCTAAAGCATTTCAACTGCTCACCTTTAAATCTGTGGATCTAACAGTATTTCTGTACAATCAACTTACAATGACACATCATTTTGTGACACTAAATTTCAATGTAATACAGTATACATGAAAACGTTAACAATGGCCAAAACCAGCTATTGTAATATGGAAGTATTAACTGTCTGAGACAACAGAATAAAGGTATTTCTGTGCTAGATTCCAAAATTTGGGTCAGGTAGAAACAGACATATGTAAGTTTCTACAGACGGATAACAAGCCTCTATCTATTCACTTCTTCATTTATAATGAAATAATATTAGCTTATAATGAGTATATTTTATATATATAGTTATATATATAATATATATTAGTTTATAATGAATAATTTTAGTTTTCATCAGTGTGTTCATTTTTTCCATGGAAAAATTGTTTAGTGAATGCCTTATTTCCTGAGCTTTTAAAAACTGGTTAGTTTTTTTTTTTTGTATATTCAATAATACAATAATTGAAGTTTGTATTAAGATACCCGACAGCAACTCACAGACTCAATCTGGTTTTTATAAAAGACACACAGTCCCATATCAAAAATGAATGTTTGCATTTCCTGCTGGCACGTGATCTTATCTTCACTTAGCTTTACCTTGAAAAGAGCATACAGTTCCTCCAGTTCATCGATAGTAAAAGAAGTCTCTGTCACAATAGTGCGTACCTTTTGAAACATAACATTAACAGTTACGGATTTGAAATCCATGTCTCACTGAAAAGCTAATTTAAATATCAGAAACTGACTGACCTTAATCTTTGCTAAGAACATTATTTCAGTACTTACCACATTGCGCTTTGTAGTATCTTCAAGGGTTTGGATAACTTTCAGCCTTTGTTTGAATCTCATTTGTTCAATTAAATCTGCTCGGATACTTCCGAATTTCTTAAAAAAGAACCAAAAGTACAGGATAGTCTGTGTATTAATATTTGGAATACTTAGCTTGCCTTTAATCTATCTGAGAAATTAATTTAATTATGCGATGTACAACAAATGGTGTATTTAAAGAACTGCTGTTAAGGCATTTTTCTAACACATGACAAAGTTACAAAGATTTCAGGAATATATCACTAGATATTATTTTTCCCCAATAACTTGTTTCATTTAATTTGAAAGGTCTTTATTAAGTTACAAATCCTCACATTTCAAACCATAATCTCAGCAGTTAGAAATTTCTTGCTTGGCCAATCTCTACAAATAGACTGTTTCATAACTCCTTCTGCAGGGTTTTATTTCAGCTTGTCCTGGAATATCTCTCAATTGCTACAGAGAGAGAAGATCTTTAGACTAACTGGATCTCTAACAGCTGAGACAGTATAGCAGTCCTTACAGTCATGAGGATCTGTAACCAAGTATCAAGAATTCAACTTTCATTTGGAAGAAGATTCTCTAATGTGCCCAAGTCTTATATTCAGAAGTTTTTTTCCCACAACGCACATAACAATCTCGGGGAGCTCCTGCATACACTACAGAAGCATCCTAGGGGAAAACCTATTAGGAATAATATTCCATGTTTTTGTATGTAGATGAATGCCTAATCCCTACGATTTATTTTTGTGAACTGTAAGTAGTTTTTTTGCCATCAAGAAAACACTTGCAGCATACTGAGAAATGCATTGATGACCAGCAGAAACAATAATGCCAGACATCAAGTATGCCACACGTAAAACTAAAATGGGCTGGCAAGATATGCTTTCATGCAGGATGGATCTCTATTTCCAGTGCAAGTCCATCTACACAAGCAGGTCATAATTTGCTAGAACATTCTTGTGTGATCAAATTAATGCTAAAGCTGTGTTCATCTGTAAAGCTCTGCACCTTTATTGTATACCTCGGGAGCAAAAAGATGTTTCATGTACTTGGAGCGCTTTGCAAATAAAGAAGTATTTTGAAAAAATGGAATATAGATAAACATCCATGAATACCAAGCACCACAGAGGTCACAAAACCTTGAAAAGAGAGGTCTTTTGTGGCTCTGAGGCCACATCTATTCCAGTAAGCAGAGCTTATTCTCTGGTCCGGATGCCAAATGAGATGGTCTCTTTACATCCATACAACTAAAACTCATGTAGCCTAGAGAAAAGGAAGGTTGCATGCAATTACCTTCTGGGAACCGTCCCTTGGCTATGTTAACTTTCAAATCATACAAGGAGTCGTTGGAAGTGTGTCACTTGTTTTAGGTCAAAACCGTATCGGACCTTTAAGTGTCAGTTGTTTGGTTAAAATGGTCAATATCCAGATACTACTATAGATGTAGCTTAAGTGTTAAAGGCCTGTTTTTTTCCAAATTAACTAATACACAAATCATAAGAGTTAAGCACAGAACAGCGCTGAATATCTGAGTCTACACACTCCATTTACAGCTAGTGAGCTATGCACAGGCTTTTAAAGCTGTAGTGATTATGCATTACTTTAGTCACTTCTACTGTAATTATTATAATGCCAGGCTCTATGGCTTCTGAATTAATTGCAAAATTGAATGAAAAGATAAGAGGTTTCGTACTAAAATGTATTTTCAGTAAATGAAAAAATTACTGGCAGGGTAAAACGTACTTGTTGTTTATTTTCTCATATTTCAAGAATGTTTCTCTTTTAAAAAAGTAGAAAGTCAGTTCAATACCATCACAGAGAGGGGTGCTAATCACTTAATTACCAAAAAATTCCTCTGCATCACTTCAGCTTTCACTGGAGACTTCTCATATATACATCTGGCATGATTATCTAAGAGCTGGATAGAATCAGAGTATGATGGAAAGTAGCTCTTCATAAAACAATCCATTATTGTGCTTTTGCCAGTGTTATGCCTTCACCAAGTTCTCAGACTCATCACGCTCCCATGACAAATATCATAGGACAGTCTGCAAGGGACAAGGTTTTCCTTCCCTTGGGGGTGGGGGGTGTGTGTTTGAGGGAGGGCAAAAGACTTCAGAAGAAGCATTTTTTCAGCTGTAGGTCTTCCTATTTTTTTTCGTAAACAATAAATGTCATAGAATCATAGAATCATCTAGGTTGGAAGGGACCTTTTAAGATCATGAAGTCCAACCATTAACCTAACACTGCCAAAACCACATCCCTCAGCACCACGTCTACTCATCTTTTAAATACCTCCAGGGATGGCGATTCCACCACTTCCCTGGGCAAGCCTGTTCCAATGTTTGATAACCCTTTCGGTGAAGAAATTTTTCCTAATACCTATCCTAAATGTCCCCTGGTGCAACTTGAGGCCATCTCCTCTTGTCCTATCGCTTGTTATTTGGAAGAAGAGATCAACCCCCACCTTGCTACAACCTCCTTTCAGGTAGTTGTAGAGAGTGATAAAGTCTCCCCTGACTTTCCTCTTCTCCAGGCTAAACAATCCCATTTCCCTCAGCCACTCCTCTCAGGACTTGTCCCCCAGACCCCTCACCAGCTTTGTTGCCCTTCTTTGGACACACTCCAGCACCTCAATGTCTTTCTTGTAGTGAGGGGCCCAAAACTGAACACAGTATTAGAGGTGGGGCCTGACCAGTGCTGAGTACAGCAGGACAATCATTTCCCTAGCCCTGCTGGCCACACTATTCCTGATACAGGCCAGGAAATGTCTAGAAGATTAAGAATACATAGTTACCCAATAAGTACCTTTAACAGCTTAAATGCTAAAAATAGCAAAGATACACTTGCTTACTTGATATTTCACTCTTTGTAGCTGCAAACAAAGCTAACAGTGAGTTCTCAGCCCTGACTGCACACAACTAATTGAGGAATGTAACAGTCATTGAGTAACAGATGGCTTGAAGTTTTTTATCTTGATAGTTTACTATTGAATTGTTGGGTTTTATTAATAATCAAATCAACCAACAATGATGACTTTCCTGAAACTAATTCATTCTTTGCAACTTCGCTTTCCTCACAGTTCTTCACTCCCTATGCTATTTGTTTTGCCTAATTATACTGGAGTACAGCTGGTTATTTATCGAGAAGGAGCTACAAGGTTCTGTGCTGCTTAAGCCCCAAAGAGACGGACTGGCTCTGCATGGAGTCAGGTTATTAATCTAAAAGCAGTTAAGCCAATGCAAGCTGTCTTCATGATGAGGAAATCAGAAAAATACAAGAGAAACAGAATTTCACATAAACATCCTTCTTCCCATTCTAATATTTTGTGAAGGAGAACTACTCATCTAACTAGATTCAGTTTGCCCTTCAGCGTAGAATACACTAAGGACCACCTACTTCCTTGTTAAACAGATATCATGTTATTAAAGCAAGGAGATTTTAGGGACATAGGAAGTGCCTCTGAAACAGCTGTCATATTGCTAAGTATAAACCTACATCTTGAACTAAAAATACTAATTTATCCTGCATGTCAATGGAATGAAAAAAAGGAAATTAAGGAGAATAACTCTTTAAAGTTATTTATTTTTTTAAACAAAACAAAAAAATCAATGTCAGTGTAATCACCAGGGGTATTTTAACTGATGGTGTATTTTTAAAATTTAAGGACAATGAAACTGGTTTGCAAATTTCAGTTTTTTTGCAGGCTTTGTCCTGTGCTTTGCAGATACTAGTTATTAGCAGCTCCTTTCACTTGAAATTTTTTTAGCTTTGGTGATAATACAGAAGTTGATGGTGATAATAGTGGCCGATGGCCATAGTCAGCACTTGCTGTAAAAGAAAGGTAAAAGAAACAAAGTTCCACTGATAATAGAAGGTCTTCTGAAATCATACAGATTTCACTAATACGTCAGTTTGGAAAAGCATGAAAAACCTTAGAAGAGAATTAACATTTTTTGAATTAGAAGTTCAGTCTTTGGTTTCTATATCACTTTGTTGTTGTGGGCTGCTCTCCTTTGATGCTACAGACTTCTTTGCAAAACAGCTCCAATTAAAGTTTTGGTTAAAAGAAAAAGAAAGACTAACCCCTCTCTCCTGCCCCATTTCAGACTTCTGAGAAGAGTTTGTATTTCTTTTATGTTCTTTCAGTTCCGAGCAAAGCCAAACTATAGAATACCACATTCCCCTGTAAAGCAGAACTAGTGTGGGTTGGCAAGTTCCTATTAAGAAATCCTATCCTACCTCATAGGAAGACCTGATTAGTCTGAAGATATCCACCTCAGGATAAGGCTCTACATCATCACTGAGCAGTGAGTGAAGATGAGGAATGGGTGGAAGAGTGCTGTCCTTATTAGTTACGCTGTCCAAATATCTGGGGGGGGAAAAGAGAAAAGAAATGAGAAACCCAAGATTCATTTGTACCCCGTCCCTTCTAAGGGTTAACAGATAAGAGTTACGTTTAGACTATTAAATGTAAAAGCGATCAAGCCACTCTCTACTAATAAACTACATGATTTTTGACAAAAGGGGTTAGTATACTTCAGTCTATGTCCCCTCCTGCCCTACTACTGCCCAGCCTTGCTCCACAGGCTTTAAGGGCTTGTTCCTCCCACCAGTGCAGCTGCTCTAGATCATCTATCTTCCATGCTGCAGCTGCAGAACACTTAAATCCTCAGCAAGCACTATTGCTTACTTCACAGAAAACACAACCACAGTAGTCTTTAATCCCAAAGAATTAAACCCAGACTTCAGTAAGGCTATACTAATGAAACTTAGTAGGAAAAAAAATTCCAAAGTTTCAGCAGCACCTTGAAAACTAAACATTACTACCAAACACAAGGAAATCAGAAGTTACACTTAGCAATATTAGTTTGTATTAAATGACTCATCAATCCAGTCTATTTTTCAGCCTCCTGTTTCACTGAAACACTTTCATTCAAGAGCCTACCTAATTCTGAGTTCTGTTCAGTCCATTCTCAAAACAACTGCCCTTGAGATCAAGGCGTTTTCTTAGCAGCACTTAAAAGGCAGCAGGCAAAAGATGAAGAAACAAAACCCATGTAATCAACTAAAATAATCAACCAAAGTAAGTTTCTATAACCAGATTTGTGAAGTTTATTTGAATGTCTTGAACGAAGACTTTATATCTTATTGGTCACTTAACGCTATTTTAAGATAATATAAAGGGTACCTTATATGGGTGAAAGGGAACTATAACCATGTAAAAGATTTAGATATATTGTACTGGTTTAAATTGAGTGTTTCAACATAGAAGAACACAAGTCAGAAACGTAAGCTAAAGAAAAATAAAATGAAGAGACTTTATTTTCTGTAATAAATACCTTCCCAAGACTGTCATGGCTTCTCCATCATCTTTACAGTTAAGCAGCTTGTCTACATTAGCATCGAGGACAGCGAGTGCTAATTGAAATATCACCTTTATTCCTTCACAGAAGAAACAATCCACAACCACCACTGCGCTTTCAAATGGCATTACACTGAGGAAAAGAGTGAGGAACCAGGACAGGGAAATGGTGGATATTACACCCAAGTCCTGCATGCAGTCATAAAGCTGTGGAACATAGTCACGAGCCAACTCTTCAAAGACACCCTGATCCACCAATGCTCCTGTTGAAAATAAATAAGGTTGGATGTCTATTAATTCGGGAGCAACTGACCACATCACCATTTAGAGGGGGAAAAAAAACCAAACCAAACATATATTCTACATGAAGAATATTCTACGTGATGCTTACACACATTTTTTCGCTGTCAGATAAATAACAGATCCTACTCCACTACTGAGCTGTACATACAAATTGAACAGTAGGAAGGGTTTTTTTTTGTTTTAATTATATGCTTTGTAAGAGCTAACAAAGGGTCAATTTTGTCTAGCACCTACAAAAGTTACATGATGGCTTAGTACTTATCATTACTAATTAGAATAAGACTTTTCAGCAACACCTGTTGGAGGCAGCCAGGGTGACTGTGAGGGTTTGGATTTATTTCAGGAGAACCCTTGTGTTATACATATCTATGCCATATCATCAGTGTCTTAAGCAGGCCAGGAAGAATCATTTCTAAGGCTGAATGAGTATCTCAAGCAATTCTGAGCTACAGCAAAGGCAGTTTCCATACACAAGAAAACTGTCATCTGACAACAATAGCTTTCAGATACTTGTGCCCCTTCAAATCAGAGGTAAACAGGCACAAAGACTTCTACTGCAAATTGGCAAAGCTCCTCTTTCCATCTTAGCTTAATTAGATAACTGGATCATCTGAAATTCAAATTTTAGTCTCCTATCTATTTTTACTTACTTTGTTTAAGCCCACTTGAGAATGCCATCTAATCCTAAGTAAGTGAAAAACTATCACAGTATCTGCTATGGGAGTTGCTTCTATGTTCCTGAGCAAGCTGTCTTGCCACTAGCACTCAGAGTTGTATCTGTGGCATACATACATCTACACATATGCTTGTTTCAATACAAATAATACCAATTAATTTGGTTAGTTTTTGTACTGTCATTTTAGAAAATTTCCCCATAACATACCGACAACTCTTGTGTTGTAGTAGTCAGGTAGCATACGTTCACACAAAGCCACCAGCAGCCAGAAAGCTTCCTCCTCTTTTGCATAAAGGAGGAGTACTGAAGTCACAATATTCATAGCCTAGAAGAACAAGAAATATAAATTGCTAGACCCAGTTATTCAATACCTTCCACAGTAACTGGGCAGATAAGTGGTTACTCTGGTTAGGAAATTAGCTACATCTCCCCCTGCAGACCCCAAACTATTCCAAGTATTTTCCTGTAAAAACAGCAGGCAGTGTTTTCCCAGTGCTCAAAGTAAGGCTTAAGAAAACCTCAAACAAACCAAAGAAATTCTTAGGTTTGGGTGGTTTTTTTTTGTTTGTTTGGTTGGTTTTTTTTGTGTCGTTTGGTTGAAAAAAAAAAAATATCAAGATTACTTTTTGTAATCAAGGACCTCCTTGGGTCTGCAAGCATCCGGTTACACTGCTACTGGTATTCTGCCAATAGGTGCTCTTGGGGAATCTGGGTCTGATGCAGACAAAACGCCTCCTACAGCACTAACGATGGCCGCTGCTGTATCATTCCTTACAGAGGCAGTCTGCACTCCCCATGTTTTCTGCTCCTATGAAAAGGTCAAGACACAACATCTGTGAGCTGAGGCAAATGCCTGTAATAGTGTCAGTCACGAACAACCAGAGCATAGTGAAACAAAAGTCTCTTGCTGTTGCTTGCTCTCCATGTTTGCCTGTGTACACAAGCTTTTTATGGGCTGTTTCACTCCATTTCAAATATCACAGCATTGTACAATGACCTCTGAATTGTTTGCTTACAATCTTTGACTAGACTTTTGTTAGTCTGAAGAAATGAAGTATTTCGGTACCATTTTCTTTTCAGTTTGCCTCTTAAGGAATTAGCTGCTCATTTCAGATCCTCTAACATTTTAAGACTCGATCATTACCTGTTTGAAACAGCAACTAAGGTTTCAACTGAAACTCAGAACAACGTGACAACTCTGTCAAAGCCTATGCTATTCCTTGTCTACCATGTATGAAATACTTCAGTGCCTGAATTCTCACTGTAACAGTGAATCAGCATTCTGAATGCCATGGACCAAGTCCCAAGGCTATTAACAATTGCAGTTTTAGGAACCAGAATCACAGTGTCTTTCTACTGTTCCTCTGTTAAACAACCTTTACAAAAAAGTTTTTGTAGCTATTACTATTATATTTGTTATTAAATAATTTATTATGATATTTGTTAGAATTACTTGCACTTTCACTTACTCATGTTGTATCTAGGAGTCTTAACAGTCAGACATTAGTCAGGCTTCTTAATACTCATGAATTCAAATTTCCTTCTTGCAAAAATAGGTAGGAAGGCAATAAAAGGGCCCAGGCGGCAAGTCAAAGTTACATAGCAAGAAATAATGATTTGGGACCAGACTCTAAAGTGACCTGAATCACAGGCATAAGAACTCCAAAACCATGCACTGGTCAGCATTCACTCTACTGATACAGGGTTGTGATCCACAGTGATAAGATATCTTCTACGGTGCTTTTTTTTTTTTTTCCTTAATTTTGTTTTGAATGATGGAATGGCATCATTGAAAAAAAAAAGTAAAGGAGGTTCTGGAAGGTTATTATAACTAATACATTGAATAAGTAGGCAAAAATTGAAGGCTGAACAATTAAAATATTTTTTTTGTGCTTAAAAGAAAAGAACCTTTCTTCAGGAGCCATTTGTCATTTTCTGTAGGTGTACTTCAGGACAGCTCTGTTGTTATCCTCTATCCAGTCTCTGGATTTATGGGCAGAAAATATTCTTGCAGAAAATATTCTTACAGAAAACTATGCACACCTCTCAGCATGCACTGTTAATACTTCTGTTACGGTAGGTCCTTGTGTCAAATCCCTCTGACCTCAGCATTACTGTAATTCTGCAGCATTGAGGCATTATCTCACAGCATTACACATGTATCGGTGTACTTTACACAGCCAAATACTCGTGTACATCACTGAAGAAACAGGAGTACAAGAAAAGAACTGGAATTCCAGAAACTGAAAGACCAGTAAGTTATTTCAATTACCTGACAATATCCTATGTTTGGATTCCTAAAAGCATAAGCTGTCAAGACTCTCCTTAGAGCAGCAATACCCATCTCGTTCTGGAATGCCGGGTGTTCTGGAAGGGAGCGGTGCAGATCCCTCTCTATCTCTTCTGTAGCAAGATTATACTTCCCCATCGATTTCTCCACTAGGTCCTCATAATAGCCAGGATGAGTGGCCATTTCATTAATGGCTCCTGGGAGTGGGAAAACAGTTAAAATCAGAAGAAAAAGGCAAGGGCTAGCAGATACAGTATCCCCAACATGATGATCTTCTGGTACCCTTTCATCTTCAATGTCACCAACAAACACTTTGAAAGCAAATACGAAATGTTAATTTTCAGAAAGGTGATTTAAAAAAAAAAAACAACACAACAACCAGATGTGCCTAGGTGATTGAGGTATCACCCCTTCTTGTCTTCTCCTATAGAGGCATTTTATAATGAGGTTAAAAAAAAAGGGGGGGGGGAGATGATAAAGCCTCTCTTTCAGCCAGAAAGAAACAGGAGGCATGAAGAACAAACCAGCTGTGCAGTCACATGGTATCACGAGCTCTCTCTGCAGCTGGCTGTGGGTTTGGTTATCCTAAATAACTCAAAACATGCCTTTAAGAAAGCTACTTGCCCTGAGGAGGGAGTAGATGAATGCTTGGTTGCAGAATACCTCAGCCAAAAATCAGGAGACAGGAACTCCTGAGCCCTATTCCTGCTTCTGAAAATGACTCTGTCATCCCATGCAAGGAACCTAGACTGTCTTTGGGATACTATCGCATGCTCACAGAGTTGCTATGAGATTTCACTGCTGACTTTAAAACTTCCCTGGAAATGAAAATTTCAGCAGCAGAGGAATACAAGTGTCAGTAGCACAAAGGAATGCACATGGAAAACACTAATTATACATACAGCACGGAAACTGGTCCAAAGTAACTGTTAATCAGACACAGGACAGATCTGCCCATTCCTGTGTATATTTTCTGAAAACATTTGTTTAATGCCCAGCAGCAAAGAGAAGATATACAAGATTAAGCATTATTCGGGAAGAAATACAAAAAGCATCATTAGGTCATCATATAAAGTGGGTAGCTGTGGTAACTCTCCCAGCGAGGGGCAGAGCTAGAGAAGGCATACAGTAAGCGAAAGGTTATGAAGAAAGCCTGAGGTATGGACTGATTTCCATATAACTAGTAATAAAATGAGTAAAAGTCTTCAACTTTGGAAAAAAAACCAAAACTTAAGGGGATGCAGATCTAGAGAAACCTTGATGGCACAGAAGACAGACAGAAACACCTTCTCACTATTTTTCACATACTGGAGGCACCCAATAAAATGATAAAGTAACTTTTTTTATTATTGGAAGAAAAAAAAGGAGAAAGAGTGGTTCCATGCAACATGCTTAAACTTTGGAATTCCTTGCAACAACTTGCTGCAAAGGCCAAAAGCTTAATTGGATTCAGAAATGAATAAACAAATGGGAATTAGGCCTGCTGGTGGTTGTTGAACATCTAGAAGCCCCTAGACTGCAGGCTTCTGGTAACAGAGTGTGCGTTCTGCTTTTTTATATTCTTCCCTAATTATCAGAGCCTGTTTGAGAAACGGTATTTACTGGTCTAAACAGAACTCGTCTAAACCAGTCTGGCACCTGCTAACAATCACAGCCTTACTTGCTCCAAGTTTTTTTAGACAATTATTATCTGCACTTTTAAACATCTTTGAAATCCTTTCTTCCCCCATGCTTTTGCTTATATCCCACAGTCACATTCAAATGAATACCTACCTGAAAACAGCAGCCAAAGTTCCCCTCTCATGCTTTCTGGAATGCCCTTCAGCACAAGGTCTCTGGTTTTCTCTGTACGATACATACAGACTCCTTGGCCATACTCAGCAAAGTGAATCTTCCAGGCCTGCTCCTTCAAGAACTCTTTAGCCTAAAAATGAAGAAAGGGAGGCATAAAGATGCAGCTTCTCCTTCTGACTGGCCCACTGAAACGCTAAGTGTGGAAAAGCCTGCAACACCCTAACTTTCCAAGTGAGCAAGAAATAATTCGGCTACCGTCCAATTCTTTTCTTAATGGGCTGACCTCCTCCCTTTCTTAGTTTATGTTCCAGTAGAACTTGCCGTTAAAAGAATATTCTTGAAGCAGTTGTACTTAAGAGCAGGCATACAACCTCTCCTTGATTTACACCCAACTTTGCTTTTTAAGGCAGTGAAGTTGCTTCTATTAGTAAAACGACACCATGTTCAACACTTTATTCCTGTAGAAAATACTGCCTCTTAACTGTCTGTGGCAGAATGAAACTGTTCTCAGTCAGAAACATGGACTTTAAAGAAAACGTAATTTAACAGCTTTTTCAGTCAGGTACAGCACTCCACCGTGTATTTTACCAGCTTGGGGTTGAACTCCTCAGGTGACCTCCGTCGATACATTGTCATTAAAGCTTGAGTTGCTGTTGGAATGCCATTGTCATTCAGATTGAACTGTCGCTCTCCCTCGGACTCAGAGCTGAGGCTTTTATGAGGGCTCGAAGAAATTAAACTACTTGATCTTGTAAACACCTGTAGAAAGCAGTCACAAGCAATACAGGCATGGGGCTGAGCCAGAGTCTGGACTTATTACTTCATTTTACTTCAAAGTTTATACACAGTAACAGCTAACAAAAACTGAGCAAATTAAATTATCCAGGTATTCACAGGCTGAAATTAAATCAGGGTAGAATAATGAAATCATTTCCAGTTTCTCAATAGCTCTCCCTCAGTCAAACCCTACAATCAGAATTGCTACGGTAGTGCTAACTTTAAGTAGCCCTGGGCAATCAAACCAGCTCCCTTGGTCTCCTGCCAACATCATAGGATTCTTGACTCTCCAGGCAGCTCCTTGACTGTCCAGAATGTAAGATTTATATATAACGTATATGTGTGTGTGTACACATACACATTTATATCTGTATATACGTTTATACAGACACACACAAAATAAATTATTTTGTTCTTGTCGCTTAAAAAAAAAAAAGTTCTACAGAAAATTCAATACTGTCAGATTGTGATTTGGAAAAAAAAATATTTTGAAGAAATAAGATTTTCTGGTTTATCAAACAGCTTTGAAAATTTATCCCAGTAAGATCTCATATAGCAGTTCACACCATGCCTGAAATTGATATTAGTAGTCCTGCATGTCTACATATGTAGTTGTGTTACTAAATGTAATAATAATGCTTGCAATTATTGGTTTGCGTTTTTAATTCAGTAGGTAGAATACGTAGATCCATTTAGGGCAAAAGGCAAGACAAAGTTTCAGCATTGTACATATATGCATATGTGCTCTGGTACACAACTACAACACCACACTAATTATATCTCACCATCAACCAAGCAAATAAAAAACTAACTTTTAAGATTTACATGGCAAACAGGGTAGGGCTTCTCAGTGCAATACTAAGGTACGGCTTAGTACAGACATGAAATGTGAGATCTGCCTACAGAAAACCAAAACGATACATCACAAAAGCCTTTTCTGCTTTGAGATCTGAACTGCTGAACTTTGCTGGGTTTAAACAGATCTGATGAAGTTGTGATATGAAGCACCTGAATTTCATACATAAAACCTAGGAATTCTGCAGAAGCCTTGTTATTCAAAGCGCCTGAGAAAAGTTTACCATATCTTTCAAGAACCATATACTTTGCATAAGTAAATAAGGAGGTGGTTCAGAATAAGCCCATCTGATGTCTAAGACAGGGTTTGTGGGTTTTTTGTTAGTTCAAACGTTCTAAAGTTTGCTAGCAGTGCACATGCAAACTTGTTCAGCTCAGACACTGTTTTCTGAAGAATCAAAGAATGAGATTTAGCAGCTGAAGCCTTGAATGAAAAGTTTCCTATCAACTGATAATTTATTTAAATTATTAAAATTCCACAATTACATTTTGACTTGGACAAGTTGATAGATATTAAACAGTAATATTCAACTAACCAGTTAGTAAACTATGATTTCAATAAGATACACTGCAATTTCAGAATGTGACACCAGGAGCTAAGAGTAGCTCTTGCACAGCAGTGGTGATTTCTCTTAGGTCTAACATGAAAAAGAGAATCCTAATCATAACATTTTAACTGTGCAGCTTAAGGAAGCTAAAGGCATTAACACAAAAGAAGTAACATTTCTGTGTATAAAGGTTTAGCTTCACAAAAACTTAAAGGTTTTTCTTGGCTTTTCTCTCCCCACACCAGTTAAAATCCCCTTCCAGTAAACGATTCATGTTCCTCCACATACCTCATCATCTGAGCTGATATAACTTCCAGAAATATTTTTTTCCAAGTATATTTTTGAAGTGGTTTGTTGCAGAAAGTCTGAGATTCTCTGTACAAGAAAGTCTCTGTCTTTCAAGTTGGCAAAGAGGAATGTCATTCTGTTTTTCGTGCTGATTGATAACGGGCTGGGCAACACACTGGAGCTGTCTGCCTTTTCCACTATAGTCACCTAGAGAAACAATAGCTACAGCTTAAGATCTTTAATTAATCAAGTTGGTCTAAGAAGCCATCTTAATACAATAAATCCATGCCCATTTCCCCCTTACATCAAATCACTATGGATATGACTCTGCGGGAAAACAGGATTTGGAAACGAGGACTTACAAGTCTGAAAGATGAAGACTGTCATCCCTCAAACAATTCTCCAGCACTTCAGTGCTCCAAATACTCCATCCCTTCAGCACATTCTCCAGCAAAACTCCTTCGCACTGCTTAGTTTATTTTCCTCAGGCTTTATTTTAAAAGAATCAGTAAAACAATTTGTTTTCTGTGGGATGCAGATCTATGGGGTTTTTTTTGTAGGACCTCCAAATCCCTCTCCTGCTCCCCAACACCAGTACAGGCTGAATCGACAAAGACTTTTGCTTAGTTTTTATTGCCAATACATGCGAATAAGCCATCTTTGGGATAACACTCCTGTTCTACTATATTATAGTTGCATACTGTGATAACAACTGTTATTGCAACTGTATTTTCACAGTACACAGAAACCTGCAACAAAAGGAAACTAACCCCATGTCTTTCCTTACAAAGGAAAAAACATTTAACCGTGTGAGGTGAAGGTTTCTGTTTGGCCTTCAACCATTAGAGAAATGGTCACTAATCTAACTGAACTCCAGCCTGTCAACAGTACTCACACCACAATCTACTCAGTACAGGGCATTAGCTCCCTGCGCTTTTGGTAAAGCACGTTAACACAAAGAAATCTCAGGGATAGGTCATATGCTGTGGATGAATTACAGAACAGCTCTGTGTTCTAAACATTACCAATTAGTAACCTTAAAAACAAATAAACCAATCAATCAAGTTTGTGCAGTTCATACATTGAACAAAAGAAAAATCACAACTCTAAGTACTTTTAACCACTGCTTTTATGACTTTAAACCATTTCCTAGCTAATGAAAACTCTCTTACTGCCTTCAGAATAGAAGAGGGCACATTTCAGTTTACCAGAACGTTTTCCTTTTGCTCTTATTTTTTTTAACCCTTTTTAAAACAGACATTGATGGTAAGACTATATAATATTAATATCTCTCTAGCTAAAAGGATAGGATAAACATTTTCACACAATTTTCTTTGAAGATGTATTTAAAGACTGCTATAAACAGTTCAGGTGCTAAATCACTTCTCTATCCTTCCAACTTTTATTTTTCTGTTAACTACAAATCTATTAGTTATTCATTAACTTCAAGGACCTTCACTAACAGCATACTGAAATTAGCTAAAGCGTTCCTACAACATTTATGCTGATTACACTCAAACAATTTTTAAGTGGAACAGAAAAAAGACAGACGAGTTCTAGAGGCACAGGACAGACATTATAGCAAGCATGCTCTGCTACAATGAGAGCCAATATCTACTTATTTCCTACTTGGGTAGAGACACACACGTATCTGAAGTGCTGGTCTTGGAGACTGCACCTACTGGGTGAGCAGTGCAGTCGGCCACTGAAAATCCTCTTTTCCAATCATCATTTCTGAATCAATGCTTTGTTATTGTCTCATCTGTCAAAACACCTCCAGGATATCACAGAAAACTGGAATTAGGCTAGGGTCTGTCCCAAAGCTTTCATTAAATAGAAAGCTTCCCTTTAATTATTACAGGTACTGATCAGCTGTTCTGAGGACTGGTGCTACCCAGCGTGTTACTGTTCTCCTTGCTGGTGCTGAGACATAACTTGCTCACACAAAAGCACTTATTATGCCTTCAGCTATTTCTTTCTCTTAAAGCTTTAGAGCTGCTTTGAATCCCATGCTGCTGCGGCTGTGGTTATGAAAAGCAGCTGCTGAATCTCCATCCAGGAAGAGAGGTCCTGTTAAATGCAGACTTTGTTCTCCTCCTCCACCACTTTACTGCAGGACTGTTGTTCCCTTGGATTTCCAGACAAACAGTGCAACCATAATCGAATGTCTCTTCTCAAATAACCAAAGCCATTGCAACACACTGTGGAGAAGCTGCACTTCAAAGTTTCCAAACAAATACCATTTGGTTTTACTCCTAATGATTTGTGGGGGAAAACAGTGCCTTGAAATATTCCATGGTTCTTCAGTCAAGTCAAACTGTCCTTGGTTGTATCAGCTTTGCTACTATTTTCAAGACTTACTTTACACATTTTTTCATTAACCCACAAATCCTCTGCCATAAAAAGTCTCCCCAACATAATTTTTTTTCATTGCATTAAACCTGAATTCTTTTTACTGATCATCTGCTTTAAGCAGACAGTTTTAAAAAGGGAAGCACACCAATTTGTAAAATGCTGACAAATATTTTCCATATACAGGAATAAATGATTACTAGTCTGTGTGAAGAAACAATTCAATCTTTAGGATTATTAATCTTTTTACATCAGACAAAAGCAAATCTTATCTGACAGATTCTTTAATAGAAGTTCCACTCAATCTAGGAAGTTTTCTCATCTGTCCCCATCATGAGGCACAAAAATGGGTCTGTAAATCAGAATATAAATTATGGGAGAGGAAGGACTCAGGAGGGTTGTAAAAACTGACAGTGAAAACTCCCTGTGAATTTTAGTAGTAGGAACTTTGAACTAAGATACACAGTCGTTAAATATTACTTAGAACACATCAGAATATTATGATCAAAAGAGATTAAAGGGATGAAGAGAGGTTTTTCCTCCAATAATGAAAAAAACATCAAAGCTATGCTGCAACTTCCAAGAAGATAGTGGTTTAGTATTTGCCCTATAAATTCACAAATACAAATATTTACCTCTCGAAGAGGGATAATAAGGCTGCACAAGTTCTCTTCTTTACTAGTAAAACAAATGTAGTTTGTAGAAACAAACATCTGACCCAAAATATGCATTTTGTTGAATGGAGTCCAGAGAGTACAGTCTGTATGCCCATCTAATTTCTCATCCTTGGGAAGTCGGAACAATGCACGGTATCTCTCACTTTTTGCTCTGGCATCAAGATCCCTAAAAAAAACAAAACAACCATCCACAGAAAGCTTTTCTTGTTTTAAGAAATACATAATAAATTTTAAGATATATTCTATACAAATCATGGTAAGTTACCTACAACGTGCAACTCAGTTAAGCACTGAGTGTACAGCAAAACAGTGGAAATAGTTTGCATATAGGCGATATATAGTCTCTGCTGATGGAAGATTCTAAAACTACAGGGAAAAAAAATTCTGCCATGAATGACTTGGATACATTGATCCTGACTTCTCACAGGGGACAGGCTGAGTGATCTTTTCACATTCAGCCCTACTTTCTGAGAATATATACAGTGAATACATTTATTATTGAGTAACCCATAACCCCATGCAATATTACACCAAAAACGTTTCTTTGAGGCTTGATGGAATCCTTACGGCTAGAGTTTGTTAACAACTTCAAGACAGTCTTGATAATGCATTCAGTGCAAAACACTGAATAGTTCGGAAGACAAAATTGTGATATAACGCATATGAGACGTCACTAAGTAATGAGAAATATAAACAATCACTGGTTACAATTCTGAATAGTTCATTAACATGATCAACATAAAATAATGAAAAAATTAACACGAAACTATCAAATTGCCATATATTTATAAAAGCCGCAGAAACATTTTCCAAATAATTTTTTCGTCCCTTACAATTTTATGTCATTTTTATATCTCTGTTACCTAAAATAAGTTCTAGATAGAATTTAAAATCTAGAGTCATCTTTTCAATTCCAGTTATAGGACCAAGTATGAATGTTAGCCACGTTTCTTAATAACACTTAAATCACTTTATGACCTTCCCTGGTAATATAAAAGGTCCTTGCAACAGATACCTAACACAGCCAGTATTGCGAGATACGTTAAAGAGCTTCTGAACAAACGCGCATTTGGCTAAAATACATTTCTTTTATTTTTGCAACATATTCATATTCAAATGTTTTCTCTTTCCTATTTCAACAGGAGACCAAGTAATTATATTTAAATAGTTATTCACATTTTGCCACTGCTGGAATCAATCATTCCTTTTGGAGTAACTGTAAACAGCAGCAACATCAGAAAACTTTTCAACAAAACACTGCAAGTAAAAGGACTGAGGAGAAACAAATGACTAAGAGCCAGTGCTACCTACCGTTTTAGTGCAGATACTTTTTTTGGGGATTTCTTTTTCAGTTTGGGTAATGACCTGTCTTGTTCAAATCCTTCATTGTCCAAAAGCTGTCGCATAGCTATATTGGCAAGCTGTTCCATTAGTTTAAATGTCTCACTGATATTAAGGAACACTGAGAAGAAATGTTCACTTGACCTTGTGCTCACTTTGATCATATCAGGGAAGAGCAATGTAGCATTCTTCTCAAGTTGAGTGATATCAACCCAGCGGATAACTAACTTTGCTGAACAGAAGCAAATAAACAAAAGGATTCAGTATAAAAATTAGCATATTCAAAAGCATTTATCTTCCTCTTCCAATAAAATATATTCAGCTGAAATTTTCTTGCATCTTGAAAAGCTGGGAGGACAGCATAAATACACCCAGCTTGTACAAACAAACTATGATCACCCGACAAACAGCAGATAAAAGTGTTTAAATATCATTTAGTTCTGCACATAACACCACACAAAAGCATTACAAAGCTAGGTGGGCTAACATAATTTATCATTGCCACAGCACTTGCTCAGACTCCGATGTCCTCTTTTCCTATGGAAGCAAAGGAATGTAGTCTAAACACATCAGACAGGCTTGCATTATTTTTATACATTAAAAAGTTTAAACTATTACAGCAATGACAGATCTTCGGCTTTTCTTCCAACTCCACTACAGGTTAGGATATTGTCCTTAAAACAGGGACTAAATCTACATTTATTTTTGTCAAAAAAAAAAAAAAAAAATCCAGTCATTCACTAGGCTATGTCTACACAGCTCAACAGAAAGACCTGGGACTGATCCATTGCCCATAACCAAGTTCTGCAGACTTTTTCACTTCCACGCTGCTTAGAAGTAACTCCCTCTAGAGCAGAGTGGTTGCATCCACACTATGTAATTCTTGATCCTATATCTCCTCTGAGCCCTTTGTAATGCTCTGGTGTTGTACAAGAATAAATATGGGATTTGAGGTTGCGAAGCCTGCCAGAGCAGGACTGGAAGATTGTACAAGAGAAGAAGGACCCAAAACTGGTGTGATCTCATCCCTATTCCCTTTTGGGCACAGTCCCTGAAATGAAGCATGCCTCTAAACAATGCCCAGGTACTGTTTTCCAGAGAAATACTTTGAGACATACAAAACAAACAAGGGAGAAAGCACACAGTTAAGCAGCGTGACAATCGGGGAATCGCTCCCTGTTCCTCTTTTCCTCAGCAGTGTCTTTTCACCACCATTGGTTCAGCAGGTGAACAGTAACAAGTTACAGAAGATTTCCTAACAATTCTTAGATGTACAGAGCACCGTTCCACTGTAAAACATACCTTCCCTGCCCATGAGGAAAGAGTAAAAGCACAGGTGATTAATGCTGAGATACACCCAGCCTTGACGGGGAACCTTCCCCTTCCAGTAACTGCAGGAGTAGTAGTTCACTAATTTCTCTTCTTCTGGCATCCCAAATAGCTTGTGAAATTTCACTATGGCTTCCTTAAATTTTTCTGTATCGTCATCCTCCTTGATGCCATTGATTTTGTTGTACTCAGCGATGATGCCCTAGTAGGGAGTGAAATAAATACATAGCATGTTAGTTGCCTTGGGGTATCAGATATCCTTATTACCATTGCTGTCTGGGCCAGAGGCCACAACAGTTACTGCAATGTCAAGAAAGTCTTTTCCTTATCTCTTATTCTTCTGCTCATTCTTTTGTTTATATAGTTTACTTTATTCAAGGCTGGTTTTCTGATGACCTTGCTCCCTACCATACCTATGTCAAAAGCAACTGAACATCAGCCACTTGCCAAGTACCCTGTTTTAAATTAACCAGCCTGTCTCAAATACTCCTAACAACTCTGTAAAGCACCTATGATTTGTAGTATTTTCCCCTTCCACGTAAATATGCTCACTGAGGAGACAGGGACAGGATTTCACCAGAAAATTTGCTTCTAAAAGGAAGGAAAAAAGTAAAAGGAAAAAAGGATCTGCTATTCATTACGGAATATCAAAAGACTTATGACCTCTCCTAGTGGACCTCAAGCAAAAGAGAAGAGCAAGAGGAAAAAAAGAAGTATCTCCTATTAGATTAACTGGCAGGATGGAAAAATAATTCACACCTTCAGGTAGAGAAGACCTTCACCAAATTTGAAGCGGCAGCAGTGTGGTGAAAAGCTGCTTTTTGATACCTCAAAGACTACAGTTCCTTCTGTTCTATACTGAAGTTCTGGTCTATTCACTTATTTTCCCAATCTTTTTTATAAATCTTCTCTATTGTCTTCTATATTAAAGTGACTTCTTGCCCTCAAATTGCTCCATATTTACATGGAAAGCAGAGCGCAAGACAGCAAACCATCATTCACATTTAATATTTGTCACTCTAAGAAACAGTGATTTCCTTAAAAAATTATGTTTCACAAGACAGATGTCTTCTCACGAGGTGTTTCCATGATCATCTATAGCCCTCCTACCTGATTCACTAGTAAAACACAAACAACTAGGGGATTCTTAAGACAGTTGACTTATTACATGAAACGTTAAAAGAGGAATGAGACAAAGCCAATGCTTAGAATACACACCAAGTAAATACAGTAATTTGCTTAAAATCAATCTTTTACCAAAATATTTATTTTTAGATGATTCTTGTGTGGATGACACTTTTTAACAGTATAGCTACTATCTCCCCTATAAAGAGAAAAAAAATTCTGGTAAAACTGACAAAAAACAACACCAAAACCCAACACACACCTCCAACAAACAAACAAGCCAATCAACCAGCAACCCCTAACACCTATATGAAGTGTTAATGCCAACACTAGAGGATTTAACTACGCTGAAGAGGGTAAAGAGACATTATACAACGAGTACATGAAAAAAAAATTAAAGCTTTGCACTAGGAGTTACCTAGAAAACTGTCAAAGACAGAAGCAACAGTGCAATTAATTTTAGAACATATAATGTTTGAAACCCTGCCTATATATTTTCATATATATATATATTTTTAATCACACTGCCGTAGTTATGTGTGCTAATCCCAGTTTCCCTAATTTTTACACATATGTTGCTACTTAGAATCTGGTTTTCCTTCAAAAAGGCCAAGCAGCCTGGGGACTACCAGGTCAAATTTGTTCAGAATTCATGTCAGTTTTCCTTCCACAGTCACATTTACCATTAACCACATTTATAATAATATATTTAACTACCTGTATTTTTCCTCTGACAAATGTATTTATGTCATTCTCATTTTCAAAGATTGAAAGGGTTTGCAACAAATTCTGTTCAAGCCATTCCCAGTGTTCAGTGATTTCCTTCCTTGAGCAACCTGTATATAAAAAAAAAAAAACACAAAAAGTCACAAAATAAATAATTCACCAATGTCCTCTTAATCATAAAAGACTCCAGTAAAACTTGCCAGTAACTGGAGGTGCAGTATTTCACCAGAGGCCGCATCCCTGGAAATTCCAAAGTTTTCTCCAATAGTCTTTAATTTCATAATAAATAGATAGCAATCTTCAATTATACCAATTATTCTGAGAAGCACAAGCTACTTATGTCAGTATCATCAGCAAAAAAACCCTACAGTTAGAATTCTAACTACAATAATGACACCGAGCTGCCCAACGTCACATTAAAGAATTACTAAAGGTATTACCTGCATCTGTTACGAATGAACAAAAAACCCCAACAGTTGTATATTCTACCATTGGTTCCTAATTCTTCACCATTATATACATCTATAAATTCTGAAACAATGATAAAGTTTCAAGCATAAAAGCTGAAAAGGTTCGTTTTCCTGACAAGTCTATTACAATGTCTCTTCCTCAAAAGAACAGCACTGAAAGACCTCCAAAAAAGCTCTATCTTTTTAGGGGAAGAGAGCTGTCAGAGGTGGCTTACTTCTAATGATGAAAGAATAAACTGTGGTTCGATGACCGTAATTTGCTTAGGAGACCAAAAGGGGTCAAGTAAGGTATCTTTGACACTGAGGAACCAGTGTACATGTAGTCCTTAAAGCAGTACAGAACAGGGATGAAGAAGCTTCTTGTATGAACTAGAGTTTACATACGTAAATTTTTGCTTCTATTTTACTTGAGATGGATTGTAACAAATATAACTCCCTTTTTGATCCTGTTCTTTTAAACCTGACATCTTTCAGAATAAAGTTGTTGGTGCTCTTAAGCATCTCTCTGCGCCCTCCCTGCAGGACAAATAAATTTAAGCACTCACAAAAAAAACTGTTCCCCCCAAAAAGGATGTTGAGTGTCATGGTTTGGGCCAGAACTATGTCAAAACTGGGACTCTAAGTAAGTATTTTCAGAAAACAAATATTACATGTTCATATAGGAACAGTCTCAATCTAGGTAGGAAATAGCGTCAATACTACGTCATCTTTTTGTTCAAATCACAGATTTGGTGCATTTTACTCAGAACTAGCAAGTAAATGTACCTACCTGCTAACTAATGCCTACAGAACCGAACAAAGTGAAGGGCTTTTTGAAGCAACTATTAGAAAGATGTTAAATTATAACAAGCAGTTGTTCTCCAGCTTCACTACAGGCACAAATTGTCATGTCTGCACATAAATGTTTCTGTGGTTTGCAGAAGAAATCAATGCAACCATCTTGAACACATCCCAAACAATCATTTTCCTTGCTGTTCAACAATAAATGATGGGGAAAAATATTCTTTCTACAGTATACAATCAGAGCTTTGCACACCTCCAATGAAAGCAACAGAACGCAACATTCTATGCGACTTCCAGAGGAATTTCACAAGTCTAGTCATAGTATGGATACATAAATCATGTTGCAGAATAGCTTGCATATGTAACTAACTGCTGCTGCTTCTCCTTAAAACTACTAGATGCAACCAGACCTTTCTGGAACTCAGGAGGTGGTCTGAAGACTAATTTCTTTCTTCTTGGCTTTTACACTGCTGTAAAAGCAATGATGAAATACATGAGCTATGTACATAAAACTAGACTGGCATCAAAAAAAAAATCACTCATCTCTTGAAAAGCAGTGACAAGCACTGCAGACACTATCATGATGAACTATTTCTAAAAGCTGTCTGTTTCTTGTTTGCAGTTCATCAATTATTTTTCATCACTTCTTATGAAACAGCTTTGGTTGATTATTGTGAACTTGTAACAACCCATCTCATTGTTTCCATTTCTTTTTGTCTCCATTGTCATACTGTTTACACTCCTAGTCTCATCTACAGCAGATCATGCAATCAGGCCAAACCCCACACCCCAGTTCTCATTAATTTATCATCAGTCTAGACCTTTCTCTCTGCTTTGTTCACTCAGGACTAAAAAACACTTTTGCTGTGATGTTTTAAAATGCAGGTCTACTTTAACTCTGCTACTGGCAAGTCTTTGCCTGTCTTGGCATATTAGAAGCATACACCATTTTGCCATCATTGGCCTTTTAGGAAAATTAAGAAACATCTCTAACTCTGGGAAGTAAAAAAACACACGTAACAGTTAAACCACTGTACTTTGGAATACAGTCCTCAAGACTACCAGGAAATAAAAGGGAACACAGCTCCAACATAGGAGTAGTAGGCTACTAATCACTCCTTCCCCTCCCCTAAATGGTATGCTCAGCTTATGGTGTGCCCCGTGGCTGAAATGGTGTAATGCTCGCCAGCATCCCTGGTGGCTATTCTCCTCAGTCTTCAGGGAGGAAACTAAGTGTGTTAAACAGAAGTTGGATAACTAAGGTAGGTCTAGACCAGAAGAGCTGGACGGAGGAAGGATGCATGGTGCTGGAGAGAGGATGAGAAGGGGCAATTGCCTGGCAGGTGGGGCAGAGTAGAGTAACAGCAAGAGCAACATGGGAACTTCTCTGGGTGTCAGGTTTAGGTTTCTAGCATCTGGGTTGGTTTGTCTAAGGTAAGAGGTGAAGGTATGGAGGGAATATGAAAGAGTTCAGGACTGAGAAGAAAATTAACAAGTCATATAAACATGCTTTCAAACACACTTAGCAGTATAAGCTCAGCATTGTTTCAGTCTGTGACTGAGGAATAGGAATTGCTTAACTTGAGACAGCTGATGAGGCTGTCATGTCTGGTCTTGGCTCTTCCAAGTAGATACTTACCTGAGATGCTTATTAGTCAACCCGAACTGCTGCTGTTAACAGAATGCACTGGAAGAGAACCTGTAACACTTCAGGGAGCCTAAAATTGTTCTTGCCAGTAACAGCAGGTTCAGGAGTGGACTGGCAAAACCTCAATTTGCACAGAGAGGGAGAAGAGAATAGTTACAGCTCGTAAACTCAACAGCACTCTAACTAAAACTTGTAGCTTTGTTAACCAAAGTACATGGACTTTTCTGAAAACCTTTTCCAAGGCATGTAATAAAATTTCAAAGTTAGTGCTTTAAAATAATCCATAATTCGTTTTTTTCACATGTGAAATACAGATTCAGAAATTTCTATGGAAATGCATATAATTACCATTACCACAAAAAACCTACAGCAATGGTTCTATACCTGAAAAACACAAAAAAAACAAAGTAAAAATGACTGGTTTTATAGGTGGAGAAGGATCTAAAAAAAGCTGTTCATTTCCAAACAGAGTTTACAAATACCATTATTTTTCCCCCTATATTGAGCACTAGCAGATTGGGGAGGCACACTGATACGGGACACAGAAGGGCTATTACAATATGCAAGGCTGATCACGTACAACATTTTGGATTTCTAGAGCATTACAAAATTAATATGCTTAAAACTGTTCTTGAAAAGTTATCGATAAAATCTTTCCAGTATAGTTCAATAGACAGAACACTAAGCCATGACATGTTCAACACAACACTGCACCGGAGAAAGTGCTGTTAACAAGCCTCGTTTACAGAGCTATAAAGCCTCAGATCTACCATTTAGCCTTCTCATACAGTATAGATCAGTAGAGTTAATACCCAAAATGAATTCTAAACAAATTTGGGGTCTAAACATAACTGAAATAGTCATTTTAGAGAAAAAAAAAACCCAACCTTTGGATTATTTTTTACCCTTGGAATAGTCTTGTACAGAACAAGACCAAACGTCATGCAGCATGAATGAACCAAGAAACAATTACACTTCTCCCAGTCACTCTGTATAGCTACTTACTGGAGACAGAGATTATTGCTTTATGGAAGGCAGAAGAGAATATGACAAACTTCTGTAAAAATAAGAGAATACAGGTACCAAACAACCAGTAGTCTACCCCTAGGGAACAGGGAGGGACAGCTGTACAATGCAAGACAAAGTTGCATAGCTAAATGCAGCCAAATCCCTTAACCTGTATAATGGTAACAGCCCTCAATCAGTTCAGAAGGAATTGCTTTAGTTGCAAATTCATGAAATAACCACAGTTAGAGCCTTAGGCAACACAGGGCTGCTCAGCTTCAAGGTTGTGTAGATAAATGATTTGCTCTCTGTAAAATTTTACTTCCCTGTCAGAGCCACACTATGCCCCTCGGGTGACAAGACTAAGCTCGTGCAGTCTTATAATTTCACAAAAATAACTAACCCAATCAACCAGCTAGATATTAGGAGACTAAAAAGTCAAGAAACAGTCCACAAAAATGGAAGCACAGATATACACATTAACTACTTTAGCAATTTCAGTCAGGGTTAAGATTCATAACTGAAGAACATGTTTATTAAAACTAGCTTAAAGTTAAACAGAGTACCGTATTTCTACATACAACCTGAAATATCTGTCACAGAAGAGAAACAAAACCCTCACAGTTCAGCAGCATCATACATTTTTACACATACGGTATATTTGTTTATTCTGGGGCCATAACTCATCTGCCTTCAATTTTGTGCCCCCGGTTATCTGAGGACACGCATTGTAGATATAAAATTATAGTAATTATCTATAGGTGTCATGCAAAAAGCCTGCAAATGCACTTACAGAAAAGTCAATTTGCAAAGTCTTAAAAATTCATTTCTGAATATGGGCACAGTATGAGTGTCTTTGAAGAAACACTATTTTGTGGAGAGTTTTGGGATATGTTATTTTCTTTGGAAGGGAGTCTGCAAACAGCAAGAAAATTTGTGCCCTCAGTTGCTCCCTTTGAAGCTTATGGGACAGAGGCGCTTACTAATTACTGCGCACTGACGTTTGGATGAAGGAAACAAGGTATTGTATATGCACTTGCAACTACCCCTGCTTGTGCACAGTGTAAATAAACATACTGGCAAGTGCTTTTACCCTTCTGAGACCCATGGAAAGCTGACATGTGAGGTCCCATTACTTATGGTCACAGCAGAGTAGGTGACAGTATAAAGCAAGCAGTTAAATGAAGATTTGGAAATGACCTTCATAATACTGAAAATTTCATTAATAACTGTTTTTACTATTAGCTGTCACTAAAGGCAAATTATGTTAGGTGAATTTTAAAATCTTCAGTACTGAGTTGGTAGTAATAGGTGTAGAGGGAAACACAGCTCTTTAAATCAATGCCTTCTTTCAGGTCTGATACCATCAAAAGTGGCAAGAAGTACTTATGCTGAGATGAGCTATTAAAAAGCTTCCTATTGGATTCAGAACATGACACAGCTTTGATACCACCTTTGTCAGACACACAAATCATATGCTCGTAAGAATAGAGCCCGCTTTGAAATGCTAAAATTATTAGATCTATGGCAAATCTTCATCCATTCCTCCTCTTCCCTTCCCAAGAGAGAGGATTTGTCTGGAGGAAGAGTCATCCAAATAATCTAAATGTCAGATTTTATTTGGGTGAATGGGCACAGATGAGAGAGCACTGCTAGGCCAGAAGTCTACAGCTTCATTAACTAGTATTTTTGGATGTCAGGCAGCATTGGGTGTTCTGGAAGTTACTAGTCTATTAAAGAGATGACTGGCGTGTATGCACTTCTCATTTGTCCTCTTTTTCAATTTTCTTGCAAATGAACAGAGTTCTGGCTGCTGCCTAAAATGGTGTTTGAAACTTTAGAGCTAGAGGAGTTGCATTCAAAAATTTCCATTTGCTAAGACCGAAAATCAATACTGTAAAACTGAGGATCTGACCTTATAAACTTGGCCAATCCAAGCTAAATAACCTCACTCTTCTGCTTTCAGCTTCAGACACTATTTTCAGAGTTGGCAAACAGAACCAGAGACTAGCTACATACTGCTTTATGCTACTTGCAATAGGCACACGACCACCGAAATAAGCATTTAGTACTTACAGGATCTGATGCATGCAAAAATCCTCCTTAATGTACCAAAACATCAATTTCATTGACTTCACCAACTACTACTACAATGACAGAAGAAAGTCTTAAGAGTTAGATCTGTCAAAGTTTGAGCCTTAAAGACCAAAACTCTTAAGAGTTGTTGCATCTATGTAAGAATATACACTTCCGTATTTAACTCTAACCTAGCTACCACCTTGCAGAATTTCGAAGTACTAAGAAGTGCTGTAGGAGTGAGCCATCGGCATGGAGAAGATCATGCAAGGAGGAGGGATTAATACTAGACCGCTTGTCTGGGAACATCTTTGGGAGATGAAGGGTAGGAAAAAACAAAGGCTTCTGCCCCTGCTCCATGGCCATCCCTGGTTTTACTCAGTCATTGTGCATAACACATACACACATGCTGGCATTCAGGGTCTGAATATTAGAAGTTTCAGCACTTCTTAATTTAACCACTAGAGCAGGTTTTCATCCTGACCCATTTATTTGCCCTGAAATGACTGTGCTCAGCAGGCAGGATGCTCTATTAGTTACATGACACAGTATCAAGGAAGAATAAAAATCCAAATGTCAGTATGTTTGTCCTTACCACAGGCAATAGTCCAATAGACCAAGGAGTCTGGTGCTTGGTAGAGGATTCGATATGGTGCCACTCTGGCACTGGAGTCCAACACGACATCAAGAGTACCCACAAGGAGACCTGTGGAACAGGAAATTCTGGTGAATGCACAGTGATGGATCATCCAAGATCCCACAGGAGGGGGCTCAGCAGCCCCCCACCCCTTCCATTTCACCCTCCACAACCAAATGCAGACCTATGTATTCACCCCCACACTTGTTGCCTCATGTTGTAAAGAGAGAAAGTGACTCAAGAAGGAAAAATCTTCAGTTCAACAAGACTTCAACTCTTAAATATACATTGATTCTAGCACAAAGGCAGACAAATTGAAGCAAAGCATAAGGCAGCTGTTTTAGAAAACTATGTTTAAAAGTTATTTAGTTCTTTCCTGTGTTTCATATACTGTTGGAGCCCGGGGCGGAGGTAACAACCACCAACAAAAACCCCCAGACAATACACCCTAGAAGGGTTCAAAACTCCGATGTCAGCTAGGAAAAGCTAAGACTTCCAGCAAAAGTAATTATGCTACTTAATGGTCTGATTCTTTAGGGTAGAAAGGATAAAAATGCCTAACAGGCAAGCTGGTTTTCAGCTGAAAGGATACTGATGAAAGACAAAGCCATACTGTTTTCCTGAAGTAGCTTTGAAAATTCTTTGCTACAGAGGGGGCCATCAACAGTTGCATACCAAATGCTACCAATAATTCTTAACTATATTTCCACAAATTCTAGATACTATGTTAATAAGAAATTACGCACAAAACAAAATTCTAACACCTCAAAACATCTCCCACAAGAAGCCCTATTTATTTTTAAAAGATGTAAAAAGTTTTCCCCTTTTCACCTCCACAAAGAATTTTCATCACCCCTGCAGAAATGCCAGATTTAAATTCTTATGTTGAAGTTCTCAGCAAATTCACATATTAAAAACAGATGGATGAACTTTCAGAGATTTTTTTTTCTGAAAATATTTATTGGGGTAGAATAAATACCCTGTTTTTTAAACAGCAAAATAAACTGCATACACAAAAAAAAAATCCACATTCTAACACACTCCTGTTAAAATCCTCTTCTCCTTTTAGGTGGCTGTTTTCATCACTTACTGTCATAGTTCTATTAGTTCCTCATTCTGCACTGTCATAACTGGTACAGAAGGTTGCTTCCCTTGCTGTTCTTTCAGAATTGCTTTATGCATCACAACGATATAAAAGCACTACCCATTTTCCATCTTAGTGGATCCCTTAAATCTGAACTGAAACTGCTATTTGGAAGCAAGTACCCTACCTACCAGTGATTTTGTATTTCCCCAGTCTATGTTTTTTATTTGTATTTTGTTTTATACAGATCTTCACAGGCCAGATCAAATGTAATCTCTTCCTGCCTGATGCATTAATATCCACCACTTTTTAATTCAAGAACCCTGAAATACACGAGAAAAGTCTGAACACAACATCAGGTCACTAGTAAGCAGTGTTAGAGAGCTATCTGCTGATTACAGGATATGAAGACAAAATATTAATGTAAAATATCCCAATGTTCATTAGTCTAACTAGCTTTAGTTGTTTATACTGCTATCTTAAAACTGTCATCATTCATCCGTTTTGATTACTGGTGTACACTGACAAGCTGCCTCTGATCAATCCTCCACCAGGCCTCCTAGATACACCTTGACTACTTTCAAACTCAAGAGACTGAAGTAGGTTATAATGTTCCTTTAGACTTTTTTTTTTCTGTTAAACATACTCTCCATTCTAGCGTCACAAAACCAGTATGGCCCTGGTCCAGAAGGCACATGTATGCTTCAACCATGGGCAAAGATCATCAGATGCTTAAAGCTGCTAGCGAGCTCAAGAGTATTGGCTCAACTAGAGTGCAGACCAAGCCAGACACTACACGGCATTAACCATCTCGGTTTGCTGCAAATATGTAGCAGGGCGTATGCCAAAGATTCTTCATGCTTTGCAGCTTCACGTGTCTACTGACAGTACTAAATAAGCAACAGGCATGATGTAATATCTAAATAAAGTTGTATGCGGGCCAAATGTAATCTCTGAGGTACAGATACAGTGTTAAGTCCCTGTAATCTTTAAAAACATGCTTGTTTCTCTCCTCATGCTGTATTTCCAAATCTGTTGGTGTGTGGGTGGTCCTGCCAACCAATTCTGCCACAGTTCTAAGAGGGCGCTGCAGCTGTAAAAACTGGGATACACAGGTAAGGTCGGGGAGCCAGAACAAACCTACTGCCTTGTGCAGCAACATCAAGCTAAGAGGAGCTTCCCATCCTACCTCCTTATCCCTGAGATATGGGAGATAGGAGAAGATCCCCCTGTCCCACCAAACAGAAAAAGTGTAAGATAGTGCAGTGTATTCAAGAAATGTGGAGAGTGCTACAAAAAAAAAAAAAACAACACCAACACAAACCCAAAAGAGACTAGCCAGCACTGAAACAACAGATGGGAGGTAGGTAAGCAAAAGAAAAGAATACTTTTCACTGGTGCAGTAAGTAGAAGTTGCCCAGCACCTTTTCAGCAATGGAAACAGGTTGTAGAAACATCCATGCAGCGAGGTTAAAGGAAGAATATTCACTGAACTCCAGAGGACTCCATGGTAATTCAAAGTCCAGCTTACCAAGACAGTTGCAAACAATCAGTAAAGTTTACTTATATCATGAAATAGCTGTTTTGATAGATGATACATGTGATATTTAAAAAATAATTTATGCATTCTTATACGTACACTAAAGCCAATTAATATTTACTCTTGCAATCACACAGCTACCCCTGATTGCTCTCCTTCAGGAACTGTTCCGTTTTGCATTGTAGGTCAGTTTTGGGTTTTTGGGCTTGCATGTTCGAGGGTTGTTTTTTTTGTAATGCAGACGTGTGATGCAACCAGAATGAAATCACAGCAGTTCAAACTGATAATCTCTCTGAAGAATTTCTACATGACATGATCATACTAAAATTAAAAAAAAAAAAAAACAAAACAAACTAACAATTTATTTTAATACTGTTCATTAATTCTTCATATAGCAAGTACCTCTTAAGACATGAAAAGACAAGAAATCAGTAACCAAAAGTTTCTATAGAAACAGAACAGGCAACAAAGAATCCTACTCCCTAGATTAGACTGGTCCTTGGGCAAGAGCCAGTGCACGATCCAGACATCAAATCATGTGACTATACCGATTGCAGATTTTTTTCCCATTATTTCATCAGGTTTCTGACCACATAGTGAAATAAGGGAAGAAATCCCCAATGTAAGAACACTAAATCTGCAAGCCCTTGTTCAAGTGAGCAGTTTACATGAGCAAAGGTTTAAAGCATATGTTACAGTTTGTGGGATTAGTGTCTCGCTAACTGAGGACAGCCCCAATCCTGAAGGCACTCAAGCACAAGTAACCTTGTATGGAGGAACAGTCCCATCAGACACGCATGCCAAATGTCTAGAGCAACCACACCTACATATGGGGGCAGGAGGGGAAAGGGAGGGCTAATGCCTTCATTGCGTTTGATACAACTTTTTGAATGAAGTCAGCTTCCTCTTTCACAACCTTGAATTCTAAAGCAAAGGTCTATAAAATTGTTTAATATTTTATTCATTTCCTGTAAAATACAGGTATTAGCAGAGGAAAAGCAGTGAAGCATAATATCTGAAACCAGAGAATACAAAGCCACAACTGGCTAGGGGGCCTGGGCAATTGCTCTTGCTTCACACTAGTCGAAGGACATAAAATGGGCTAGAGGGTATTCCTGGAAAGGGGTTCAGTTACCTGATGCAATTTATGCTGAAGGAAGAAATAATACTACATTTTATTGATCTGACCTGTGCCTTACACTTAGCTATAAGCTGGAGGGGGAGCCTATAACCATTGCACAAAGTATACAGAGGAGCAGTCTGTACTCATGCATTGAATTATGATGTACTGTACTTGTATCCTTACACGAGCAACCAATTTTCAAACCACTTTTTGCTAGAAGGGATCACAACCAGATGAAGCATGACCTCCTGCATAACACAGACCCCCTTTAAGCCAGATGATTTCTACCCGACCCAAGCATATTTTCCAGAAAGGTAGGTCATCTTGATTTGAAAACTAAGCCAATTGATTCAGCCAGTGAAGACTCTTCCAAGCACCACTGCAGTCTCTGCTCTTTGTAGAGCAGCATTCCAGATGGCTTGCAGTCCAGACTGATTATAAATTGCCCACAAATGGTAATGAAATCAAGAGATGGCCTGCAGTAGAATCAGCTTGGTATATTGTTAAGTTACCACCATTGAAAACACACACACATTGAAGTATATGAACTCAAATACCTGTAGTAACTCACAATGTTTTCAGCTGTTTGGATATCTGTGGCACAGATCTTTGCTGCAGGAACATTCTCCCTCTTTCTTTTAAAAGATAACTAGTGATTATTTTTTTATCTTTCATAAGATTTTGCAAGTTTCTTTGCAAAACACCAGTTACTGGTGCTTTTAAAGGAAAAGCAAGTTTATGCACCTTACACATGAAGGTATATCTTTTTTATTACAAAAGCATTTTCTTACAGTAACCTTCTTTCACAAAAAGTCACATTTTGATTTAAATAAAACACATACAAAGATCAAGTACTCTTAACCACCTTTCTACAGTCTCCCTGACAGTAATCTTATGATTGTTTGTGAGCCTGCAGCATTTTATCTGCTAAAATACACAGGGTTCTCAAACTAAATTGGATTACACATTCAAGAGTGAAGACCTGGATTATATATTACTGCTAGTGCACCTTAGTAAAACACCAAAGCCAATTTATTTACTGTTTGTGAATGAGCATAAATAATGACACTTCGGACCTTAAAAATTACCAGCAACCATGTCACAGCAAAGACTATCAAAGAGCTTGGGATAATATCAGGCAGTGACACTTGCCATTCAGCTTTAACCATGCAGTCCTCAGACTCCAGGTGCTTTCACCACACACCAGTGACCTGCGATACATCTGTTCCTCAGTGTCGCAGGCAACTTGCATCAAACCTTGCCTAGAGATGGAAGGAGGTCACTCCACAGCTGGTGCCACTGCTGTGACTGATACTGCCACCCAGGGACACCCTCCTCCTCCTCCAGTTTGCCAGATGACAAGCATGTGTTAGTTATTCACCTGGCTCCTGGGAGCAGAGCCCTGCCCTGCCACCGCCTTCTCCCACCTCTACACTAGTATAATCTACAGCCTGACAGTCTCTCAAGGCACATTCTGTTACGAGGTTTTTATCTTAAAAATGCCTAAACAAAGAACATACATCTTTTTAGCAAATAGAGCAAATACAGAAGTATACCCTCCCAAAGAGCTAAGATTTAATACAGGTCAGACTGTGACTCTTGGAGTCATGCTCATGAGCTATCACTCAAATAGTCCCATGGATGTAAGCAGCCTATTTGTGTATGAGCTCAACACCACAACTAGGAAAACTTGCAGTGTCACATGTGTCATTAGTTAAGAATTTTTCAAAACAGGCATCATGACTGAATGAAACACATCCTGCTTAAACAGTTCCCAATATTTAAAGCGTGCTGATGACCTCTTCTCTTTCCACTAAAGATGGACACATAACAAGCCCTGGTCATAAACCCGAAACATCCAAGGAACCTATTTGGATTGCAGATATCAGCTGATTTCTGAGAAAGCCTCAATCAGTAGGGTCCACTTAAGTCATATTTGCACCCTGAGCATTCAGTTTTATATTGATTTCATGGGACAATGAATAAACTCTTCCTAAAGTTTAAGTGTTACTTCCTGGACTATGAAAACAGTAACTCATAACACATAGCTAAAATGTACAGTACAAGCTATTGTTTTTCCTCATAACTATAATGAATCATTACTCTTCCATTCTTTCTCAAGGCAACCCATGTGTTTATGTGATTAGCGCTCTCATTTGTTATTACAGGATGAGGTCATCCAATTACTTGTCTGTCAAAACTCAACCTACGGCAACAATCTGAACTCCATGGGTATGACTATGGACAAATCCTTTTAAAGAGGAGGGTCAATTCTGTTGATTTCATCTCATGGGAGATCCTAAGTGAACAGTAAATATTATACACCACTCAAAAATAATTACAATGCTAAACTTCCAATCCTGGTAATAGTATCCACAAAAGTATGAAAATAACCTCTTCTTTGTGAACACCAGCCTTGGAACTTTATGAAGGGTTATACAGTTTTATTTTATAGGTGTTCATTCCTATAAATGAAAGCAAAATAACCTCTAAATACTTATTTGATAACTGTCTTCCCATGTAGGTTACACAGCATTAGCTTATATGGACTGCTGTATCAATAAAACCTAATTCTTCCTCTGAAATTAAGGCCTAAGATTTGTTAAGTCTTCCCCAAGGCTCTGCCTTTGTTGCTCTCTCTTCCTACCCATGCAGTTTATAGAGCACTGATTTGCCCAGCCACCGTTTCCTTTGCAAACAAGATTTCAAACATGTTCAATGACACTGACTTTGAGGAACTGCAGTCACTCTACTGAAATGTAGCAAGACAAGCAGCAAAACCAGCACTTGCTTTAACTGTCTTCAGGCTGATAAATAAAAATGACAGAAGATTGAAAACCTAACAACTAACCTTAANTAAAAAAAAAAAAAAAAAAAAAAAAAAAAAAAGCTTAGGAAGGGCCAATGTGGTGATCTGGCTTGAATACTGCAGGATAAAGAAGTAACAAAGGATAAAGCTTTCATCCTCCCTTCAAGTTTAACAATTGTGATTAAACCAATTATCTTCGGAATATCTTAATTTAAAAGTGATCAGCAATTGAATGCCTACCACAGTACTTGTCATGGTACCCTAACAGCTCATGACCATCCCTGTAAAAATCTGTATCTTAACTCGAACCTAAATCTGACTGGGTTTAGGCTTTCAGCTTTTAGAACTTCTCGTAACTTCAGTCTGCTAAGCTGAAGGGCCCTAATTGTTCTAAGACGTAACCACATGTGTCAGCGTTATCTACTAAGCAACATTTAAAATATTTTAGGGTTGTATAACTTTGCTGTTTTTCTCTTCAAGAGAGGAAACCAGAATGTGCATTACAATTTCTATCTATCAGCACATACAGATACATACAGACACAGCAAAAGAATTGCCTTTATTTCCACTGAGGCCCAGTCTGCAGATAATGAAAAGTCCAGGCTCAGAAACTCACACAATAATACATCCAAACAATAAGTTCCCAGAAACAAACCCACTAGACTTGACCTGAAACAAAAACGTAGCAGAAGCAGGAAATGGCTGAGTAGAGAGATGAGCACTGACAGGACATGATAGACAGCTACAGGTATGTGAACGCGTACAACACAAGAGGACATTGATATTTGGCCAAAACCCCAAACAAAAACTCACACGCTTGAAGAAAATAAATCTTATACAACTTGACAATCACACTAGACTGTATGAAATGATGGAGAAACAGCAAGAAGAATACAGATGAGTTAACAAATGCCTTCATGGTATGATATAAACATTTAGTCATAAGGTGTTTTTTTAAAAAGAAACAAAAAAACCCAACAAAACAACAACAAAAAAACCCCAAAAAACACCCAAGCACGCTTAGAAAAAGCATGTTCAAGTACCATTGACCAAAACAGCAGGGAAGTCACTGAATTTCACTCAAAACTAATTATTTTTAAGTATTCCTTACAGTGACCTGCGAGAATGGGAATCAAACAGATTGGGAATCAAACAGATTTCATCAAAGAGCAAAGTTTAAATCAACTACATCTGCACCAGCATAAGATTCAGACAAACTATATAAGATTAAAGAACAAATGAAGTAAGAGCAACTGAAGAAAACAAAACAAAGACCAATAACCACCACTGCTAAGCTAAGAAAAACAATTATAAACTGAATCTAGCCAACAAAATCAATGGTACAAATTCAGAACTGGTGTGCACGGTAAAGTCAGCTTGACCTAAGGAAGCACAGCATGGTCAAATACAAGCTAAATCTGACAAGAAGCAATACTTTCAGAAAAAAAATTATTCATATTCTAACTGTTCTGACTGAATACCGGCAGATAGATCAGATTTCAATAAGCTATCAGAGGAGGCACTTTACTAGGGAAAGGAACGATGCTGAACAGAAAGTCTCAAGAATTTTGGTTAGTAGAATACTGGAAAACGCTGAGGGGAAACACAAGGCAGGACTGTGAGAAAAGAACCAAAATCACAATAAGAACTTAATAGCTGAAACTGAGACTGCTGATGTAGTAGGAATTCATACACCATCTGGAAACTTCAGAAAAAAAAAGAACAATAGGAAATCGGGCCTAGAAAATACTTACAACCTTTCTTTTGAAAAGAAAACAAATGGAAAGATTTTTTAAGTCCTCCAGAAGCTAAACCCACCTCAGCACCAGATTTAAAGGCAAAATGCAAATATAGATTACTGAGATCAAACATCACAAGTATGATTAGTGGTCAAAGAGCTAAAGAAAAGCAAGATTTCAGTCACATGCTTACAGCCCTTTATACACCTTGTATTATCATACTTTAGCAAAGTCAGTGGCAGCAAAACCTCCTGTCTATTACAGGAAAAAGCCATACACAGTGCGACACCATGAAGGATTAAAAAAGTAGAGGTCGCAAATCTTAGGGAAGAACAGAGAAAGCTGAATGGATTCTGCCTATGCCAAATATTTACAAGAAGAACAATCATATAAGAATACGTATGTTTTAATCAACTTTCGAAAGCATTAAGAGTATATACCAGCATACCTTGTGGAACCTTTTTAATTCTACATATCTAACTGAAACCATCAAGGGCCCAAAACTCTGTGAAATATGATATATCCTTACAAGGACACATAACTGGACAATGGAGTGATGGAAATACGGAAACTGATGTGAAGAAGTGCTACTTTTCTCTATACCTTTCAGCGTGGGACCACAGAGTAATACCAAAACCCCTGTGAGCAATACAAACGCTGGTATAATGTAGAAAATTACTAAGAGGTTTAGACATTTATTGCTTACTATATTATGATCCTTTGTGACATTTCCAACAGGATTTCATACAAACAGAAATCTCAGGAGAAATAGCAGGCCATCCTTGAATTCCATATGTCAAGCAACAACATTATGTCAGAAGGCAAAAATGGCAAATGACAGCTCAGAAGCCTTGGTGGGTCACACCACTCAAAGTGTAAAAGATGAAGTGACATAAAGGAAAGTCTTTGACCAAGAAGCATTAGAGTACAGAAACCAGAGCTACACCAAGCAACATCTCAGGCACTGCATCTGCGCAAACAGTGCATTGCCTGTAAGAACCGGAGATCAAGGGAAGCACCGGGCAGGAAATGAGACACCTTCCAATTAAGCACCCATGAAAGCATCTGGGAACTCAACAGAAAGACCGGTGAGTCAATCCAGAAAATCAGACAGCAGTTCAATCCTAGACATCTGCATGTCCTCCTGGAGGGGAAATCAACTAGTGTGAAGAAGCAAACACACCCATGGTAGATCCTAATGAGAAGCTCAGCAGCATCAGAACAGATGTGGTATAACACTAAATGACAGAGCAGAGCGGAAGGGAAAAGTTTGCACCCCATGAGCCAAAACCATGAACACGGAAAGCTGATGGACAGGCTGACCGCTCATGTCAGTTACTCTAATTGCATGCATTTTGATAAATTCTGTATTTCAAGTATCAGAAAGCACATGCTTTCTACTCAAGCATACCAAGTTTGACATGCAAAATCCTAACTGCTTGAGTCAACAAAGACAGAAAGTGTGAAGTTTGTTAAAGCTCATACCATCCTTTCATCAGGCAGATAATATATGGGCCAAAAGCTCCTCTAAATCTGAAGTATAAACAGGTTTTCAAGCAACCTCTTTCTCAACTCTCTGAAAGGTTGAGAGCAAAACAGAATCTTATCTCCAAATTTGAGCCACTAATTGTATTGTCCAGCAAGGCTGCAGAAAAGTGTTCTGAGTTAGAACACTGTCACAGTATTAAAAATTACATTAATGTGACATTGAAGGCTTGCGTCAGCCAGCCAAGCTCAGAATCTCTCCTTTCTGCCTTTCCAATGTGGAAATTACATGATAACCCCTTCTGCAAAAATATCTGGGGAGAAAGATAGTACTTCATCAATTTCTTTTATCATCAGAAGTCAGCAAATTTCCATCTGCTCAAGCATTTGAATCATCTTTGGCAACATCTCGTGGACTTACAAACTCATACTGAATCTCTCACACATGCAGTGTCCTGGCTGTAAGCATAAATAACCTTGCTGTGAAATAATTCACTCCTAAAAACAGTTTTTGCAAAGTAAGAACAATTTGCTTGCCTCAGGATTCAAAGAGATCTTACAATAACATTTCAAACAAAATGGCTTAGAATTTCATCTCCACACACAAATGTACATACACAAAAGCAGCGCAGCAGTCACAAGCTAATCGTATCACACCCTTAATCTCTCTTCCTGTAAACTCTACGCAAAATCATCACTCTGCCGTCAACTGTTAGTCGCACTAATTCCTTGCAATAATATTTTCAAATAAAAGAGTTTGGCAAGCATTACCACAGTATAGCAGAAAGCAGTTAGAGACATTTTTTAACCTGTTGTTGCATCAGAATGCAAGATATACTGGGCAACACAAAACCATGAGTCGTCTTTCTAGTTATCTATGAACTTTTTGACACGTTCAAGACCCTTACATCCATGAAAGTAATACGGTCATACAGCACGCAATGCCCAAATGATGGGAGAGATCTGGGTTCATGTTCTCTGCAAATGCCTCTGCTGCAGCTGATGCAGGTTGCCGTGTGACACACTGGATCCCTCTGGAGAAGGAAGTGTATTTCATACAGGCCCAACTCCCAGGCTGCCCAGGGAAGGGAGCTGACAAGCAGGAAGCAGAACAGCTATCATAGAATCATACAATTGTTGAGGTTGGAAGGGACCTTTAAGATCATCTAGTCCAACCATTAAAGGAGAGATATTAAAGGAGATATCAAGGAGAGAGGGTTAAAAACATCCAGCACCTTTGAGAAAATTAGAAAGAAGAAAGGAAAGCCTTCTTCCCCTGATGGTGAAAAGGAAGATGAAACTCTTGAGCGCAGGTCACGCAGACGCAAAATACAGGCATGGCATTACGTGCAAGACATGAAACATTTTTCGGTCTTGTCCCGGAAGATTAATGCAGTGATGCAAGATAATGTGAGTTTGCAGAACAGCTACAAAAATCCAGTTTAGAATCCAATTTACAAGTCTCCCATTTTTCTTTTGTTAAAAAGGAAAACAAAACCCAAACAACCCTTCAACTAAGGCATGCTTACAAAGGAAAGTCGCACTGATGTGACTGGTACTGATATAGACATAATCACTTAAAAGAGTCCAGGCTTTCAGTATAAAAATGGATCCATACCGCTTAGTAGAAAAGCTGTATCTCTTAAGTAAACTATTAATCAGATGCATTTTGTTAGCAGAGGTGAATTCTAGGGACTCACTAATTAGGCACTGCCCTAACATATAACAAGATCATCACACTTAACTTCTTACAATTCGATATTAAAATAAGTGCAGAAAATGTCTCCAATGTCCAAATGAGTATTTAAATGAGGGCTTTCTCTGTTCAACCAAGTTACATAAACTGAGGCCAAGAGGAGAGAATCAGTGCAGAAAGGGCTGATTTTTCACCCCTTCCCCCAAAGTGACTGATACTCCTTTTCCTGCGAAGAGTTGCTGCCCTCAGAGTAGATCCAGGAGAACACGTAACACAAGTACTGCTCTTCTGCTTCAACATAAAGTCACTGAGAATTACTTTCACCCACCCCCAAGGCTATATAAACTACTTGCTTTTTTGACTGAGGTGTGTCAAAAGACCTAAAAGATCTGGTCTTCTGGACTTTGCTCTGCTGATGGTAACCTCCGTCCACAGGATCGTAGTAAGTAAGTGATGGAGGACAGGTAACATGGAGACCCTGGCAGCCACTTCAAGAGCAATCATCAGCCTTCAGCCACATTTTCACAGCAACAGCATCCAGCCACAGTGCTGTCTGATGAGGTCTTTCCCCAGCCTTTAGCCCTCATTCCCATTCACCCACGGGAAAGCACTCTACTTCCTTCAGCCATGCCAACACAACCATGTAACAGTGTGGCCCCAGCTAAAGTTCTTCGAAGCTTGATATGTTCGCAGATGGAGAGAAGGGTGTTACACTTAACCCTGATCAGTTTGCTGACTGGTTAGTTTCACAGCAAACCTAGATTCGAGGGCAATGCCAGAGAATCAATGCTTCTCATTGTCCAACCGCTGCTTAAGTTACATAGTGAAAAATTAATCATGTCATGTCATCAAGCCCATGTCATCAATTTGAAAGTCAATTGTCATTCTACAACTTAAGACAAATGACTTCAAGAGTCAATAATGAGGGAGTACAAGTCAGCAGAAGTCAGATCACAAAAAAGTCACAGCTGTATTTACATCCTCTTTTGCATATATAAAATCAGACCACTCCCACCACAAGAATCTTACGTACAATATTTCTAGTAAACGTTGAGGACACATGATCTGGTTTTCCACAGAGCAACCAGGTCAAATTTTACACCACATTCATGGGTGGATAACTTTTTAGATTATACCTGAGCAAATTTCAGCATTATGTCACTAGAGAAACGGCAATTAAGGAAAAAAAAAACAAACAAACCCAAACCAAAAAAACACAAAAGGTTCTTTTTCTCTTGTTTCTTTACTTTTGACCGGATAACCTCCACCTCCGTCACAAGAGCTGCATCGTTATTATCTACAGAACTTCCACAGGGTCATCCTAAATGCTATCATTATTGCAAATGATGTACCTGTTGACTATTGCAGCAGATTTATTTATTCTGAACCCTCAGGGTCAGCCAGGTCCCTCGATACTGGTTAAAAGCAAAGTATTACCTGCCAAGAACAATCCATTGGCTTCCTTCACCTGCCTTGGCCCTTAATGGTCAGACCACAGCTGTTAGAACTGGTGTAAAAATTCCAGTATTTCCATGAAAAACAAATAATTATAAGTTCCACTTATGACTGTGTCTACCAAGCTGGGAGTGGCCTGGACACTCTGCATCGGTTTCTTTCTTCCTCTCCCACCTTTTGTTGACCACTGTGTCAAAATCCCATGTGCTAAAATGGCAAGGTCTGACAAGTTCCCATACAGCCCTTTAAAATATTGCCGGCACTAGTAACTTTCTGCATCCTAGTAATGGGTATTTGTTTAGTTATGGTTCTGGCAATATACTGAAAAATCTATTTTTTTCCAGCCCTTCCCCATACAAATAACAAACCCCCTAGAAATTGTTTAGCTACTTATTACCTCAATGCCATAGCAGCTGCAATTCCAGGCAAAGCACAGACACTAGTTAAAGCTACATGGAAAGCAGTTTTCAAAATACACACAGAACTTTTGCATTCTAAATCATATTCACTACATAGACTGCATTTACATACTAAAATAATGAATACAGTACACAAAAACGTAAATTCCAAGGGGGAAAAAAATGCAGAAACAAAGTCAGAACTATTTCTGTATTCTGAACTCCTACCAACTGCTGCTGGCTTATCTGACCCTCACAAAAAAAGAAGTCCACCTTGATGAATCCCACTCCCACTCAAGGACTAAATCTTCAGAAGTGATCTCTCCATCTGTTCACTGGTATCATCGATCAGACTACTATACAAACAGCTGCATGAAGGTTTAGATATACCTGCACTGTGCAAACAGGTTGAAGAGAAAAGCCCAAATTCTCAAAATGTTTCCCAATAGCTGAGAAATGTTTGGAGAATTGACTGGGCATCTCAAACAATCTCTATTTCAAAGATTAAAAAAGTCAGAAAGGTACAAGAATGCCTTGTCAGGTCGCCTACAGTAAGATAGAGGGAGAAATCCTTATGAGGCCAGTGGGTAATCTGTGAAAGAAGTCTGCAAAGAATTTCTCAGTAAATACACCAGGGGTGAACTTTTGAAGCACGACACACTTTTTATGGATTTGCCAACACTGTCCATAATTCAAAAGACTTAAAAAAAATAAAATAAAAAGTTAGAGCCAATGTGGAGTGGCTGCTGGTCACTTTCCATGCAAGAATGAGGTGGTTTATCAACACGCAGCACTGAAGAAGACTGAAGATCTCAAGAGCCTACGTGAAAACACACTTCACGGTGGTGCGTTAGTTTACACCATAAATTATTTACAAGTCCATAGAGCATTTGAAGGCTGAAGAAACACTTAATCTCCTGGTAAATATGCACAGGATCTTGAACCAAATGTAGATGTAGGCCACATGTTTATTCTGATTAGCCTGAAGAGCTAGTTACAATAGAAGTGGGTAAGGAAGAAACCATAGCTTTTCAGGGAATGAGTTTGACTATTTTCTGCCAGTTCAAGAAGGACCGGTGGTAACACCGTCAGCTTCCTTACCTCCAGTTCCATAGAAATGCACACACGTTGCCTAAAAATGATGGAAGCTCTCAACAAATGCATACGTACAGTATTACAGACACCAAGACGCGTATGACCCAAACGTCTACAAGAGCCCCTCCAGTTGCCAGCAGGGGAAAGCAAAGCATTCAGGGAACATACTTTACAAGGACATCCTAAAGAATAGGGAGAAGCCAAAGCAAATCCGTTCTCACAGTACACGTCTGTGAATCACAATTTGCTCTTATCTGAAACCACTACGCATTAGAGGTCCCCAAATTAAATCCTCCGAGACCCTAGGCGTGTCACACCCCGGAACGTGCGGAGGCATCGGATCACAAAGCTTCACAGTCTGCAAATCCTCAGGGAAACCTCCGCCTGATTCCACACGGCCCAGCGCACCTGACCGCCCAACAAGGCGACCCAGGCCCCCTGCCAGGCGGGACCAGCCGCGGCGGGGGGGCCGGGCTCCCCCCGGGGGG